>AP025049.1:31524884-31619666 GCA_036186865.1 Eustoma russellianum | reverse complement strand
TCATCCCACCACTCACTGGCCTTGCCACTAAGCAGTGGTGTGGCCACATCAACACGGATCTCTTCAGGCACCTGAGTCAGCCTGAAGCACTTCTCCATCTCTGCTAGCCAATG
The DNA here is from genome assembly GCA_036186865.1 of Eustoma russellianum. Lineage (NCBI taxonomy): Eukaryota > Viridiplantae > Streptophyta > Magnoliopsida > Gentianales > Gentianaceae > Eustoma > Eustoma russellianum. The sequence goes on along the minus strand of AP025049.1, from coordinate 31,619,553 downwards.
TTCCGCATCCTCCGGATCTGAACTATCTGCAAATGTCGGGGCATGGATCTTCTTCATCTCGCCATAGTAAAATCGGATCCCATGCTGTGGTGGTGGCGGTGGAGGTGGAGCCTGTGGCTGCTGATTCTGTTAGGCCACAGTTTGGGCCATGACCAGTAGTGCATCGGTCAGGGCCTGAGGGAGCACGACCTGCGGTGGAGGCCCGTCATCTGAGTGATTTCCTCTTCTGTTTCCACCATTTCCTCTTCTTGGCGGCATTTTGCTACTACAAGGAAATTTTCAGTTTTGGTCAAGGGCATTTCAAGAAATATTATAATTAAACTTAAGAAATAGAAACAGTCAAATACAGACAAATAAGGCGGAAATAAAACCCAACCGTGCCCCAGACCGATCATCACTTAGTCTACATCACACTTATTCTAAGTCAAACTTAGTCTCAGATCATAACTTACGTCCAGAACCAAACTTAGTCTAAAATCAAACTTACATCTATGATCAGAACTCAGATCTAGAGTCATCTCTTACATCTAAGATCATTTCTTAACTCTATGTTTTCCGCAGTAGATCTAGAGCCTGATCTCTGATACCACCTGTAGCGCCCCGTCCCGAACCCTAGGGTCTGAACCGGCACACCCGCCGTATTTCACTAAGGGATATATAAGGCGTCTGTACAAATCCCTGAACTTATCAAAACGACAGAGTATTCGATTGCGGAAGCGAAATAAATCAATTCAGAAACCTAAATCAAAAGTAAAACCCCCAAATCATCTATAATCAACATCAAGTCAAAATCCCCTAAACGACATCGTAAAGTTCGTAAAATAAAATCCCTAAGCTAAGTCCTCAAATGAAATAATAAATAAAATAAAACTTCCTCATTTCTTGTTCCTCAATCTCCTGACAGTCTCTACGAGTCCCACTGAGCCAACTCGGAATCTTCTCCAACCCATATGTAATCATACTCTGAATTGTCTGCAAGAAAACAAAACAAACGGTGTGAGCGACAAAAACGTCACTCAGTAGGTACCCTGCCTGCATCGGCCCTGTGAGATCATACATGCTAGGACAGTAGTGAAATACATATAAGTGCGTCGATACGAAAATAGACTGTCCACATTTTCGCAAACACATATAACGGTCAGAACTTTTTAAAACAACGTATAACGGTCAGAACTTCTTAAAACAATCAAGCACATAATCATGCAGAATGAGCGAGAAATGCAATGCCACATACGTGATGCATGATAACCTACCTTCTCAGAAACATTCATCTAATCGTGCAATGCATGACCCCAGGTCCTAACAGAACAGAACGGAACGGAACGGAACAAAACAGATCAGATATGCGACTTACGTCTCGCATATCCTAACAGAACAGAACGGAACAGAACAGAACATATCATGTCATATATGCAATGTCGTTATGCATGAATGCACAGAAATCATACACGGAATCCTTCATTTGTATTCCCTTTCCTTTTCTTCTTCTTTATCCTTTTCTTTTCTTTTTCTTTTATTCTCAGCTTTTTTATTCTTTTTCTTTTTCTTTTTTTTCCTCCTGCTTCCCCACTTCAGACTCTCGCCCCTCCCCTTTTCAAATTCCCTTTTTCTTTTATTATTTTCCTTTTCCTATTTTCCTTTTTCTATTTTTCTTATTCTTTTTTTTCCTGCCTTCCCAGCCTCACTTTCGTACTTCCCTGCTATACCCAAATTCCTTCCTCCCCTTTGCAGATTCAACGAAATCCCCCAGCCTACTTCCTCTCTCACCCTTCTAGCCGACCCCTACTCCCCCTCCCTCAGTCCACCCCACCGGCTTCCCACCCCAGACCCCAGACTGCACCACCTACCAGCCCACCCCCTCACTTCAGTTCGCCACCCCAACCCAACACCCCCTCAGCCGCCCCCTCCTCTCAGCCGCCTAACACCCCAGCACCCCACTGACCAGACCTGCACCACCCCCGCTCAGCCTCCCTCTCAGCCCCCCTTCACCCTTATTCCTCCACCCGGCAGCACGTGGTCATAGCCCACCACCACCGGCCACGCGCCGCCAGCACAAACACTCCTTCCTACGATTCTGGTATTCACACGCACATCAAAAATCAAATCTTTTCCCGAGTTTCATATGAAAATAGCATCATTCATTTATATACATATACGATCATATATACGGGCATACAATTCGTCACAGATACATATAATCTAATAATCAAGCATCTATACAAACACTAATACTAATGCACGATCTCGTTTTCATAGGAAAATTAAAGATTATCGTTTGTTGCATTCAACGGATGTTAAGGGGGCACCTACCTGGTATTTGATACGTGTTGAAGAACGAGATCGAGTGGTGATATTTCTCCCTAAAGAGGCAGCGTTGTTTGAACCAAGAAGGAGAAAGTCGTTCTCTTTGTTTTTTTTCCTGGTGGAAACGGCGTATGTTTTGTGAGGGGAGGGAGAAGCCTAAGCGTAGTTTAAATAGATATTTGATTAGGGTTTAGGGAAAATTTGATAGTCAAATTAGGTTTTCTAATTAATTATGCCTAATTGACCTTTTTGCCCTTAATTAAAAATAGGATTATAACACCTTGAAGAAGAGGATAACCACCATCTCATTAGATATGAACGTATAGCGGAGGACGTAGGCAATGGGCCGTTCAAAAGAAAAGTGAGTCTTGTCCAAAGTTGCTTAACATGAATGCCTTGTAAAAAAATGTGCCAAGGAGGCTGAAGAACTCTTACAGAAAGGGCATATAGTAGGGCAAATCTGAATAAAACGGAAGAGATGATCTTCAATCAGTAGTGCTCTTTGGAATAGACACTATATAAATATACTTGTCGATTTTGATAAAGTGCGCCACCATATGAATTTATGTGTAAACCGTGTTGGGTATTGCTCTCTGCTATCCTCACAAGCTTGCCGCAATGTAAATATTCCTGAGGTGGTGGAATTCCAGACCGTGTGATTATTGAGATTAGTATGTGTCAAACAAATCGAGTGAGTGGAACAAATGCATTTCCAGCTAGGGGAATCATAAAGATGAGGTGTGAAGTCCCCTCGGGAACCGTATCGTGATCACATGTGTGCCGCCCAGAGTGAAGTGTTGTTATGATAATTCCACCATATCTTACAATCATATGATTGTTGAAGTGTGAATATGTTTCGTATGCCTAAGCCTCTGTAGCGCCCTGGTCCGAACAACGGACCCAAACCGGTGCGCCCGTCGTAGCCTATTGAGAGGACTACAAGACGTCTCATCTCTCGAATACATATCATCAATGATGTAAGAGAGTAAGCACGGAACATGTGTAAAATAAATCTAAACCATCAAATCCGTACATCAAGATATAATGTGATTACAAAAGATTGTTCGTGGTCGCAGCCAACTAAATACTTAAGTGGATAAAAGAGAAGTTTAAACATCCCAACATGACAAAGGCATATTCCAAGAAGCTCTACTCATCCCATTCTGCCCACTCGCCATCGTCCTCAATGTATATCATATCATACTCAGCCCTATCTGCGAGACAACGAGTAGAACTCTTACCGAAAAATGCTAGCAAGTAACCCGCTTATAAGACATACAGGATCAACACATGGCAAGACATGAGTAATATCTATATCAAGGGATAATGGGGCGCGTGTCTTGTATAATTTAAAGATCATAAGTTGCCAGCACAACAAAAACAAAGAACAACAGCGAATAAGTAGTAAACAGTTCAATAACAAAACACTTACGAGTCAATCATACCAAAATGACTCACGTGATGCATGAAAATTCAAAATATACACTACACTACACGAACCCAAATGATTATGCTTCACTTTTCAAAAACAGTGCAATGCACATCTTAATGTCCGGTCACATAGCTTTATACCCTGTGATGGGCCACAGCTTGTCTTTATACTCTGTGACGCACCACAACTTAACTTTATATCCTGTAATGTGCCACAGCTTGTCTTTATACCCTGTGTCACATTACAGCTCACTTTATAACTTGTAGTGGTTACAGTTTGTCTTTATACCCTGTATTACACCACAGCTCACTTCGCAAACTTTATATCTTGTGTCGAGGCACAACTCTTGTCAAATCATAATGTAGAAGCAAGTGCCATGATGCAAAAATGCACAACCAACATATCATTCAATCACTCGAGGCTCATCTCATTCACACATTCAAACATATCATTACATGCTCAAGTCTACCTCACGTAAACATTCATACTAGGGATACAAGGGATGAGGTAGACACCCTCACACGTTCCATTTGAACCTTACCAAAGCCTCAAACATTCATCCTTAACCCCTTAAATCATTCACGCTTAAGTCCAATTCAAATACCCCACAAATTCTTCACTGTTGATTCACCATCCTAGGTCGTGTTCCCAAGACTTACACTACCTCAATCAGGTCCTAAGAAGCCTCTAGTGTCCCCCCAAATTGGTCCTCTATCTTCCCTTTTCCTTCCTCTATTTTCCCACAAAACTGTATAACATCATCCCATACATCGATCGATCGATATACCTTCAGCGAGCCTAAAAAGCGAGCTTTGGAGCGAGTGAATAAGCGAGTCACTTCATACCCTCACATCGATCGATCGATATCCATCAGAAAACTTTCTGTCTTACATCATACCCTACATCGATCGATCGAAGTGACTTCATACCCTCACATCGATCGATCGAAGTCCGTCAGAATACTTTCTGCCTCACATCAGTCTCTCAACCCTCCTACATCGATCGATCAAAGTGACTTCATACCTTACATCGATCGATCAATGTCTACGATTCCAGAAACAAAAATCTGCGATTTCTGCAGAAACTGTAGAACCAAAACACCAATCGTTCTCAAACTTCATCCCAATCATTCCAGGCCTAATCCTCATTAACAATTCATGCTTAATCCATCAACTCATCACTACACACATATCAATCAAAGATTCAAGCCTAAAACTCAAATAATCCACCAAAACAAATCCAAAAAACCTACCTTTCTTTCACTCTCTTCTCTCCTCAACCGAAAATAGCATCAAAGACAGGGTTCAAGGGATTGGGATTTGCAAGATTTCACGTAATCAAAAACAACAAAACGATTTTCAACGTATAGTGGCCAAAACCTCAATCCATAACACGTAAATCACATATAGATCAACAAAGAGAAACTACTACATGGTGATCTATTTTGATATCAAATATGCCTTTTTCTTTCACAAATCGTAGGAACTCATAAGAAAGTTACTTGCCTTTGATTACTCGAAGAAAGATTGGAGAAAAAAAGAAGATTGGATTGCTTCCTTAGAAGTTCTTCCCTAGGGTTGCAAGAGGTGAATAAATCGCCTAAGGAGAGGGAAGAAAAATGGCGTTGATGCTTTCTGGTGAAATGAATTAGAAACTGACGTTCTGTCAGTTTTTGATATGGGTAGGGGTGAAACTGGAATTTCTAAATTATATTCTATTATTTCCTTTATTTTAAATAATTAAATTCCTTATTCAATTCTAAATTAAGTACTACTTAATTCTAATATTTAATCCCTCAATAAATACCGATTAATCTAATATTTAATTCTTAATTCATTACCATTAATTGCTATTAATCTCATTTAATTTCCTTTTATCCTTTAATTATTCTACGGAGGGTGCGGGGCATTAAGCCTCCCTCCTGTAGGGATGACACAATCGTGTCCAAGAGATCTAGTGATGACGATCACCCCAAAAAAAGAAGACATCTTCTGATTGATAGCTTGAATTAAACTTTTAGGAAATCTGGCTGCAACCATAATATGCAATGGAAGTGATGTCAAAACTAACTGTAAAAGCTATAGGACCTGCAAGGCACCACTAGAAGGGGGAGGGGGTTGAATAGTGGGTGCAGAAATTTTGGTTTTTAAAATTTTTTAAACCAAAAACCCAACTTCTGAAAACAGTTTCTGTTTTCAGGACCTGTTTTGAAACGCTTTGAAAACTAGGTTATAGGTCTTTAAAAATTTTGAAATTTGGAGAGATATTAGTCTCGGATGTTCTGAGTATCTCCTAAAAATTTCAAATTAAAATTCAACCTTTAACCCCTTTAAAAATTGTTGGTGGTCAGATTGCGCAAATCTGCCAGAAACGGTAGTCTGATTTGAAAAATTAATTCTGATTAAACTGTTACTCAAAATGGTCTGAAAATTTAATGAAAAACCCCTTATTATGTTTATTTAATTGGGTGGAAACAGTTTTGCAAAATTATTTGAGGAAGTATGTCAAATACGTTCAAAGTCTCAACCTTTGTAAGTCTGAAAATTAGACTGCACTAGTCTCAGAACTATTGACGTTTGAATGACTTATACTTATCCAAAGGGTTGAAACTTTTGCCAAATGAAACTTCAGAGGTGTATCTATGTTTCTGCAAATTTGGATAATTTTTGAAAGTCGTTTGATATTTTTACTAATGCAATGAAAACGATGCAAAGTGCTGGAAACTGAAAGTAAAGTGCTAAAAGTAATAACACCGAGAATTTTATACTGGTTCGGTTAACACAACCTACTCCAGTCTTTGAGGACACCTTCCTCGGTTATCACTAAACAAAATAACACCTTACTACAAATGGTTACTGGAGTTACACACCAACTCCAATCCTTTATAAACGATACAAGTAATCACACCTTTTACGAACACCACCATCGAACGAATGAAGGTTTAATCACACGTTGATCAACCTTTTACAACAATGAGCGTGTATGGTGGTCTATACAAAGCTTATTCAATATATTTGAATATAAGAACAATAGGATTGAAAGAGAAGAAGAAAGAAATATGGAAGAAGAATGTGGAAGACTCCTTTTGCACTTGGAAATTATGAGACTTGTCTTCTATTTTGCAATACTTCTTCATTTTATCAACCCCTTGGCTGTCCCTCCATGTCATGTATTCCTCTTGAAAATTATCTTGTAAGTCATTGGAAGAGTATATTGCATCATTGTGATATTTCTTTGCTTACTTGGCAACTCCTAATTGGATGATCATTAAGCCCTTGCTTTCTTGGCACTTCATGATTGGTCTAACCTTGTCACCATTTAGTGTGCTGTAAAAATCTGAGATTAACTTGAAAAACATGTGCCAAAAAAATTCAAAACACTACCAAATAATCACCATTCAATCCCTTCAATTTTGGGATGAAAATTAAGGACAAATGAATAGTAAATTCGGCCACTATTCACATGTGCTGAAAATTTTCAGCATGTGTTGCATTTTTGAAATCTTTCCTTGTGAGTTGCCTTCTTCAAAGTCACCCATCATGTGTGACTTATTTTCCACCAATTAAAGTGCCAAATAAGCTCCATCTAGGCTCCAACAAAGCTGAAAATGGTGTGTGTGAAATTCCTGCACATGTGCTGAATTTTCTTTGTAAACTTTGTCAAAAATGCACAATATTCACACATATATGGTAAATTATAATCAACCCTAATTTGAATTTTCTAGAACACTTTAATATATATTGAATATGTAAAAGTGTCTAGATACATGTTATGTGTCATGCCAAAAATGTTCCATGTGTTGTGTTCGTAGAAAACCGAATTTCCGACTTTTGTCGATTACGCGATTTTTCTCCGATTAAATTCAAACTTTTTGCACATGTTATATATATTATGTCACACATAATACACATAATATAACTTTAACATTCAGCTCTAATGGCTGATCAAAGTCGCGCCTACATGTGACAAAAATGTTGAATTTGAAATCTCAACAATTTGGCCTTAATTGGGGGTGATTTGTGTGTGCCAACATGGAATGATTTTATGGCTGAGTGTATCATGTTAGCCATGAAATTTGTGGCCATTTTTGAAGTGTAGGGGCTGGCCATCTATATATGGCAAGTACATGACATGTCGGCGAAGTTTCGGTATTCACCCGATACGACAATCTTTGGTTTAGAACCTTTTAACGTATCGTAATAAATTTGTCATCACCATGACTTATATCATATGATATAAGACCTGAATATGCTCATAAATATGAGTTAAATACAGTGGTGTGACGTTAATGTATGTTCGTAAAATATATAACATGTCGGTAGTACGTTGGAATATATGTGTGTAGTGCCTTTTAAAAAAACTGAATATATATAAAAATATATATAATAAGGCGCGTGATAGGGGAGGAGAAACTTTTCATTCTTCAATTTGTTGCCTTTGTGCCTTTTCCAAATATAGCTTCCTTTAATGAACTACTTAGTTTACTTAACTAAGTACTTCACTTAATGAACTAGTTTAGTTCATTAATGATGACACCTGAAAATAGTTCAAACACAGCAAATGTTTGCTATTTGATGTAAGCTTTAAAGCTTCATGGCTCGTTAGTACTGCAACAATATATATGAACTATATAAGGCAAGTTTAATGCAAAACGTGTCATGTCATAAAACATGTCATTCATTTCATTAATACACGTTATTTAAATCATGCATTTTGTAATCATGCAAACCCCTTTTTCTCAACAAAAGCACCAACCTGCCACCTGGTGAAAGTAATTGACTAGCCCAGCCTGCTAATTTAGCATCAAAGTGATTTAGAAGAGTCTGACAGTATTGTGCTCGATTAACCCCCTGTATAGATAGTATCCGAGATATTTAATAGGAAGAGACATAGATCGCATTTCCAAGATATTACCTATTGCCACCCGTCGCTGCGAAGAGACATAAGAACTTACTACAAATTGACTCTTACCATAATTGACAAGCTGTCCCGAGGCTCGTCGATAGGAGCGTAAAAAAGTTTGGAAAACTCTCAGATTTTGGGACGAACCATTAAGAAAAACAAGCAAATCATCTGCGTAAGCCAAGTGAGAAACCCCTTGAATTCGCCCCATATTAAATCCACTTAGCACACCAGTATTGAAAAGATGATTAATGCCCCTGTTATATATTTATACACACACACACACACACACATATATATATATATATATATATATATATATATATATGTATGCATATTTGCAAATATATGTATGTATGTGTGTATCAATTATTTTGATTATTCAAAAATTTTACTTAGTCAAAACTATATTTATTCAGAATCTTTCATTTTCTTTTCATTGAGAATATGAAGCCTCTAAAGTAGGTATTTAACTACTAGAAGAGTGAATAATTTGCCAACATAAGCTCACATGTTATAAAAGTGGAAGCTTGTTATATCTTTGGTGTATTGATTTTTCCAAGAGTTTAATTTTTTCAAACCTCTCATATCTTAATCATCATCATCATCCCAGTATATTCCAACGATAGCAAACGCTATCGCTAGGGTCTGGGGAGGGTACGTAATTGGTAGACAGACAATACCTCTGTCCTAAGGGATAGAGAGTCTGCTTCCAGAAACCTCTCATATCTTAATCTAGTTCTTTATGTACCGGTTAGAATTAAGATTTTGAAATTGTCCATTCATTCTTCTTTGTTCATTAGATTGGCTGGCTTTTCGATGGATAGAAGTTTAATGGAAAAATCATTCAGTTTCAAAGTCAATTGATTGTTGTAAAAATTTCTTAACATGTTATAAAAAGTGAAATTACACTTAGACACCATGTGGTTTGACTTAATTCCAAAATCTTCCCTCTCGTTTGGAATTATACGTTTACCTCCCCTATTGTTTGGGTTAAAAATGCACCGGCCAATTTCCGGCAAAACCACAGGGGGTAAACATGCTGGAAATTAGCCGGTTCCTTTTTAACCCAAACCATAGGGGTGGTAAATGTATAATTTCAAACGAGAGGGGAGGTTTTTAGAATTAAGTCAAACCACAGGGGGTCTAAGTGTAATTTTTCCTTTGCGCTTGCCTAATGAAAATTAGAGATAATAACGATATTCAATGCATGAATGCTTGTGTGTGTGTGTGTATTATATATATATATATATATATATATATATATATATATATGCGTGTATATACATATATGCATGTATAAACTGAATCTAAACGAATGAAAATAAATTTTGTCCTTTTTATATTAAAGATGTTAATACGTATGTGTTTTATTAAGTGAATAGAACTGAATAGAAAATAAATAGTATATATGTGTGTGTCTATATATATATATATATGTGTGTGTGTGTGTGTGTGTGTGTGTGTACACACTAGGCCTGTCAAAACTTACCAGATATCCGACATCCGAATTCGAATTCGGCTGTCCGAATCGAATATGGTAAGAGCTGTATATTCGTTTCACCGTATTCGAATTCGTATCCGAATAGTATTAGAAAAACAAATACGAATATGGTATAGTCATTACCGTATCCGAATATCCGTATCCGAATAGATATTTTTAAAATTAAATAAAAATATATAATAAAATATATAATAATATATAAAAAAATATGTAAAAATATTATTTTTAAAATTTTAAAAAAATATATATGAAAATATGTATACGGCCGCTATACGCTTAGGCCTTAGACTTAGAGGAAACTGGAAGAGTGGAATAAATTTGATGATTTCGAATTCGGATATCGAACAAATTTGAAATAGATATAATACGGATTCGGATATCCGGCACCGAATTCGAATCCGAACAAATTCGAATTCGGATGACTTCCTAAATATCCGTCCGGATTCGGATACGAATTCGGATATAGTTAGACAAAAACGAATTCGAATACGGATACTGTGTTACCGTATTCGTTTTATCTGTTTGACATCCCTAGTACACACATATAAAATTGAATGTCTAATATTATCCTTTCACCATAATAAATGTTTTAAGAAATATGGAGCTTGAGTTATATGTTTATTGTGAATAAAATATCAAGTATCATGTACTAGGTATCAAATTCCAATTTAGATGACACTGTATATATAGAGAAAGAGTTTCACATGGACAGATAATCTCTGCTATTTTCTCCTTCTTCAGTCTGTCTATAAATTGAGTTTAGTTTTTTTATAAAACAAACACTGGACATTATGGTTTGTGTGCACTGCACATTCATCACAGTTCCATCTCCAGATGGTGTAAAAAATAAAATTTAATATTTTAACGCGTAGAAAAGTTGAATGAGGAAACTTGTAGAGATGATTCAGTTCCGCTCAATTAAGGTATTCTGTATATATTTTATTCCCATAGAGTATGTTGGATTTTTTTTATATTGAATGCTTAATATATTTTATAGTAGTCACCGTTTTTGCTCGTGAAATGAAACAAACCACATAATTTTGATGTCACTGTTCATTTTCTGTTAATCTATTTCTTATTTTTTTATTGTCTGCTATCATGGTTAAAGACTAGCATTTAAGTTTGATTTCTAACACCACTTCTCTTGTGGTACTTATGAGTAAAATAGATTTAACGAGTTAAAAATGTTATGTTAGAAGTGCTTCACTCGACTACTTCTTTGTTCAGACAAAGCTTAAAAACATACTCTCGTTGTCTTAAAAATATTATCATAGTCAGTTAATATAGATAGTTGATCAAAAATCAATTAATATCAAGTCGAGAAAGTATTCAACGCAATAGTTTGTCGAATAGTGTCCGCACTATTTATGATCAAATTTCACTGAATAATGTGTAAGATAGTTGAACAATTTGATTTTAAGTGGTGTTTAATCAACTATGTGGCTGACCAGGTGTGACAATATATAGGACATAAACATATTGCGTTGCAAGGGGTTATAATAATACATTTTTATTTCTTTGATGCATGCAATATTGCCGAGTTACATGTATTTTGTAGAGTTTTTTGTTTTTAATAAGTTCATATTCTTAAAGTTGAATAATTATGTGCAAACAGGAGATAGGGACTAGACGCACGTTATATCAAACGAGTAACAGTCTTATTCGTGGATCAATTATTTTAATTTTAGTGACAAATCATAGACAAATTGTCATATAATTGGTGGTTATAATTTAAATAGAAGGTTCATTTAGATCAGTTTTTTCTTCTTCAATAAAATTGAAAAACAGCTATTATAAAAATTTACACCGACTCAATGATCAATTAAAATTTAGTTGTGGAGAAGATGGTCTAAATGTAGTCCACTACAAAGATTTGTTTTTGAGGGAACGCGGGATCTTTCAAATTAATTAATAAAACGAGTTGTTACATGATTAGTTATAGGCTTTGCACTCTGTGTATACAGTGACAGTCCTCCTCATCTTCATTCGGACCCACTATATCCCAACGACATCAAAACCTATCGTTAGGGTCTGGGTGAAGGTAAGTAGTAGACTTACCCCAAGAGATAGATAATCTGCTTCCAGTGAGACCCCCAGCTCTATATATACCTGCATAAATAACATAATAATAATAATAGGGATAGCTGTGCTAATGTGTTAGTGAGGAAATTCAAGAAATACAAAAAATAACTTTCGATATTAAAATACACATCACGTGTATATGTACATGCAATGTAAAACAACGGTATAATATATACGCAACCAAGTGGACAACATAGATAGTGTCCTACGACTATCTATGTCATTAAATATACCCTAAAGTGTCCCTATATATGACCTATACCTCGTTAACCTTAATCTTATGTCTCCATGAACTCCTATCCTTAACCATGTCCTTAGATAGATTGCAAATCTAGTAGGTCGTGTCTAATCTGCTCATCCCAAATCATTTGTCTAAATTGCACTATAAATTTACAATTTTAAGTGTAACATCTCTAATTATTAAATCTTTTTTCTTTTTGGCCGCATAAGTTTGAATCCTCATCGTGCACTTAAAATTTAACCTTTCGTGTCTATTTTCAGACTTAAAATAAAAAATGAAATACCGTTAATTGACGTAAAAGAGTAAAAGAATTGATACACAAAATAAATTTATGATACAATCTAGATGCAACGTTCATAGTTATAAACACAAAATTGCTATTCTCCCAAACCATAATGTCCCACAAAGGGAATGTCAGAATTCATCAGCCAAACACAAACAAGCCAATTAGCAAAATACGAATAACACGAATTGAGAAATCAAAGAAGGAAAACCAAATTCACTCCAGGAATCCGCTGGAGGAAAACTGTTTATTTCTCACACCTTTCACACGCTGCAACTGCCCGTATATAAACGAAAGTGCAGTTGAAAAAAACAGTTAAAACAAAAATTTACAATTTTGTCCCTACTAATCCTGATTACAGTGTACAATTAAAAAGGGCTTTCTTGTCATTTCACATCTTATTTAAACCATTCCCGCGCTGCCTCTTTCTTCTTCCTTCAGCCTTCGAATCACTCTCTCCCTTGCTTCTTCTCCTCATTCTTGATCACAATTTCCTCTCCTGACACCACACGATTCTGGCCTCTTAATTCCTCTTCTTCAAATTCTTCAACACCCTCTCAATCCTGACTGAGAGAATATATTGCACATTCCCAAAGACTCAGTCAGGGTTGCCAGCCTTCTAGAATCCAAAGCCTTTGTGAATATATCTGCTAATTGGAGCTCAGTTCTAATCGGCATTGGTATTATTACACCTTCCTGATATTTATCCCTCACAATATGGCAGTCTATTTCGATGTGCTTCGTTCTCTCATGGAAAACTGGGTTCTCAACAATATAGATTGCACTTCTGTTGTCACAAAATAATTCAACTGGTCCATCATGTAAGACTCCTAAGTCCCTTAACAGATAGAGAATCCATTGAACCTCACAAGTAGCAGAGGCAAGAGCTCTATACTCAGCTTCCGAAGATGATTTAGAGACGGTAGTTTGTTTCTTCGCCTTCCACGACACCAATGCATCCCCTAGAAAGGTACAGTAACCTGCGATAGACCTTCTACTTTCTGTACAACCTCCCCAATCCGCATCTGAAAATGCTCTCAATTTGAGTGACCCTGTGCTAGGAAATAGTAGACCTTTGCCTGGACTGCCTTTCAGATACTTCAAGAGTCTATGTGCTGCAGTCCACTGTAACTCCGTGGGTGAGTCCAAGAATTGGCTCAATTGTTGCACTGTGTATGCAATATCTGGCCTTGTGATGGTTAGATATAATAGTCTTCCAACCAGTCTCCTATATGCAGTCGTGTCTGCTAACAACTTCGAGTCATCGTGGGCCAGCTTTAGATTCTGCTCCATGGGTGTTTTAACGGGCTTAGATGCCAGGTATCCTGTGTCTTTCAGAAGTTCAAGAGTATACTTTCTTTGGCAGATCATGAGGCCTCCCTGAGACTGGCAACTTCTAGCCCAAAAAATAGCGTAGAGCACCCAAATCTTTTAATCTGAAATGTATTATGTAGGGGAAAGTTTGAGTTCCTGAATGGCAGCAATGGAGTCACTAGCTAACACAATATCATAACACTAGACGAGTAATACCAACAAGGCGTTTGAGTTTTCTTTGTGAACATGGTGTAGTGCTTAGATTGAACAAAGCCAACTGAGAGTAAGAATGAGGTCAGTTTGGCGTTCCACTGCCTACTAGCTTGCTTAAGACCGTATAGGGACTTGTTGAGCTTGCACACCGTATGGGGCTGGAAGCAGTGATCCCGTCTGGCAGCGTCATATAGATGTCTTGGTGTAAATCACCGTGCAAAAATGCATTATTAACGTCTAATTGATGCAAATGCCATCCCTTGAGAGACGCTAGATCCATGACCAGCCTGACCGTAGTCATTCGCAACAGGCGAAAATGGTCTTCATAATCAACTCCTGGCACCTGGGTGTAGCCTTTCGCTACCAAGCGTGCTTTGTACCTCTCTATGGTGCCATCTGCTCTTCGTTTGATTTTATATACCCACTTGCAGCCTATGGGCTTCTCCCATCAGGCAGGGGTACCAACCTCCATGTGTCATTAGCTTTAGAGCTGCTAATTCCTGCGTCATGGCCTGTTGCCAATGCTCTGACTTGGATGCCTGTTGATAAGATGAAGGCTCTTGCTGCAAACTAGTGTTAAGTACATAGGATTTATATTCAGAAGCCAAGTGATCTAAAGAATAGTAGTGTTCAAGAGGATAGTTTGGATATTCTGTATGAAAGGTGAGGAAAGTTGAATTGTGGCATTGCAACTGATGACAGTGGTAGTCTTGAAGATAAGACGGAGGCTTTCTGTTTCGGGGTGGATGACTAGATGACAGAGGTAGTGGTGCAGGTTCGGGCTGAGAAGGAGTTGGTTCAGGCAAAGGGATTGGTATAGGTGTGGACGGAACAGGAGCTAGGAGATAGTGTAGGCAGAGAAGATGGGTTAGAGAAGAGAAAGAAGAAGGTAACACAGAAGATGTTGTTTCTGATGTACTTCCAGACGTTGAGTTAGGTTCATTCTGAGGGTAAACAGGGATAGGACACGGGTTCAGATTAGTAGTGTCAAGTGAGGGAAAAATGACAGGATTAGGCTGGTGTTCATGCAAACTGGAAGTTTCTGCTGTGGTCTGAGAAAAGGGAAAAGAATATTCCTAAAATTGAACATCTCGTGATACAAACACATTTTGGTATGTTGATGTTGCAAAATATATCCCTTTGTATTTTGTGGGATGCCCAGAAATATGCAAGGTATGGATCTTTCTGAGAATTTGTGTTTATGGGGGTCAGTGTTGTAAGCATACGCCAAGCATCCATATACTTTGAGATGCTGATATGTTGGAGCTTTGTTATACAGCAACTCATATGGGGTTTTGTGGGTGAAGAATAGGTGTTGGGATCAAGTTTATCAGGTAAGCAGCATGGAGGACAGAGAAGCCCCAGTAGGCCATAGGTAGACTAGCTTGAAACTGTAAGGATCTGGCTACTATGAGTAGATGTTGATGTTTTCTCTCAACAATGCCATTCTGTTGTGGGGTATAAATGCAGCTGGTTTGGTGTATTATGCCATGGCCCATACAGAAATCAGTCATTTTAAACTCATTAGCATTGTCTGTTCTTATAACCTTGACATGCCTTTCAAACTGAGTGTTTAAGATGTGCCTTGTTTCTTCTTTGGACTTCATTAGGTAAACCCAGGTAAACCTGGTGCAATCATCTACTATAGTCAAAAAATATTTCTGGGCATACAAAGTAGGATATCTATTTGGTCCCCATACATCAACATGAACAAGGTCAAAAGGTTTTTCAGAGATGGAATTAGAAAGAGGGAAGGGAGTTTTATGTAGTCTAGCTAGAGGACATATAGTACATGACTTGTCAGGATAGACTTCTGGAATAGTTGAGTCTTGCTTGTGAATGTCCTTTATTCTGGAATGAGATGCATGCCCAAGTCTATAGTGCCAAAGCATGGACATCGAATTACACTCAGAAGCACAGACTGTAGGCTGTGACATCAGACTTTCACCATGTAGGTAGTATAGGCCATTGAAGAGCTTAGCTAAACCAATCATTCTCTTGGACAATTGATCCTGGATTACACAAGAAGAACCATGGATTTTAATAACTAAACTAGGATTAGAAGCCAGTTTACTTAAGGAAAGTAGGTTGAAGGAAAAAGAAGGTACATATAGCACATCGTTTAGAATCAGTGAATTGGTGAGCTTGACTGTGCCTTTGTGTGTTACAGGCACCAGAGTATTATTTGGTAGCTTTATGGATATTTGATTTACAGGTTCTGAGAATTCAAACAAGGACAGATTATAGGTAATGTGATCCGTGGCTCCTGAATCTAATATCCATGTATTTAACAAACCAGTTGCAGAATTACCTGTCATTTTGTCAAGCTTGGCAGACAAGACAGTGCCTTGGCTTCCAGAAGTTGTGCCCACATCCTGGCCTTCATCAAGTTTATTCAACCAGGTCATCAACTTCTGATTTTGCTGGGGAGTCAGCATAAGGGACTACATTGGTTTAACTTGCTGATCAACCTGAGACATTTGTGACTCCATCTCCAAACCTTCAACCATGTTAGCCTGATTCCTTGGTTTGAAACCAGGTGGGAAGCCATACTTCTTGTAGCACCTCTCTGATGTGTGCCCAATCATGCCGCAGTGTGTGCATTGAAACCTTTTGTACCATCCGCATAGAACCTCCCGTTTCCTCTTCTATAACCTCCAGACTGCTGCCTCCCAGGATATGTATTTGCTGCAAATGCTTCACTCACTTGCTCTTCAGCCAACAAAGCAGTAGGATTATTTTCAAAGAGCACCACACCAGTATCAGCCATTACTTTCCTCTCATATTTTAAAGCCATGGAGAACGTTGTATTAATGTCAGGTAACGGTGTCATAACAAAGACTTGGGACTTGACTGGATCAAAACTCTCATTTAGTCTCTTTATAAACTTGATCACATAGTCACTTTCAACAAATTTCTTCATCTTTCCTGCAACATCACACCTACATCCTCTGCAAACGCACGTAGGAATGGGCCTGACTGACATCATTTCTTCCCATACAACCTTTAACTTTGTGAAGTACTCATTCACGCTAAGGCTCTCTTGCTTAATTCCATAAAAGGTTTCCAACAAATCTGACAACCTAAATGGATCTGTACTTCCATACCTCAATTTAAGATCATTCCACGCTTCCATTGCACTGTCAAACCACATAATTCTTTGTGCAATGGAATGTGACACAGAGTTCATAATCCAAGACTGAACCATGGTGTTCACCTGCCTCCAGATGGGAAAATCTGGATCCGAAACTATAGGTTTTACTATAGTACCATCTATAAAGCCAATTTTGTTCTTAACAACCAACGCCATTTCAAAAGTACGACTCCAGGTATGATAATTGTGGGGGTTAAGTGGAGGTTGTGCCAAGACGATCGCAGGACTATCGTTTGGGTGCAGATAGTACGGATTTTGCTGAGGATTATCATTAATCTGAGACGGATTACTTCTAGAAGTAGAGGCATTCGAATTTGGAACCATAATTGCACGGAACAGAGTAATTCAAGAACGAGTATAAAGGACACACCAAATCAAAACTCCAGATAGTTCAACAATACCAAATGTGTTCAAGAATAGAAGTTATGCTCAAAAATTCAAAGGTGCTCGCCAACATTCATCAACGCAGCATTCGCGATGGACCTTGGTTCAATTCAGCATACGCTCAACAAATCAACAAGATACGAAACAAAAGTCTCTGATACCATGTCAGAATTCATCCAGCCAAACACAAACAAGCCAATTAGCAAAATACGAATAACACGAATTGATAAATCAAAGAAGGAAAACCAAATTCACTCCAGGAATCCGCTGGAGGAAAACTGTTTATTTCTCACACCTTTCACACGCTGCAACTGCCCGTATATAAACGAAAGTGCAGTTGAAAAAAACAGTTAAAAAAAATTTACAATTTTGTCCCTACTAATCCTGATTACAGTGTACAATTAAAAAGGGTTTTTTTGTCATTTCACATCTTATTTAAACCATTCCCGCGCTGCCTCTTTCTTCTTCCTTCAGCCTTCGAATCACTCTCTCCCTTGCTTCTTCTCCTCATTCTTGATCACAATTTCCTCTCCTGACACCACACGATTCTGGCCTCTTAATTCCTCTTCTTCAAATTCTTCAACAGGGAATTTGCAGTGGTTGGTTCCAATTACAAACAATTGTGTCCTCGCACTCCCACGTGGATATAAAACTAGGGGTATCAAACAGGTCGTGTATCGTGTTTCGTGTTTCGGGTTTTTCGGATTTCGTGTATCAAAGTGTTATACCCATACCTTACCCGTTTGCTTCGCGTGTACGGATGTAGGTACACAAACCCGTACATGTCAGGTTTCTTGTCATGTATCGTGTATACCCACGAACTTGACAAGTACAAATATTTCAAGTCGCGTACGGGTCATTTCATGTATTTTTCAGGTATTTTCAAGTTTCGTGTATTTTTCAGGTTTCATGTAATTAAACGACTACTGTTATAATGTATGAAACAACAATAAGTACATAACCAAAGATTAAAGATTAGTGAAGGGGGAAATGAGATTTTGACTTGGGAATGAGGATTAGGATTTTGGGAATGGCGGAACGGGCGAACCGCGAAGGGATTAGCGATTAGGATAATATTTTTTTGAGAAATTTTATTTTTTACTTTATTAATTATAAATTTTTATTTAAATGTATTTTTAAATTTTCGGATATTTCGGTATAAACGGGTAACCCATGGATATACCCGGATATGACCCACCTTTAGCGGGTATATTTCAGGTCTTACCCGATTTGTACACGAAACCCGCCAAGGTCATACCTATACCTGCGAAAATCGTGTCAGGTTCGGGTTGTGTTTTCGTGTCGTGTCTGAAATTGCCACCCCTATAGAAAACGACATTACCTTAAGGCTTACTACCATATTCCAGCAAGTTACATTGAAGTACTCTAGTTTATCACATTACCCATATCTGAATACAACACATATCTCTATTAATGTATCATCTATACACGTATATATAGAGTCAGAGTTCTCATTAGAAGTAAACTCTCTATCATTCGGAATAGAGGTATTCTTTGTCTGCCTCTCACCCTCCCTAGACTCTAGCGATAACTTTTGCTGTCGTTGCGATATACTGGCGATGTGTTGTTGTTGTACCGATTGCTAAAGACACACAGGTCACCTTCCGTGTATTCACTTTTTTCAAATTGTCACTTAATAGAGGTGTGAATATAGCTTCACAATGAAGCTCCTCCAATTTTATTTTTATTTTTATTTTTATTTTCTTATGTGGAAAAAGAAAAACTAGCTGCTATATAAAGATTTCCCAAATCTGAAATGTTCTTCCTATAATCTTTAGAGTTGTTTAGAATGCATATGACAATCCTGCAGGCTGGATTTTATGCTTTCTCTCTCCTTTCTTTCCTTGCTTCTGTTTAAATGTTTTTGTCTTAATATGCAGCTTAGTATAGTAAAGATTTGTGAATTTTATTACAATAACTTAGACACTAAACGATGACCTAAAATGTTCTTTTTAATCAACTATGACTTCATTTCAACAAGAATTTTGTCACTTAATTTTTACAAGAGTGGCGAGACATGAATTCACCTTCATCATGAAATCCCAAAAAAAAAATTTACTGTATCTGTTATAAAATATTGTCACATCTAGTCAAATACATAGTTGGTGAAATCTTATTTAAAATCAAATTATTGAAGTTTTTTAAACATTACACATTAGAATTTGGTCCTAAATAATGTGAATTATGATTTCGACAAAATATATTGTTAAATACTTTAAAAGTTTGGTTTTATTTGATTTTTAACTAAAATAATTATTTGACTATGTGCGATAATATTTTGAAACAGAAAGAGTAATAAATAAAAAAATAATGAAGGCGTTCATTTTTATAGCTAGGGATTCGAACTAGCGTGAAGGTAAATGTCATCATAGTCTTTAGGGCCAACACATTAAGATCCCAATGCCACCGTTCTCATATTTATGTAAAAGAACAATGCAATTTCTACGCGTATTTTCACGTTTGAAATCCGTAGGGCATTCAAACTTGCCGTATATAATGAAAACCAATCTTGCATTGTCCATTCATTGAACTGTTGACATATATTAACCACTAGACTGATATGTTTGGTTGAATGTCGCCTACAAAACTTGAAACAATAAACCATCAAATTAAGATTAAGTTGGCCATTTTCGTTATTTGTATAAATATTTTAAACATTTAGCATTGGTTTTTGGAATCAACTACACATGTGTTCCTATATATTATGAAATTATGATATCAGAATCTCACAAATATGTTATACTATTAGGACATAAAATTCCACTAATGATTGACACAACAACTCAGGAAACAAAAACTAATCTACAAATTGGATTTCAAAATATTATTTTAACTTCAAGATTTAATCTATTTTATATAAAAAATAGTAGTGTGCTGCTTATTGTTACGCTCATCTTTATTAAATGAATGATGATTGATGAAACCAGAACTCAGCTGCTGAATACGACGAAGGGTTTTTCCGTTAGTCAGCAACAACCAACGTAAGTCAAGCTCGGCTCATTAAGGCTTGACCTAGAACTATATCATCCCAACAGACTTTGACTGGTCAGCCTAGGCTAACTCTTTTTTCTGAAGAATTACCAGATAAAATCACAAGGCCAAGACTTAAGCTCTGCCCTGGCTCAGTTCAGCTCAGCCAGGGGCCGAGGTCATATCAGCACGACCATCATTTGGTCAACTCAAAGTACATACAGAGAGCTCAGTATGATTAGCTTGTTCACCTCGGCTCGGCAGACCATCTGAGCACCATTGCCTCAGTTTTCTGGCTGAACTGCATACGAAGCACCTCAGCTCGGCCATAGTATGCTTAGGCAGAGTCCTGCCACTCAGCAAGCTTGGCCTTCCGGCCTGACACATGACGTCACCTGGCCTTCATGCAGCCCGGGACTGCCAGGAGCGCAGCCATTATCTCCACATGTCAATCATACAAAGAAGAATTGCCAGCACTGCCGCCACCTATTGCCGCGTGGCGGCCATGCAAACCAGAACTGCCAGCAGGACAGCCAGGAGCCATCACCATTTTTGTTCTAGGCCACGTAGTCTTCAATTTCAACATCTATAAATAAGAGCTCCCTCAGTTGAAGCCGACCAGATCCAAGTCCGCTTAGACATTCTTAAGTCCACTTCCAGAGTAAAATTATCTTAAGCTCGGCCAAAGCCAAGTCTGAGCTCATAAACAGCCACCCTCTCGAAAGAGAGCCCTAAACAGGTTACTTCAACCTCTATTTTCAGCATACATTCATACAAATATGCCGATAACTGACTTGAGCGTCGGATGGTGTTTTCCAGGGTATTGACCCTGGGTCTCTAATGTTGCATTTCCTTCTTAGATTCTAGAAACGGACCCTAACGAGGAGCTAACGGCATACCATAAGGATAACCCCTGATCTACCTGGTGAAGATCTGAATTCATCATTTGACGCTAGAGGAAGGGCCTGGACCCTCGTCTCTTTTTAAAATTACCTTTTAAAAGGCCTTCTAGGCAACTAGCCTATTGTCTATTACTGGGAGGATGGATAAGAACGGTCAGAAAGGGGACAAAAGACCTGTTACCCCTCGGAGACATCTACACTCCACTAGACCTTAATCGGAACAGGGTTCCCCAGGACTAGCAGAATCATAAACTCCCGCTGCTGAGTTCACATATAAGGAACACGTGAGGGCTCTTCGATATGTGGCCCAAAACCCAAACGTGTTCCAGGCGGTGGTGAGAGAAATGAAAAGAAAAGCTCCAGTTGCTGGACCCACTGAGGCCCACCCTAGTGACTCTCCTCAGCGGAAAGAGCGCATGGAGTACTCTCCAACTCGCCCCAGTACTATCCTGAACCTCGAGGCGAGTTTATGGTTGATGCCAGGCGCTCAGGTCAGCGATCCAGTCTCCAGCACTTCATGTCTGAACCTTTAGAAGCTTTAGACTACCACCTGAAACGCGCACGAAAAGTGCTACTGCCACTCAGACGTGGCAGAGAAGTTGACAAGAAGTCCAGAGCCTAATCGCGTGAAAGACGGCTGCTCATATGAGGTTGGGAGGCCGAGGTAAGGAAAGAGTGTCTCCGTTGGCCTCCAAGGCTCATATTTTATTCTTCATGAGGAGGGAAGACCTAGCAAGAGATCCTAGGCCTTATCGGGTCCAATTCACAAAAAGGATTCATAGCTGTACTGCCTTTTTCACCATGACATCGGGCATGATACAGAAGACTGCAGGCAGCTCACCCAGGAAATTGAGCGCCTAATTGAGCTAGGCTATTTTCAGCGTTGTTACAACCTGAGGTCAAGGTTGTCTAATAGGCTAGATTTCATTCAGCCCCCCTCCTGACGAAAAATGCCAACCTGGTCATCGACGCAGGTCACCTGATGATAAAGACCTAGGCATGGCTGGACAGAGGCAGCGGAACTCCGGGTGGATAAGGCTGACCTAGACAAATCGTGTAAGACCTGCAAGGCACCACTAGAAGGGGGGGTTGAATAGTGGGTGCAGAAAATTTGGTTTTTAAAATTGTTTAATCCAAGAACCCAACTTCTTAAAACAGTTTCTGTTTTCAGGACCTGTTTTGCAACGTTTTGAAAGCTAGGTTACAAGTCTTCAAAAATTCTACAATTTGGGAGGTCTTAGTCTCAGATGTTTTAAGCATCTCCTAAAAATTTCAGATCAAAATTCAACCTTTAACCCTTTTAAAAATCGTTGGTGGTCAGATTGCGCAAATCTGCCAGAAACGGTAGTCTGACTTGAAAAATTTATTCTGATTAAACCATGGCTCCAAATGCTTTGAAAATTTAATGACAAACTCCTTACTATGTTTATTTAATTGGGTCAAAACATTTTTGAAAAATTCCTAGGGGAAGTTTGTCAAATATATTCAAAGTCTCAACCTTTGCAAGCCTGAAATCAGACTGCACTATTCTTAGAAACTTTTGACGTTTGGATGCTTATATTTGTCCAAAAGGGGGTTGAAACTTATGCCAAATGAAACTTAAAACGTGTGGCTATGTTTTTGGAAAGTTTTGTGATTTTTGAAATTCGTTTGATATTTTTAAGATTGTGATGAAAATAAAGCATTGTGCTGGTGGAAACTAAAAGTAAGTGCTTAAAAGTAAAGAACACAAGGAATTTTATACTGGTTCGGTTAAATCAACCTACTCCAATCTTCGAGGACACCTTCCTCGGTTAATACTAATCACAAAACAACAAACAACACCTTATCACACAGGATTGATGGAGTTATACACCAACTCCAACCCTTTACAAACCTTACAAAGAATCACAATGATCATGAACACCACCACCGAGCGGATGAAAGATTGATCACACCTTGATCAATCTTTTACAACAATATAGCGTGTATGGTGGTTTATATGAAGCCTATATAATATGTATGAATATGAATACAATAGGCTTTGAGATAGAAGAAGAAAGAAATGTAGAAGAAGGAGATGATGAACACGTTTTGCATAGAGGATTGTGAGACTTGTCTTGTCTGTTGTTTGCTCTCCTTCTCTCCTCTTTATCAAAAGTGGCCGCCCCCTTATTTGCTTTTCTTCCCCTTGGAAATTATCTTTTAAGTCCTTGGAAGAATATCTTGCATCATTCTGACATTCACTTGCTTACTTGGCAACACTTCATTGGATGATCATTAAGGCCTTGCTTACTTGGCACTCATTGATTGGATGGAGTTGTCATTATTTGATGACTATATAAATCTGAAAAATATCACTTAAAAACATGTGCCAGTTAGTCATAAAAACATTGTCAATTATCTCACAATCAATCCCACACAATTTGGAACACAATTGATCACCATTTTCCTTAAAAAAATCGGCCAACATTTCTCACATGCTGAAATTTTTCAGCATGTGCACTATCCAAGACACATTCAAATTGTTGCCATGTTGGTATTAGATTAATCCCTTGAAAATAAAGAATCAAATATGTTAAATTCTAAGACCAAATTTTCATGCCATATTCATTCAACACATGCTGAAATTTTCAGCATGTGCACTATTCAAGACAAGTTCAAATTATTGTCATATTATCATCCAATCACTCCATTTGAATTAAAGAAGTAAATAAGTCACTATTAAGCTTAAAAATTTGGCCATTATAGCACACATGCTGAATTTTCAGCATGTGTCATATATGTGACATAGTTTGAAATATTACCTTGTGTAGCTCCCTCCTTTATGTCACCAACCTTGTATACTTCATTCTTGGCCAATCAGGATGCCAACTAGGCTCCACATATGCTCCATCAAAGCTGATGATCTAGGCGTGTGATGTAGCATTGGCATGTGCTGAATTTTATTTTTACAAACTTTATAAAATAATGCACATAATTATACACATATGGTATATTCCAATCAGCCCTAAATTAATTTTTCTATAACACTTTAGAATGTATTGAATATGTAAATTTTCTAGACACATGTTATAGTAATGCCAAAACGTTCCATGTGTTGTGTTCGTAGAAAATTGAATTTTCGACTTTTGTCGATTACGCGATTTTTTCTCCGATTGAATTCAAACTTCTTGCACATGTTATATATTATGTCACACATAATATACATAGAATAACTTGAATATTCATCCCTAAAGGCTGAGTGTAAGTGGCGCCCCATGTGCTTAAAAAGTTGAATTTGAAATCTCCACAATTTGGCCTTAGTTGGGGTGATTTGTGTGCCAATATGGAATGATTTTGTGGCTGAATATACCATGTAAGCCACGAAATTTGTGGCCATTTTTGAAGTGTAGGGCCTGGCCATCTATATATGACAAGTACGTGACACGTTAGCGAAGTTTCGGTTGTCACCCATACGACAATTTTTGGTTTAGAACCTTTAACATGTCGTAATAATTTTGTCATCACCATGACTTATATCCTATGATATAAGACCTGAATACACTCATAAATATGAGGTAAAATGGTGGTGTGACGTTAACATATGTTTGTAAAATATATAAAGTGTCGGTAGTACGTTGGAATATATGTGTATAGTGCCTTTTTTTAAAAAAACCTGAATATATATATATGTATATATATATATTTTAACGAAACATTTTATTGATAAAAACCTCACTTATGGCGGAGGAAAACAATACAACGAAATCATCGTATGAGAACAAATGAATTAAAGAACTAAGAATGTCATATCTCCAGTCGTATATGATATGCCGCATTAAAATCTTGCTAATAAAACCACCCTTGTGGATAAAACCTTAGCGAAGAAAAAAGCGTACAATTTATATGACCGTCATCGATATGAAATGAGTGTAAATTTGAGTACAAATCAACGGGTGAAGCAGTAGCTGATGCAAGCTGTAGTCCCCATATTATGTTGTAGCAAGCTTGATGAAACGTCTTCCGGAACAGGTAGACCTCGGAAAATAGCCAAGGAGAAGTTATACCAATGATAGCAATAAGCAACTGAAGATGAAAATGTGAAACCAAACACATACCGTAGTCGCCTTGGCTCAGATTTTGCCAAGGCGACTTTGCGATGATATGATGTCAAGAGAGGCATAATCGCATAGTCCGCAGATCATAAGAGGAGCATTGTGGTACCGTAAGAAGTCTCGCAAATAGTGTAGCCGATTGATACCATGTCCAGGCAAGCAAAGAGAATAACAGTTACTGATTATGTAATAGATAAAATGTAAGGCCAAAGGATAGTAACGCATACCGAGCCTGCCTGTATCCATTAGGATACAGGCAGAAAGAGAGACTACGCCAATCCATGTGGAAGCTTGAGAGTATCAAGGGACCCGCAGTTGAGCGGAGGAGAGATCCAAGGAGACGGATGCGCGCACAAATGAAGGGAGAGTACGTGAGGAATAGTATTGTGTGATGGGAATCAACATGGCCTGTTGTGCTAAATAATGTGCTGCCATATTTGCTTCTCGATAAATGTGATGATAATCGAGGCAGTGAAGATGAATCAGAGTATGAAGCATGCGAAGATAATAATTCCCATGTACCAGCTGCGGGGGGCCAAACGAGAAATCATCTGGCTACAGTCAGATTCTATATGATGACGCGATGTAGCGGAAGAAAATATAACAGTCCAAATAATGCAGCCTGAATTTCCGCATGTAGTGGTGTACTTGCCGGTAACCTGAATGAAATTGCTCCCACACAAGATCCCATATGATTACGCAATATAGCTCCCCCTGCTGCATATTGTCGACCAACAGCCGCATCTATGTTCAATTTAAGGCGCCCAGGTGGTGGTGTTAGCCAACGAATCAGGCAAGGTCATGTGACCGGCAGAGACGGTAACCAAGAGAAGAACTGTCTAGGATCAGTGGCTATTTTAGATCCTGCTATTTTTTTGCACCAAATAGTAAGGTCATAGCGGATTGATGCTTGAAGAGATATGAGTGTAATGCTAGATTGGTCTCCATAAACTAATGAGGTGTAGCCCCGCCAGATGTTATACAGTATGATCGCTGGAATTATAATTTTGAATACCCCAAGTAGTGACGAAAGGATGAACGGTACCACCAAGCAAGAATATACTGCCGCCAACTGCAATAACGATGGTGTCGAACAGTGCAATTCCCAGCATAATAGTGCCATATCGGTCTCACATGTGGACAATGAATAAAGACATGATCTACGTTGCCGAAGCAGTTTTACAGAACAGACACACGTAGGGCGAGATGTAATACTTGCCAATATAGTCCTCCATTGGTAGTGCCGAATGAAATAGTCGCCATAAGAATATCTGAATAACTAGGGAATGCTGTTTAAACCATATGAATTTTGCAGATAGTAGATGCGGATGTGGCGTGCGACAATTCTCATAAGCACTACGTAAAGAAAATTCACCCGTTGGCGTGTGTAACCATGTTAAATGTGTACCTTGTCTAGTAGTTTGAGAAAGGCAGAAAGGATGTATCTTGCAAATTAATTTCCAAATTGGAGAATCAGGTAACAAGGCAAATAATCTCCACGATGACCATATTTGGCGTGCATATATTGACTCCAAAGCGTAGAATTTTGTTGATACGACCACCAAAGTCGACAGTGATAAGCTTTTTGTAGCATGCTTAAGTCTCGAATCCCCAATCCTCCTTCTTCTTGAGGTGTCGAAATAGTATGCCATGATATCCAGTGATGTCGAGGTCCCCAATAGAAACATGCCATTTTCCGATTAATTACTTTGATAACGGATTTAGGTAATCCACCTGCCGCCAAGATATGGAGCGGCAATGCTGCTGTGACAGAGCGTAACAGAACTAATCGTCCCGCTGCGGAAAGTAATCTAGAGTGCCATCCTTGGAGTTTGTCATCAATATGCTGCAATAAGAAACACAGTGCCTGGCACGGGGAATACCTTTGTGCAAATAAGAGCCAATATATTTAAAAGGCAGGGATGAGCATCTCATGTTGATTATCCTTTCAAAATTGCGCCGCTGCTGCGCCGATGTTTGAGTAGAAGGGATCATACTGTTTTTTTGAAAGTTTACTTTTTGTCCAGAAGCAGTTTCATATTGTGTGAGAAAGGTGTGAAAGTGCTGTAAGTTTTGCTGCGTTCCTCGCAAAAATACTAACAAGTCATCAGCATAGGCCAAGTGTGTTATATGAAATGGAATCCTCCCCAATCGAAATGGCTGCAAACGGCCAACATCCGTTAAAGCTTCAATCCCCTGCTAAATCCTTCGGAGGAGAGTAAAGTAGTGGTGATAAAGGATCCCCCTGCTTCACACCTCTAAATGGCCGAAAAGTTGATGAAGGTTGACCATTAATTAAAACTGCTAAAGTGGTAGCTCGCAGGTGGTTCAGTATAATACGGATGAAAAAATCAGAGAACCAAAAGCGCGCAGTATAATCCAAGTATTCCCAACTGACTCTATCAAATGCTTTCATCATATATAACTTTAGACATACCTTTGAACCACCTTTATCTAGAATATGTATCATCTCACGAGCCATAAGTACTTTAGAGGAAATATCTGAGCCGGGCAGGAAGCCCGTTTGTTCCAGGGATATTAAGTGTGGGCAATGCATTCAAACGACTAGCAATAATTCTTGTGCAAACTTTGCTCAGAAAATTGTTAAACATATTGGCCTAAATCACTGAAGGTATCAGGAGATTGTTTTTTAGGAATCAACATAATGAGAGCACTTACCATGACCGTAGGTTGAGGAATTGCCAAAAAAATTCATGCACTGCTTTAACTACATCCGTATGAATAATAGACCAACATGCTCGGTAAAATTGACCATGAAAACCATCCGGGCCTGCTGCGCTAGCAGGATCAATGCCAAACTGCTGCCTTAATTTCTGGTTCCATGGGTATTTGAGTTAATTAATATATCCTCCGAAGTAACCACCCGTGGAATATGACGAAGAATAGCATCATAATTTTGAGTTGCTCCCGAGCAAATAGAGATGTGTAAAAGCGTACCGCTTCTGACATTATGTCGTCCGACGTAGAACATAACGCGCCTGCTTGTGTGTGTATTTGTTGAATCCGTAATTGCAGCCGTTTGCCTTTGACGATGGAATGGAAATA
This sequence comes from Eustoma russellianum, assembly GCA_036186865.1. Taxonomy (NCBI): domain Eukaryota; kingdom Viridiplantae; phylum Streptophyta; class Magnoliopsida; order Gentianales; family Gentianaceae; genus Eustoma; species Eustoma russellianum. The sequence goes on along the minus strand of AP025049.1, from coordinate 31,590,705 downwards.
TTTTGTATTTGCGTCTCCTCTCTAGCCATCGTATGCGGGACTTTTGTTTCCAAAAATTTAGTTCATAGGAGGATGCTTGAAGATATTCAGCCTTTGCCGTGATACTCAATCCTGTTTGCTTCAGTAGGAGATTCGTCCCAAGCAATTTCAGCGCGTGATATGTAGATTCTGCCAGCTGAACATTGGAAAATATATTGCCAAAAATATTCTTGTTCCACCGCTGAATGTCTTTCTTGAAACGGAATAACTTAGAATAGAAACCATACATACCACCCGTAGTAGAATAAGACGCCCAAGCATCTTGGGCATAAGTACGAAATCCGGGTGGAGTAACCAAGAATCTAGAAAGCGAAAAGCGACGTTGATCGGACTGTCCAATGCGACATAAAAACAACATAGGTGCATGATCCGAAGTAGCGCGAGATAGATGGGAAAGTTGTAAATCTTCGAATTTATCATGGAAAGCAGAGTTAATAAATAACCAATCCAATCGCCGACGAACTCTGCCAAGTCCTCAGCCATCGGTCCAAGTAAACTTTGATCCATGGAATTGTGGTGTCATCAAACTGCATGTCTCAATACAGTCATTAAAATCTTGTAACGCCGAGAGGGATGGATTCGAACGACCTTCATGATCCAATAACGAGCGAAAGGTATTAAAATCCCCCGCTACTATCCAAGGCAATATAGATGTGTCCGAAAATGTACTCAATGCATGCCACAAGGTTCTTCGTTGTAATACCGTATGCTTGCCATAAACCACAGAGAGCACAAAAGAATATTGTAATGGACGAAAGAGCAATGTAAAATGAAGCATTTGATCGTCATCTTGCACCGTCACCAACTGATAATCTGAGTCACGCCAGAAAAACCAAATTCGTTCATATTGTGAAGAAAAATGTCCCGTAAACCCAAAGCTTAAAGCATAACGAGCAATCGTAGAAGATGGATGTTTTGGCTCTATCAAAGCAAGTAAATGTAAACGATGATCACGTATTAACTGATGTATTCTAGTTAGAGAGGTACTTATGCCTCTAATATTCCATATCATAATATTCATTGAGAAAGAGTAGTATCACTTCCCTGAATGGCGTGAGAAGCACTGCGCGTAAGAATCGTGGATGGCGGCAGAGGAGGGAGGTCTTTTTTCGTGCGTCTCTTTCTTCGAGGAACAACAGGAATAAAATCTGCTGAGTCTGTAGAATCCTGTAAGCGTGAGATAAGTATTTCCGTGTCTGGCGTGGGAGGTATGAGTTGCATGCGACGGACAACTTCATCCGGGCTGTTGGAATATCAGTGGGTGGATCTTCTGGTGGGAGATCATTATCTGAAGTATGTCCCAATTCGCCAATATCCAAATCAGTATGAAGCGGTGCAGACAGTCTCATAACCAATATGCTCCTGATTATTATCGTGAAGAGTAGTCAAACCGTGGGGTGATTCCGAATCAGCCAGCGGCTGAGCCTCTGGAACTGTGGCAGCAGGTGCAGATTTTTTAGTTTTAACTGGTGTCCAGCGCTGGGTTGGACGACAGGGGGCGGGGGGGCGGTGGAGGCGGAGGCGGCGGGACCGAGGCAGTGTGCGGATTGCATGAAGATTCAGCATGACCTAACCGTCGACAGGAAGTGCAAAACAATGGCAAATCTTCATACACAATTGATTGCAGTATAAATCGACTTTTTGCCTGTAGATAAATCTTTGCGGCATCTCCTGAGAAACATCGACTTCAACACATACACGTGCAACAGAGGGCCGTAAGCCTTCTGTTGTTGCTACCTGAATATATATATATATATATATATATATATATATATATATATGTATATAAAAAGGCATATAAAAAGGCATGTGATAAAGATGGAAGAGAACTTTCCATTCTTCAATTTGTTGTCTTTGTGTCTTTCCCAAATATATCTTCATTGAATGAACTACTTAGTTCATTTAACTAAGTACTTCACTTAATGAACTAGTTTAGTTCATTAATGGTGGCACCTGAAAATAGTTCAAACACAATAAATGTTCTCCATTTGATGTAAGCTGTAAAGCTTCATGGCTCTTTAGTACGGCAACATTATATATGAACTATATAAGGCAGGTTTCATGCAAAAACGTGTCAAGTCATAAAACGTGTCATGCATTTCTTCAGTACTCGTTATTTACATCACGCATTTTGTAATCACTCAAGCCCTTTTTTCTCTACAAATCGGTCTTAATGCAGCCGAGAAAACCGGTCAAAGACATTTCGGCCGACCAGGAGGTCGTCTTACTCATCACCGAGCTGAAAAAGTTCTCTGTACAGAAGTCAGGGATTTCTGACCTGAAGGCCAGGACTGTCAACCTGAAGGCCATTAGTCCGAGTATTCGTCATGTATCCAAACTTCTATATATTTGTACATTATGAAAAAAAACAAGTACTTGTTCAATATTTGCTCTATATTTGCTATTGCAATCAAATTGTTCATATTAAAGCAGGTTTATTCTGAGCAGACTTAAAAATTCGGGGCACAGAGGTCCCCAATCATCCTACCTTACTCAAATGCTAGCCCATCCCGACTCGGCTTAATACTCTACTCGAGGCGTAAATTCTCCCGTCTATCTAATTTCTCTTTATGACATATGAAATTCAAGATATGATGCACTTCGCAACCGACAATTATAAAGCTTAGCTTTAGCTTTAAGGCCTATTAGAGGTTCACCTTAATTCTTTCTGTCCTCGTCATTGTGGTTTGTAAGAGGACCCCGGATGTGACAGGTTTCACATTCCGGTAATTTGGCCTCAGTGGTCATACTATCCTCTGCCTTATGGTTTTAAGAAGATCTCGGACGTGACAGGTTTTGCGTCCTAAAAGGTAAACCTAAGTGGTCACTTTTGTCCTCGCCATTGTGGTTTATAAGAGGACCCCGGATGTGACATGTTTCACACTTCGGTAGTCTGATCTAAGAGGTCACGCTCATCCTCTACCTTATGGTTTCAAGGCGATCCCAGACGCGACAGGTTTCACGTCTCAAAAGGTAGACCTAAGGGGACACCTTAAATAAGATGACCTAAGTGGTCTTTTCCGACCTCTGCTTTATGGCGTTAAGAGGATCCACGTCGGTGTTACATGGCCAACCTTGATCTGGCACCTTCAGCTTAGCCTCAGCCTTATATGATCAGCTCAGCCCTATAACTCATGAAATCGTCTCAGAAGAAAAAATTTGAGCCATAAAAACTCCAAGACAAAACAAATTTATTACCGGCGAGCTCAAAATAGCCAAGCATGAGACAAAGACGTAACGCATCCTACTTGTATTCGACATCAGTCAAAGTGGATTCACTTCGACTGACCGGGATTTATCTCTTCAGTTTAAATATTGTTCAGCCAATCCTATGCTATAGCAGACAAGGACTTTCAACTCTGCCTGACAGCTTAACAGGACTATCTCATTCTTAAGCTAGTTTAGCCTAGCAGGATAACAGGTTTATTCTAACTCAAGTCTTTAGACTTAGTTTATTTCTTGTTAATCATTATCTACAGCTTAGTAAGTGCATACCAAGATAAAAGACATGATTTTAAAAGTACTAAGTGAAAAGTCATTAGTGCAAGAACAAAAAACACTATCAACAAAAAGCTGAAGCACAAAATTGTGAAGAACAGCTGGAAATTTCCATTAAGAGACTCATAAAGTACAAGGTCATTCGGCTCAAGTCAGTCTAATTACAAAAGGGCATATGTTTACTCTTTCGCATCCCTCAGATCAGCCCTGCTCTTGAACTGCTCAAAGCGCGTTTCAAAGTCGAGCTTTGCAGTAGAGTTGTATAACTCAGTAATTCGGGGGTTTTCTTTGTCTAACTGGGGGCAGACTTCCGAGCAGACATCAATCCCCATTTCTTGGCCCATTTGCATGACATAACTCTACAGAAGTATGATGTTTTCTTCAAAGAACTTTGATTGGTTGAACTCAGCCACTGCTTCTACCTTCGCCTCAGCAACTTGTTGAGACAGTTGCTGTTTTAAGTTCTCCTCTCTTTGCAGTGTAGCTTCCAGATCTCTCTGCGGAGACTCTATATGTGACAATGCCTGAGTCGAAGAAAGTTCCAGGTCGGCTACTTTATCCTCCATCCATCCACTTTGGAGTTGGAGGTTGCAAGACGAACATCCGTCGCTTCTTTTCCCTCACAGAGTGAAGAATTTTTCGGCTTTAGGGCCGCTATTTCTTTGGCCTGCTCGGCACTGAGCTGAGTAGCCTCTTCGCACTCCTTACTTTTGGCCTTAAGGGCCCCATTCAGTTTCTATGCTCTAGAAAAGATTTCGATCTCTTGGGCTCGGACCTGTTTGACAAAAGAGTTAAGTTATAAACTTCACAGCATAGCAAAAAATACGTTTTAGGAAAGACCACCTACCAAAGCAATGTTGCTGGGATATGCGGTGGCAAGCTGCTCCTACATCGGAGCACCAAATTTCTGACAGTCTGTGGGCAGAACTGTCAAATTATTCTACCTCTCAGCCACAGCGGGATCAACTGCTGAATCTGACTCCGAGAACTCCCTAATGATTAATTTTGGCACCTTTAGTGGCCGAGATAAGGCTGCTCGGTGGGCCTAGACAAGCCTTTGCTTCGACGTCTCTTCCTCGGCCACAAACTCAGGCCAGCAGCCGTATCTGTTGGCTGTTCTGGTTCCGCAAAGGTTGGGATCCATGAAGGATTTCCAGCAGCAGCATCTCCTCCCTCTATAGTGGGCAATGCCGCAAAAGATTCAAAGGATGAATACTCCAACAAATTCTAAGAGTACAGAAAGAAGGAATGTAAAGAGTATATACCTGCCAGGCTCATCAAATGAAATCAAACTTGGGTCAGGTAGACCTGCATCAATTTAAGCTTGGTCCCTTCGATATTCTGCTCATCCCTAGGAACGTCCTCCACTGGGGAGGACTTCAAGAGTGGCATAGTCTATCACAGGCTCTGCCCTAGGCCCTTGAGATTTCTTGCGTTTTGCAGCCTCGGTAATCCAAGATGCAATCCCACTGCCGCTTGGAGCCATTGAGTCTGCACAACTAACACAATTATTAACGCTTTGTGAACAAATACACTCAAGAATCGTACAAGCAAGCTAAAACCTACCCTTAACTATCTCTAAGTTCAGCTGGTCAAGGGCTTGAAAGTTTGAACTAGAGGCCAGATGTCCCAGGTCGGCTGCCTCCAAGACCTACCTATCCAACCTTTGCCAATCAATGACTGCGAGCAGACTCTGCAGCCTAGCTGCCTCATCACAAAATTCCTGACTCGGCTTAAAGTTGTCCGCCTTGCCATATTTCCAAATATCCCACTTGGGCAACCCTTTTTTCTCAATATAAAAAAACATGCCTTTCTAGTTTTTGGTAAAAGTTGGGATTTTGGCAGCAAAATTGAACTCCTGGTAAGGGCCCGTTTACTAAAATAATACCATCTCTCAGCGGTTTTGCACATGAACAGGCCCCGAAAAACTCTGAGATCAAACCTAGACTCTACTGCCCTCAAGAAAAGAAAGAAACAAATTATAACCTTCAAACCATTAGGTTTTATTTGGGGCAACCTAAGATTGTAAGACTATAGAATCCGTTTCAAAGGTTCATGAACTGGCAAACTGAATCCAGACCTAAAATATTCCTCATACGCAGCCTCGTAATCAATGGGAGGGTCATGAGCCATTTGGCTAGGAAGAGGCAAGCGGGGATTGAATAATCTTTGATCTATCCTATACATTTCGCAGATGCGAGAAAGCTCAACAGTGGTTAAGGTGCAGTTAGATTCTTGCCCTTGAGCAGACGGAGGACCCTTATAAGTGACCCAGCCCCTAAAGATAAAGCTCCCTGTAGTACAGGAGGATTCAATGCTACCGGAGTAGGGGCAACATTTGCTTGCTCTGGCGAAGAATCGACCAAAGTGATGGCGCCGCTAGGCTCAGCACCCTTATTAGGCCTAGCAAGGCTTCCAGCCCCCTAGAGCAACCTCCGCAGTAGACGGTCGTCACTGGAAACTGTTCTTTCAGACGAGGGTGAGGTGTAGAAATAAGAGGGTTTGAGTGATTTCAAAATAAGAAATTTGAATATATATATAATAACGTTGAATATATATATATATATATATATATATATATATATATACAAACGTGCATAAGTGTACATGTATGCATGATAACTTGCCATTACTTGCCTTATTTAGCTTATATATTATGTTGCCGTACTAACGAGCCATGAAGCATTAAAGCTTACATCATATGGCAACATTTGTTGAGTTTATACTATTTTCAGGTGCCACCATTAATGAACTAAAGTAGTTCATTAAGTGAAGTACTTAGTTTAATAAACTAAGTAGTTCATTAAAGGAAGATTCATTTGGAAAAGGCACAAAGGCAACAAGGCCAAGGAAGGAAAGTTCTCTCCTCCTCCCCATCTTATAAACACGCCATTTATATATATACACTATATATTTTCAGATTTTTTAAATAAAGGCACATACACATGTATTCCAACGTACTACCGACACGTTATATATTTTACGTACGTACGTTAACGTCACACCACTATACTTAACTCATATTTATGAGTATATTCAGGTCTTATATCATATGATATAAGATATGGTGATGACAAATTAAATACGACACGATAAAAGGTTCTAAACCGAAATTTGTCGTATCGGCGAATACCGAAACTTCGCCAACGTGTCACGTACTTGCCATAAATAAATGGCCAGCCCATATACATCAAAAATTGATGATAATTTCGTGCTACATGATATATAGCCAAAAATACTTTCCATGTTGGCACACACAAATCACTCCACATTTAGGCCAAAATGTGAAGATTCCAATTTTAATTTTGTCACATGTTATGGTACCACTTTAAACCAGCCAAGTGCTGAGATTTAAAGTATATATATATATTATGTATAACATAATATATAACATGTGCAAAAGTTGGAATTTAAATTAGAGAAAAATCGGGTAATCGATAAATATCGAAAATTCGGTTTTCTACGCACATAACATGGAACGTTTTTCTTGAACATCATGTGACACGTATCTAGACATTTTTACATATGATATACATCTTAAAGTGTTCTAGAAAATTAAATTAAGGGCTGATTGGAATATTACCTGTGTGTATTATTAAAGTGTGCCCTATTTTACAAAGTTAGCAAAATAATTTCAACCGCACATGTACATACACATTCCAACGTTACATACAGCTGAGATGGAGCACATGTGGAGCCTGTTGGCATATTGATTGGTCAAGGATCAATCATACAATGTTTGAGAAATCAAAGAGAGAAGCTACAAAAGGTAAGTATTCACCATATCCTCTCTTATGTCACATGCTGAAAATTTCAGCATATACTACACATATCTTGGCCGATTTCGTCATGATTAAGGTAACATATTTTGTCAATTTTTTATTAGAGGATTAAGTGAAGATGTTATGGAAATGATTTGAATATTATGTAAGGCAATTAAGTGTGATTTATCTACATATCACACATGCTGAATGTTTCAGCATGTGTGAAGGTGTGCTGGCAAATTCTTCACCCATATTGTGTCCAAGTTCATTCATCAATTGTTAGCAAGATTTACCATATATGATTGATTCATTTTTATGATAAAATTCAAATAAAAATGGTAAATAATCTGAATTTATTCCATAATGCACATGCTGAAAAATTCAGCATGGCAAGATACTTATGGCCGATTTTTTTGAGTTTGAAAAGGAGAGATTTTCTTGTCTTGCAATTTATGATGGAATTTGTGATTTATGGTATGATTTTAGGATGTGATTTTATTTTTTGGAAATGTAAGTGGATTATATTCAGATTTTCCAAGTCATCAAATGATGACAACATTGAGCCAATAAAGAGGGTGCCAAGTAAGCAAAGACTAAATGATGGTCCAATGGAATGATGCCAATAAGCAAAGCATTGTCACCATGATGTCTTACACTCCCTCTCAAAGAACTTAAAAGGAAATTTTCAAGAGGGGAGAGGAGGCAAGGGTGGACGGCTGGAATTCTTAAAGAAGAAGAGAAGAGCAAACAAAAACAAGACCAAGAATTGCATTCTAAAGTGATCAAGTTGCCAGCTCTTTCTTCTCTACATTTCTTTCTTTCTCTTTCTTGTAAAAAGCCTATTGTTCTTTATATCTTTCAATCTTGATAGGCTTCATATAACACCACCATTCATTCATCTGTGTAAAAAGATTGATCAAGGTGTGATCAATCTTCATTCTAGTCGAGGTGGTGGTGGTTTCGGTGGAATTGTACTCGACATACAAGGTTTGTAAAGGGTTGGAGTTAGGTGTAACTCTATCAACCCTGCGGTAAGGTTGTACTGCGTGTGTGTGATTAGTGTGAACCAAGGAAGGTGTTCCTTGAAGACTGGAGTAGGGTTGTTTATAACCGAACTAGTATAAAATTCTTGGTGCCATTTACTTTCTGCATTGATGTTTCAGTTGACTGCACTGTTATACTTTTTGTCACGTTCGTAAAAATAGTACACGATTTTCAAAATTATAAAAATTTCCAGAAACATACTAGCAACGTTCTAAGGTTATATTGGCACAAGTTTCAACCCTTTTGGACAAGTATAAGTCAATCAAACATCAAAAGTTCTGAGACTAGTGCAGTCTGATTTTCAGACTTGCAAAGGTTGAGACTTTGGTTGTATTTGACCTACTTCCCAAAAGAATTTTCCAAAACTGTTTCAACCCATTTAAATATAGTGTGTGAGGAGTTATTGGTCAAATTTTCAGATCATTTGGACGTTCACACAAATAGGAATTAATTTTTCAAAACCATCTACCGTTTCTGGCAGATTTGCACAATCTGAGTACCAACGGTTTTTGAAGGGGTTAAAGGTTGAATTTTAATTTGAAATTTTTAGGGGACCCTCATAACATCTGAGGCTAAGTTCTCTCAAAATTTCATAATTTTTGGAGACCTCTAACCTAGTTTTAAAAACGTTTTAAAACTGGTCCTGAAAACAGAATCTGTTTTCAGAACTTGAATTGGTTAGGTTTAAAGAAATTTTAAAAACCATATTTTCCGCACCATCTATTCAACCAACCCCCCCTTCTAGTGGTGCCTTGCAGATCCTACAAGTGGTATCAGAGCGCAGGAATACTCACTACAAGGAAAATCCAACGATTCAGTGAGATGGCATCCCAAATCTCAAAAACCGAACAAGAAGGTATGTCGAGCCAAAGGCCTCCACTTTTTGACGGTGAGTCCTTTATTTCAATGGAACTTAGGATGAAACTTTTCTTATGGCTATAGATATAGATCTTTGGTCAATAATTGAAGATGGTACCATATGTCCCATCAATGTATCCACTGTAGACGGAGTTACTTTAGAAGTTATTAAAACTAGACAAGAATATACGAGTGATGATAAAAAGAAACTTAGTATGAATGCTAGGGCTATGCAATTGCTTTTTAAACGGATTAAGTAAAAGTTGAGTCTAGTTATGTGTCAAATTGTTCGAGGTGCACAAGAAATGTGGAGAATTCTAGAAATGAAACACGAAGGCACGAGTCAAGTAAAAGAGGTCAAAAATTAATATGCTCATGTCTACTCTTGGTCTTTTAAAATTGTTGCCAAATGAGTCGATTGTAGATATGGATCTTCGTTTAACTAACATCTATAACTCTCTTGAGTCTCTTGGTAAGGCTTTTAACTACGCAGAAAAAGGTACAAAGAAAGTCCTACGAAGCCTTCCTTCGGAATGGGACCCTAAAGTGACTGCTATAGAAGAAAGCAAGGAAACCAAAGCAATAAAGATGGAAGAAACTAATTGGGGTCACTCAAAGTTTATGAAACAAACTTACTATTCGAAATCAGAAATCATCTAAACAAGGTAAAACAATTGCTTTTAAATCAAATGAATACGTTCTCCCCTCCCTCCGATCACGTAGATGATAGTGATTCCGAATCGGATAATAATGATTAATCCTATTGGCTAAAGGACTAAGAAGAATTCATGCGAAAGTCATTTAGAAAATAAAAACAAGGGCACTACATCTAAGAGAAGTAAAAACAAGTCAAATGATAAGGACATTAAATGTTATGAATGCGGCAAACTCGGACACTTATCATATGAATCCCAAACAAAGAAAAGCAAACTAATAAGTACCCTGACAAGGAGCGGAACAAAAATAGACTCGTCTCAGATCCTAAACAAAGGAAACGTGCACTAAAGGCCTCCACATGGAGTGACTCATCAGATTCTGAAACTGAGACCGAAGAGGAGACCGCTCAAGTTTGCTTTGCTTCAAAGGCATCTAATGAGGTATCATCTGATTCTGACTCTGACTCTGAACCTTCTTATGATGATCTTTTTAGTCAGTATCTTGAATTACATAAATTTACTAAGACTCTCGCAAAAGAAAGAAACGTTTAATGAAGACAAAAACTGTTAGAATCTTCTAACGAGAATCTTGTCGCTCAATTAAGCGATTCAAAGAAAGAGTCTTCATGTGTCATCACTGTATTGAAAACCGAGATCTCATCATTAACTTCTCAAATAATAAATGAAATCCGAGATTTCAAATTTGAAATCAAGGAATACAGATTTAGAGAAAATGATGAAACAATTTGATACAGGGTCAAACATGCCTGCATCGCATCATATTATCGCAAAAAGCATGACAGTGACAAAACTGGATTGGGATACGTTGATACTAACGAAGTATCAACCAAACCAACCAAGTTTGTTGTGTCTAAGAAAGTAGACACCCCTAAGCATCAAGTGGCGTCCAAGATGACGCAAAAAGCGCCCCCCTTCCACACGCCCCCACTCCCTCATATCATGTGAAATATAACGTTTGTACCATATAGATATGAGAAAGAAAGAAAGAACAATGCATGACACGAAATACATATCATCCACGCACTACGCACACACACACAAGGACATATCAAAAGCGTCCTTCATTCAATGAGTATAGAGGAGTCCTTGGGCAAAGACCCAAAGTACATGCACCACATGTATATTAATCGCACCTTCATCTACATTCTTGCCATTTGATAGACCGAGAAGGATCACCCAAGTATGGGTACCGAAAGGTACCTTTACCAAAAGGTGATTAACTAACTCGAAAGGACCCAAAATTAAAGGTACCTAAATCACCTTTTCACATTGCAGGGAGACCACACAATCGAAAGATACATCAATAAAGTGGTTCCTTGACAGTGGTTGCTCGAGGCACATGACTGGTGACCCGAGCCTGTTCTCCAAATTAATAAGGTCACAAAAGTGGATCCGTGACCTTTGGAGACAACAATGAAGGCAAGATCATTGGAAAAAGGTACGATTGGCAATCCGAATACACTTCAAAATCTCCAACGTATTTTTGGTAAGCAACTTATCTTTACAATCTTCTTAGTATTTCTCAATTTGTTGACAATGGTTCAATTGTGTGTTTACTCACCTTATTGCAACATAATAGATAAAAATGGAGAAGAAACCGTTTTAAAAAGGAAACGAGAAGGCAATGTTTTTACGCTATCTATGGATGATGTAGTAGATGCTAAAGTTAAGTGTTTTATGTCAAATGAACCAATGTGAATTTATGGCATAGACGTTTAGGACACATAGGTATTTCCACACTAGAAAAATTACAACGAAAGAACCTAGTACGGGGATGCTACGCTTGATTAGACAACTTTCAGTTGTGTGAATCTTGCATAAAAGGCAAACAAACACGTGAGTCACTTAAGCCGAAAAATGAATAAGCACGACTAGAATACTAGAACTATTGCATATCGATTTGTTTGGTCCTAGTCGCACTACAAGCCTTGGTGGGCGTCACTATGCATGCGTGATTGTTGATGACTTTTCTCGTTATACTTGGACTTTATTTCTTGCACATAAGGATGATAGCGCCGTAGATTGCTAAATTAATTAAACAACTTGAAAATCAACGGTGTAAATGTGAAAAGAATAAGAAGCGATAGAGGCGGTGAGTTTAAAAATAAAGAGATGATTTCGTTTTGTGAAGAAAAAGGAATTAAACATGAGTTTTCGCCACCTAGAACTCCACAATTAAATGGAGTAGTAGAAAGAAAGAATCGCACACTACAAGAAATCGCTAGAACCATGCTTTGCGAAAATAAATTGCCTAGATTTCTGTGGGCGGAAGCCGTAAATTGTGCATGCTATATTGTAAATCGCCTATCTATAAGAAAGAAAATAAACAAGACGCCTTACGAAATTTTGAATGATCGCATGCCTAAGATTGATTATTTTCGTGTGTTTGGATGCAAATGCTTTGTCTTGAATACAAAAGATAATTTAGATAAATTTGAATCCAAATCAATTGAGTGCATTTTTGTTGGGTTATTCCATAAATTCAAAAGATGTTATGATCCTCTCACTAGACAAATCATAGAATCTATTCATGTTAAATTCAATGAATTTGGTGAGATTGATAAAGATAAGGAATATGATGATGATTTTGAATTGAAACCCGTTTTGATGAAGATAATGATTCTTTGATATGCATGAGATGAATGAGACACTAGAAATGCATGATCATATAGAAATGCATGATAACTTAGAAAATAATCAACCAAGATGGCATAGAGATCACCCACATGATCTCATCATAGGCGACATCACTCACGGTGTGCGACCACGTAGAAGAATCACTTCGAATGAAATAAATGAATTTCATGCTATGATTTCTGAAATTGAGCCCAAAATGTGCATGACGCTTTGAGTGATTCATCTTGGATTGATGCTATGCATGACGAACTTACATCAATTCGTTAGAAATGATGTATGGGATTTAGTGCCACGACCACAAGATAAGACAATAATAGGCACAAAGTGGGTATTTAGGAATAAATGAATGAAGAAGGAAAGGTCGTTAGAAATAAAGCAAGACTCGTAGCTTAAGGATATAATCAAGAAGAAGAATAGACTACGATGAAACATTTGCACCCGTAGCACGTTTAGAAGCTATACGACTCTTACTTGTTATTGCTTGCATGAAAGATTTTAAATTGTATCAAATGGACGTCAAAGTGCTTTTCTAAACGGATTCATACAAGAAGAAGTATACGTGAAGCAACCACCCGGTTTTGAAGATTTGAAACATCCAGATCACGTGTACAAACTAAAGAAGGCACTATATGGCCTAAAGCAAGCGCCAAGAGCATGGTATGATCGTTTTGCTACTTTCCTTTTAGAAAATAATTTTAAACGTGGTACTATAGATAGTACACTATTTTTGAAACAAGAAAAATCAGATTTACTTATTATTCAAATCTACGTAGATGACATTATTTTCGGATCTACCTCACATAGACTCGTTAAAGATTTTGAAATTGTATGAAAGCTGAATTTGAAATGTCTATGGTTGGTGAACTTAATTATTTTCTTGGCTTGCAGATTAAGCAAACGAGTAAAGGAATTCATATAAGCCAAGCTAAGTATGTAAATGACATGATCAAGAAGTTCAATTTTGAAAATTTGAACCATCCCCTACGCCTATGAGTGTTACTACTAAATTAGACAAAGACGAACATGGTAAAGACGTTGATAATGGATTATATCGATCTATGATAGGTTCTTTACTATATTTAACTGCGAGTAGGCCTGACATCATGTTTAGCGTATGCATATGTGCTCGTTTTCAAAGTCAACCTAAGGTGTCACACTTAAATGCGGTAAAAAGAATATTCCGTTATATTAAGCACACGCCCACCTTAGGTATTTGGTATGATAAGGATTCTACATTTGACTTACATGCTTACACTGATGCAGATTATGGTGGCTGCAAAATAGATAGAAAAAGCACGAGCGGAACTTGCCAATTTATAGGAAATTCCCTTATTTCATGGTTTTCCAAAAAGCAAGCAAGTGTTGCTTTGTCCACTACTGAGGCTGAGTATATGGCTCTTAGCCTTTGTTGCACACAGTTGTTGTGGATAAACAACAACTTTCAGATTTTGGAATTACCGTAAATAAAATTCCTATATATTGTGATAGTATGAGTGCAATAAATTTGTCTAAAAACCCCGTGTTGCACTCTAAGGCTAAGCATATAGAAGTTCGCTATCACTTTCTTCGTGATCACGTTAACAATGGTAATATTGTCATAGATCACGTACGCACTAGAATCACAAGTAGCGGATATATTACAAAGGCCTTAAATCAAGCCACATATGAATCTCTCCGTTCTAAATTAGGCATGATTCCCGTTGATGTGATTTAATCTGATATTATTTGATTTACTTTCCTTTTTGACAGGAATCTTTTGATTAACTTTCCAAAATAAAGGGGGAGAGAGAAGCATGATTTAAGGGGAGAGAGACACTGATTGATCACTGATTGATCTTAATTGCATGAATCAGGGGGAGCCGGATCTGAAATTCGAAATTCAAATTTCAAATCTATGCATAATTCAAGGGGGAGAGATAGCACTTAAATCATGTACACTAGTTATTTTGAAAATCATCAAAGGGGGAGAATGTAGAAATAAGAGGGTTTGAGTGATTTCAAAATAAGAAATTTGAATTATATATATATATATATATATATATATATATATATATATATATATATATATATATATATATATATATATACGTTGAATATATATATATATATATATATATATATATATATATATACAAACATGCATAAGTGTACATGTATGCATGATAACTTGCCATTACTTGCCTTATTTAGCTTATATATTATGTTGCCGTACTAACGAGCCATGAAGCATTAAAGCTTACATCATATGGCAAACATTTGTTGAGTTTATACTATTTTCAGGTGCCACCATTAATGAACTAAAGTAGTTCATTAAGTGAAGTACTTAGTTTAATAAACTAAGTAGTTCATTAAAGGAAGATTCATTTGGAAAAGGAACAAAGGCAACAAGGCAAAGGAAGGAAAGTTCTCTCCTCCTCCCCATCTTATTAAACACGCCACATTTATATATATATACACTATATATTTTCAGATTTTTTAAATAAAGGCACATACACATGTATTCCAACGTACTACCGACACGTTACATATTTTACGTACGTACGTTAACGTCACACCACTATACTTAACTCATATTTATGAGTATATTCAGGTCTTATATCATATGATATAAGATATGGTGATGACAAATTAAATACGACCGATAAAAGGTTCTAAACCGAAATTTGTCGTATCGGGCGAATACCGAAACTTCGCCACGTGTCACGTACGTGCCATAAATAAATGGCCAGCCCATATACATCAAAAATTGATGATAATTTCGTGATATACATGATATATTCAGCCAAAAATACTTTCCATGTTGGCACACACAAATTACTCCACATTTAGGCCAAAATGTGAGAAGATTCCAATTTTAATTTTGTCACATGTTAATGGTACCACTTTAACCAGCCAAGTGCTGAGATTTAAAGTATATATTATATATATTATGTATAACATAATATATATAACATGTGCAAAAGTTGGAATTTAAATTAGAGAAAATCGGGTAATCGATAAATATCGAAAATTCGGTTTTCTACGCACATAACATGGAACGTTTTTCTTGAACATCATGTGACACGTATCTAGACATTTTTTACATATGATATACATCTTAAAGTGTTCTAGAAAATTAAATTAAGGGCTGATTGGAATATTACATGTGTGTATTATTAAATGTGCACTATTTTACAAAGTTAGCAAAAATAAATTTCAGCACATGTACATACACATTCCAACGTTACATACAGCTGAGATGGAGCACATGTGGAGCCTTGTTGGCATATTGATTGGTCAAGGATCAATCATACAATGTTGAGAAATCAAAGAGAGAAGCTACAAAAGGTAAGTATTCACCATATACCTCTCTTATGTCACATGCTGAAAATTTCAGCATACTACACATATCTTGGCCGATTTCTTCATGATTAAGGTAACGTATTTTGTCAATTTTTTATTAGAGGATTAATTGAAGATGTTATGGAAATGATTTGAATATTATGTAAGGTAATTAAGTGTGATATTCTACATATCACACATGCCGAAATTTTTCAGCATGTGTGAAGGTGTGCTGGCCGAATTCTTCACCCATATTGTGTCCAAGTTCATTCATCAATTGTTAGCAAGATTTACCATATATGATTGATTCATTTTTATGATAAAAATTCAAATAAAAATGGTAAATAATCTGAATTTTATTCCATAATGCACATGCTGAAAAATTCAGCATGGCAAGATACTTATGGCCGATTTTTTGAGTTTGAAAAGGAGAGATTTCTTGTCTTGCAATTTATGATGGAATTTGTGATTTATGGTATGAATTTATGGTTGATTTTTTTGGAAAATATTAAGTGATTATTTCAGATTTTCCAAGTCATCAAATGATGACAACATTGAGCCAATAAAGAGGTGCCAAGTAAGCAAAGACTAAATGATGGTCCAATGGAATGATGCCAAGTAAGCAAAGCATTGTCACCATGATGTCTTACACTCTCTCAAGCACTTAAAAGGAAATTTTCAAGAGGGGAGAGGAGGCAAGGGGGACGGCTGGAATTCTTTAAAAGAAGGAAGAGAAGAACAAACAAAAACAAGACCAAGAATTGCATTCTAAAGTGATCAAGTTGCCAAGCTCTTCTTCTCCTACATTTTCTTTCTTTCTCTTTCTTGTAAAAAGCCTATTGTTCTTTATATCTTTCAATCTTGAATAGGCTTCATATAAACCACCATTCACTCATCTTTGTAAAAGATTGATCAAGGTGTGATCAATCTTCATTTTAGCGAGGTGGTGGTGTTCGTGTGAATTGTACTCGACATACAAGGTTTGTAAAGGGTTGGAGTTAGGTGTAACTCTATCAACCCTGCGGTAAGGTGTACTGCGTGTGTGTGATTAGTGTGAACCAAGGAAGGTGTTTCTTGAAGACTGGAGTAGGTTGTTTATAACCGAACTAGTATAAAATTCTTGGTGCCATTTACTTTCTGCATTTACGTTTCAGTTACTGCACTGTTTATACTTTTTGTTCACGTTCGTAAAAATAGTAAACGATTTTCAAAAATTATAAAAATCTCCAGAAACATACTAGCACGTTCTAAGGTTAATTTGGCACAAGTTTCAACCCTTTTGGACAAGTATAAGTCAATCAAACATCAAAAGTTCTGAGACTAGTGCAGTCTGATTTTCAGACTTGCAAAGGTTGAGACTTTGGTTGTATTTGACCTACTTCCCAAAATAATTTTCCAAAACTGTTTCAACCCATTTAAATATAGTGTGTGAGGAGTTATTGGTCAAATTTTCAGATCATTTGAACGTTCACACAAATAGGAATTAATTTTTCAAAACCATCTACCGTTTCTGGCAGATTTGCACAATCTGAGTGCCAACGGTTTTTGAAGGGGTTAAAGGTTGAATTTTAATTTGAAATTTTTAGGGGACCCTCATAGCATCTGAGGCTAAGTTCTCTCAAAATTTCATAATTTTTGGAGACCTCTAACCTAGTTTTAAAAACGTTTTAAAACTGGTCCTGAAAACAGAATCTGTTTTCAGAACTTGAATTGGTTAGGTTTAAAGAAATTTGAGTTAATTGCACCTGGTATCCATTGTTTTCCACGAAGTTTTAAGTAGCATCCAATGTTTCATGAAACACACTTGGTATCCAGACTTATAGGGTTAATAGACACCTGGCATCCAGATGACCGGCTGGACGACCGTTGACCGCCGAAATCGATCTTTGACCGGACCTAACCCTACTTTTAACCTGACTTTAACCACAGTTTACAATTAATAAAATAATAAAGTCAAAATAAATTAAAAGCTCAATAAAAAATAATTCAAAAATCAATAAAAAACCTACACCCCACCTCATCCCCACCCCTTTCATCTTCTTCCCTTCTTCCCCTTTCATCTTCTTCCCCTTTCATCTTCTTCCTCTCTTTACCAAACTTCTTTCTTCCTTCTCCTCTGCTCTTTTCATTACAGCATAGTTTGTGTCGAACTTTTTGTAGCAGAACGGACGTGGTAGAGGAAGCAGGAAAGACCCAATTAGAGATTGTTCAAATTGAAGAAAAGCATTGTCAAAAGCAATTTCTTCGTAAGTGAGAATGGGTTTTGATTGTGAATTTTACAAGCAAAAACAGCACTAAAACCCGTTTTCGTTCCTCAAAATCCGTTTTCACTTCTAGCAGAATTTCGAATTTGGAATTAACACCAAAATAACCCAAAGTTATGCTGGATCCTTGAACAACTTTGGTGGGTTCTTGAAGAGCTTTGCTGGATTCTGGAATTGGTTTGCTGGGTTCAGGAACAGCTCTGCTGGATTCTTGAACAGGTTTTGTGGGTTGTGGAACAGCTCTGCTGGTTTCTGCAAATTTGCTGGATTTCTTCTTCCTGTGAAATTTCTGCAAATTTGCTGGTTTCACTCTTGATGTTGATGAAATTACCTCCTTCTTGATTGGAGGTGACCACGGTAGGGGTGCTTGAAGGAGAAGAAAGGAGGAAGAGAAAGATGGTTGAAAGAAAGTGGAATTAACCATGGTTTGAAAATTTTGGGCCCCAAGTGGGAGAAAAGTGAAAAATAAAAGGAAAATTGCTAAAAACCGCCTATAGCAGGTGCTTTCCCGGTTGCAGGATGCCAGGTGTCTATTAACCCTATAAGTCTGGATGCCAAGTGTGTTTCATGAAACATTGGATGCTACTTAAAACTTCGTGGAAAACCATGGATACCAGGTGCAATTAACCCAAAGAAATTTTAAAAACCATATTTTCCGCACCATCTATTCAACCCCCCCTTCTAGTGGTGCCTTGCAGATCCTACAACCGTAATTTCCTGCACCATCGATGGCATAAGAAGAAGCCTCAGAGACATTTTGAGAGTCAGAGAAGAAGAAGCCATAGTAAAGAGAGGAAAGACTTACGAATGATAAAGAGGAAGAAAATAGCCGAGGCAAAAGGACAAAGAGACTGTCGGAGAAGGAAGAACGGCTGGAGAGAAGACAACGAATAGAGAAAGGAGAAATGGACTTTCAAGAGCCACAGGGAAACGTTTATTTAAGACCCGTTCCTTGGGTCCAAGCAACTCCTCATAAAGCCCGCCATTGGAACCGTCAATCGCCGAAAAGGCGTAATAATTGTCGCCTCGTTATCTGCGCCACCGCCCCTTTTTCATTAATTGCATGAAACTGCTCAATTAGAGGCAGACATGTCATTAGTAGAGCAGAGCATAAAAGAATCTGGACAGACTAGCTTACGCTCGCTGGTCAGTTCGGCTAAGCTAATCTGGAGGCAAAGTGATGAAACCAGAACTCAGCTGCTGAATACGACGAAGGGTTTATTAAGGCTTGACCTAGAACTATATCATCCCAGCAGACCTTGACTGGTCAGCCTTGGCCAACTCAATTTTTCATGAAGAATTACCCGATAGAATCACAAGGCCAAGACTTAAGCCTGCTCTAGCCTCAGTTCAGCTCGGCCGGGGGCCGAGGTCATATCAGCACAACTATCGTTTGGTCAGCTCAAAGTATGTACATATAGCTCAGTATGATCAGCTTGTTCAGCTCAACTCACAGACCATCCGGCTACCATTGCCTCAGTTTTTTGGATGAACTGCATACGAAGCACCTCAGCTCGGCCACAGTATGCTTAGGCAGAGTCTTGCCACTCAGCAAGCTTAGCCTCCCGGCCCGACACGTGAAGGACACTTGGCCTTCATGTAGCCCGAGACTTCCAGGAGCGCAGCCATTTATCTCCACATGTCAAACATATGAAGAAGAATTGCCAGCACTGCCGCCATCTATTGCCTCGTGGCGGCCATGCAAACCAAAACTGCCACCAGGGCAGCCAGATGTCATCACCATTTTTGTTCTAGGCCATGCAGTCTTCAATTTCAACATCTATAAATAAGAGCTCCCTCAGTTGAAGTCGACCAGGTCCAACTCCAATTAGACATTGTTAAGTCCACTTACAGAATAAAAGTATCTTAAGCTCGGCCAAATCTAAGTCTGAGCTCATAAACAGTCACCCTCTCGAAAAGAGAGCCCTAAACAGGTTGCTTCAACCTCTATTTCCAGCATGTATTCATACAAATATGCCCATAACTGATTTGAGCGTCGGAGGGTTTTTCTCAGGGCATTGACCATGTGCCTCTAACATTGTCTTTCCTTCGCAGGTTCTAGAAACGTACCCTAACGAGGAGCTGACGGCATACCACAAGGATCACTCATGATTTCCACCTGGTGAAGATCCGACTTAATCAATGATATATAATCTCGACGTTATTTATCTAAAGGAAACTTCATTGATAAAAAAAAGTTCATTACGGATACTTCTTAGATTCGAAGAATTTTGAAGAATGTTGCGACCATAACTTTTAAGGTTGCGCATGGCTTTCTTTCATACCCTAAACCATCTGTGGGTTTTAGGTTAGTATTTTTGCTAAAGATTCATGCATGTGAGTGATAGAAAAGAAATAAAATCATACCATTTAAAGAGATTCTGTATTTAAGTATAATTAGGAAGATAAGATATCAAATCACGTACAAAATAGAATGTTCCATAATTATCGAGAGAGGTTGTACTATATATAGGGGTGCTTGTAATTGATCAAATTCAATGAAAAGTAATTTCATTCCTTTTCATATGGTATCAGAGCGTGTTTGATCCTTGAGGACTCAAAAACACAAGGTTCATCACGGTCCAAACTCTTCCCAGCCAATTGAACGAGTATCAATCAGTCAAGAAAAAGAAAGAAAAACACAAACAACCTCAGCCGAAAAACTCCGCACCCAAACAAATCTAGAAAACCATACTGGCCAAAAGAAAATATCCAACCACAGACATTTTAAACAAAAAAAAGAATGGAACTCAGAGAAAACTCCTCACTATTCCAGTAATACCTTTCCCAACCAATCCACCAAGAATAACACATATTTAACCTGCAAGAAACCAAGCCACAATATCAGAAGATGGTGTAATTAAACAAGACAACAACGAGCAAGCCATACAACTTGTTAATTTGCTCAGGAACAGTCTCAACATCTAACTTCCAATACCAATCTTGATAATTTATCACTCAGAATCAAGTTGAGTGGTGACAATTATCAGTTATGGTCCACACTAATGAAAAAGGCAAAAGGAAGCTGGGGCGAAGCCAGCACCTCATAGGTGTGCCTCCACCTTCCACAGACCCCAACTTCGCACAGTGGGAAATCAACGACCACTGTGTGTTTACCTGGATCATACAAAATATTGAGTCTAATCTAATGAATAATGTCTCACAATACCCAACGGCCAAGGCACTATGGGAGGGATTGACAGTCACTTATGGCGCTGGAATGGATTCCCTGCAAGTCTTCGACTTGCACAAAATGCAAACACAATCAAACAAAGAGGAGGCACACTGGAGGACATCTGGAGTAGGCTCCATGGTGTCTGGATGGAAATCGAACGCAGGGACCCCAATCTAATGAAGGACCCAGATGATATTACCATCTACAGCAACAAGGCCTAAGAGCAGCGATTATTTCAGCTACTCGTGGCGGTAGACGACAAATTTGAGGCTGTCAAAAGAGAACTCCTCAAAAGGGAGCCACTGCTACCACCAGAAGTGGCGTATGCAACCATCAAAAGGGAAGAGACTAGGATGACCATTTTAAAAGGAGTCCTCTCAGAGCACACTAACTCCTCATCGGGGATTGGGGCAGGACTACGGCTACGGGCAAAGCTGGACAGTCGACAGCCTCCTCGCTCACAAATATCATAGCGAGGAGGCGACAAAGAAGAGAAAATGAAGCTGGTGTGCACCCGACGGCAAACGAAACCACACCAAGAAGGAGTGCTTCGAGTTGGTGGGCTACCCCGACTGGTGGGGAAGAAGCAAACATGGAAAACGCATGAGAGAAGTGCCAGGATGTAGAACTGTGGTAGTGGGCACCAGCACCAACGCCAGTGCAGCAGCGACAGCAGGTCACAATGGCTGCGCCTGTTAGCCAAGAGAAGAAAAAAGACAAATCGGAGAAGAAGGTGGCGGCCAACAAAAGAATGGAGGTAGGGTAGGGAGTTATATACCCAACTCAATTCTTGTTTTTTCTATTTTACCCCTGAGTTCATCCATTGATTTTTTTTATTAAATTATGAAATGAAAAGATTGTTCCCTAAACAAATTCCCAAAATAACGCCTCAGACCAACGAAATTTCTAAAATAGAATCTCAACCTAAACAAATTACTCAAATAGGCAGTCAACCCAAACAAATTATGAAAATACATCGTCCAACCCTAATATTTCCCAAAGTACCGGTGAACAAGAAAAACATACCCCCAAAACCGCCAAAGGCCATTACACAAGATCCATTTCCCCACCACAACCAAATAAACATTCCTAGTGTATTTCGACTATGGAGCTACGAATACCATGATTGGACCCACAGGATTTTGTGCACATGTACACTTCCACTATTCATAAAACTCATATCGAAATGGCCAATGGTGAATTAATTCCAGTCCAAGGGACTAGCACCATTACAATTTCCCCACACCTCCACCTACATCACTGCCTTTATGTCCCAACACTATCCTCTAAATTATTGTCCCTTAGTCAAATCACAAAACATTTTAATTGTGTTGTCCTGATCAACCCTTACTTCTGTCTCTTGCAGGACAATCATTCGAAGTGGATCATTGGGCATGGAATTGAATGCGAAAGACTGTACTACGTGCAGGAGGTGACTCAAAAGAAACGGCCAATGCTTGCTCACCGGACGGCTCATCGACAACTGTGATTGTGGCACCGTCGGCTAGGTCACTCGTCCTTTGATTATCTTCGTACTTTATTTCCTACTTTATTTACATAGCCCAATACCCACATTTCTTATGACAAAGGTATTACGGCTAAACATCATAAAGGCATGTTCTATGCTAATAATACTAAAGTCAGCCATTGTTTTTCTTTAATCCATTCTGATTTATGGGGTCCTGCACCATCAGTTACACCTCAGGGTTTTCAGTATTTTGTTCTATTCGTCGATGATTACTCTTGCATGATGTGGGTTTACTTCCTCAAACACAAATCGGAAGTCTCCAACAAATTTATTAACTTCTTTCGCGTGATCCAAACATAGTTCGACAAAACTATCCAAATTTTTTGATGTGATAATGGGGAGAATATATGTCACACCACTTACAAATGTTCTTTCAGATTCATGGTATCATTCACCAAATCTCCTGTCCGAATACCTCACAACAAAACAGTGGCCGAGCAAAAAAACCGGTTACTTCTCGAAATAACGAGAGCCGTGATGAATGAGGAATGTGTACCAAAAACTTTCTGGCCTGAGGATATTGCCACCTGTGTATATCTCCTTAATCGATTACCCTCTCGCACTCTTGACCATAAAACTCCACTCGAAACTCTAGCCACACAAGCCAGTATTCCGTCCATTATGACTCTCTCACCTAAGATATTCGGATGCACTGTATACATTCATATTCCCAAACACGAACAGTCGAAACTTGATCCTTGTGCTGAAAAATGCATCTTCAATGGATATGCCATTCATCTGAAGGGCTATCATTGATGTAATACACTTACCCATCGTACCCATGTCCCCCTCGATTGTGTCTTCTTTGAAACAGAATATTTTTTCCACCACCATACTCAGGCACAGAGGGAGACTCGGAGTGAGCCTTTTGAATAGTTACACAATCTCAGGGTGTTAGAGGCTGGCCAACAAGGGCAAGCAAATGGCGCCACCAAGCCTGCCCAGTCCACAACAGACAGCTTCGAAGCGGGACCATCACAACCTAGTGAGACTCCTTTGAGAAATGTTCTTCAAGAGGTAAGTGAGTCTCCTCTTGACACACAAATTGATGTTCTACCTTCACCTATTCCCCTTACTACACCTTTTATAGAACCTAGTAATCTTGTGGATGAGCTATAGAAGAACGAGCAACATGTATGTGCCCTTCCTCCAAGAAAAAATAGAGGAATTCCACTTCAGAGGTGCTCACCTAATCGGGTGGCTCGGAGTTCCAGATGCCAAGTAAACCTGGCAGTAGTAGATACGGTCAAAGTACTGTTTATGTCACTATGTGCTACGTATCTTCTGCGAACAGTCGAGGAAGCAGTTAAACAGAGAGAATTGGAGTCGATGGAGGTAGAGATGGAAGCACTAAAGAAGAATAATATGTGAGAGAAGTGTGTGCTGACCCAAAGAAAAAGGCCAGTCGGGTGTCGATAGATATTTATGGTAAAATATAAGACAAATGGCACGATTGAGTGCTACAAGGCTAGGTTAGTAGCTAAAGGATACACAGACATTTAGAATTGATTACTGAGAGATGTTCTCCCTAGTCGCCAAGACCATCCGGATATTGTTTTCAATTGCATTAAATAAAGATTGGTCGCTATACGAGTTTGATATAAAAATGCCTTCTTACATGGAGAGTTGAAGGAAGAAGTATATATGGAGGCACCTCCCTGTTTTTCTAATGATTTGAGGAGAATTAAGTCTGCAGACTCAAACGAGCATTCTATGGTTTAAAGCAATCTCCTAGTACTTGGTTTGAACGGTTTGCACTTGTTATGAGACAAAATGGATACAAGCAAAATAACCCAAACCAAACGGAAAGGAGACTTAGTTACTTGTCTTATTTTCTATGTGGATGACATGGTTATCGCAGGTAACGATAAAGCTGAGATGGACCGACTCAGAAACAGTTTGTTTACTGAGTTTGAGATGAAAGATCTAGGGGCACTCACGTATTTTCTTGGAATTGAGGTACTCCGGTCAACCAGAGGTATTTTCATCTCCCAGAGGAGGTATATGTTGGACCTCCTGACTAAAGTAGGGATGTTGTGTAGCGTCTCGCAAAACTAGGGTTTTGGTCCAGTGCACTTGCCATACTTTTCTACGAGAAGTACAAGGTGTCGATACTATACATGTGCAAGTCGACATGAATAATGAATCGGTAAGCGAAAGCAACAGAAAAATAAACAAAATACAATCGACATGCATTACTATAAATTACAATTCTGTACAAATCATACGATGCTATATACTGAACTACTCTGAATACATGATAATCACATGAATAATATCTTTAATATTATCTCTCAGCACACTTCCTCGCTATCGGTGATCTATCTGTCATGTCCTCCATAAGTCGATATAGTGGTGCATGTTATCTGTAAAGTGACAAGGCAAGTATGAACGATAAAACGTAATCACCCAGCAAGTAGCCCTACTAGATACGTCATGTGGATCATACATGCAAAGACGAGGTAACAAAGTAATAACAATCGTGACAATAAACATAATAAAACACGTTTCCATTTACAAATTATGACATAAAATAAAGGTGGATAAATAACATTTGACACATATGTCTCTATCTGGTAAACATCTATACGATCATCTCGCTAGAAAACATCTCTATCCACTATAACAATACTTAGATTCTCAATCCAAGTCTACAATGTCATCATATTTTGTCTCATCGTCTATATACGTCAAGTCCTAGTACAAGTCATGCAAATGCGATAATGCTACGATGCGTTTTCTTTTAAAACAATGCCATAAAAGTTCGATAACGATGTACGATAACCCAAAAGCGATGTCATAAAACTTCCATACTATGACGATAGATCAAAATGGAAGTCATGAAAATTCCATAACGATAACGGTAAATCAAAACCAATGTCATGTCATATGATGGCTATAGCACTATACATTGCATGAAATGATATCATATAGTGACGGAGTATCCCCATATAGTCACATGTACAAAATATGAATCCCGATAAAATCACCATGGTGTTACATCATAATGTAAATAAACTAATGATAGACCGATATGCCGGTGATCCCTTGTCCGTCGACAAGAGATACAAACAAGCCGATAAGAAATTATACGATATGCCCACGATATTAATCCCCTTGGATTCCAATATCGTGACGGTCTCCAATCATCGATAACGATGTGATACGCCCGTAGTACCAACCACACCGGTCATGGTATTATGCAGCCTCCTGATAGTAAATAGCAATACGATAAAATGTCATAGGATATCCGAATATACGATATGATTCTGTATGCAAGGTGAACTTTTCAAAACACTTATGAACGGAAGCATGTTTGCAAATGACTTTCCTTCTAATCCATTCAATATAATATACTATTTCAATTAACCCCCCAACTCATCATGCTCTTACAGTTCATTACTTATGCATTTAGTATATACTTAAACCATGAAATTTTCCATCCTCTTTTCCTTCTCTATCCAATCGGTCAAC
Source organism: Eustoma russellianum (assembly GCA_036186865.1). Lineage (NCBI taxonomy): Eukaryota > Viridiplantae > Streptophyta > Magnoliopsida > Gentianales > Gentianaceae > Eustoma > Eustoma russellianum. The sequence continues at coordinate 31,564,426 of AP025049.1, read as the reverse complement.
AGCTTATGCTCAATCTAAAGGGATCAAAACCCCTAATTTCGTATACATTCCTATATACTTTCATATTTTATATAATACATATAAAGTAACCATGTTTACTATCATACTTTATTTTATATCCCTTTATGTCTATAAATATGTACAAAGTAACGTATTCCATGCCATAATAATTATACAATTCGTATATATGCATATATGACCAAAAATGGCCATTTTGGCCAAATTGTCTATATACATACATATTTAGACTTCTCTTTGAAAGTAGTACCATTCTTTATTCCAAAATTTATATTATGACCGTATCATTCGATAACGTACGTATTTATCTTGATAATACATTATAATATTTACCATTTCCTTTTCTTTTCGCTTATTGGCCGAAATGTGTATATATAGGTATATATCATAAAAATTCTTTCTTTATCATGTCTTGCTCTTATATAGTTTTTGATATTTATGCCAACTATGTACATATTAGTTTTCATCAAACAATTGACTTAATGTCATAATAAAATCCATATAAATAACAATTTATGAAACTTATAAAACTATAATAAATAGGTACAAAACACTAATTTGGCTGAAAATATGTATATGAATACTTCCATATGTATATGTATTTATATATCTTACATATATGTACTTTTAACATAAAGTAGTCATTTTTGTTACTACTTGTATGTATGGTCATGTAAGTATCAACATACTTATACTATCATACATTATGCATATATACAACCATAATATGTCATAGAGCTATTTTTAACACAAATAAGCCTCTTTTGACCGTGTATATACTTGCACACACTTTTGGTTGATTGATTTTATCCGATATACATATGAGTGTTCATACTACATAATATAGTAAATAAAATCATTTGTCTCCTTAAAAATATTTTTGTGGCCCATGTGTATATATATGTTCATATATGTAGATATTTTTACACAATATACATATAAGTGTTCATAATAAATAGTAAAATAAATAAAGTCATTTACCAACATAAAATGCCTTGTAGCCCTGTATATATTTACACACACACACATATATATATATACATACATATATTTTAAATAAAGTCTCATGTATTATTATGATGTAGCCTCACTTATGGTGGAGAAAAACCATATTACAACAAATGTATCATATGTAAAAAGATAATGAAGCGAGCTAAGGATGGCCAACCTCCAATCATATATGATATGCCGTATTAAAACCTTATCAAGTAAAACCACCCTTGTGGATAAAACCCTGGCGAAGAGAAAAGCATACATATTTATATAATTGGAGTGTGATGGCAATAGAACTGCAGATAAAACAGAATGTGAGTAATGGAGTGTAGTCGCGGCTTCCACAAGCAGAAAAGTTCTTCCTATATATATGTATGTATATATATATATGTATATATATATATGTATATATATATATTTGTATAAAAAACTTTTTCCTCCTGTTGGCGCTCTGGCGAACCCTTTCACTTCACCATCGCCGTTGGGGCTGACGGCCCCGGCTCCTCCTTCTTTTGCCCCTATTCTCACAAGTTCCCCCTGCCAATCACTCCCAAGCCTCCTCAACGATTCAAAAGATGCACGTTGATTGTCTTTGCCGATGAGGAGGTATCGAATATGCTTCAGCCCTTCTGGCACACACTAGTCGGATCCTTTCGGAATGGTCGTCCGGGCATGGCTACATTGTAGAAAATATTGGATCGAATTGGATTTCAAGGCCAGGTGAAGGCCGGCCTTCTTAACAAGTTGCATATTATCCTGCGTTTTGACCGAGAGGAGGACTATAACAGGTGTTTCTGTCGACGATCGTGGAATGTTTTGGGCTATCCCATGTGGATCACGGAGTACATGCACGATTCGAATCCCAGGTACGGCACACCAATTGTTCCGGTATGGCTTTCATTGCCTGGCCTTCCGGTGTACATGCACAATCAACGCGCTTTATTTGCGATTGCTTTTATGACCGGCACTCCAATTTGACTAGATACGGTTACACGCTAATCCCGTGTCCTTCGGTTGCTAGCTACATATTCAAAGTAAAGATCATCATCAATTTCAGAATGTTATTTATGAAGATGTTCCATTTTTCTATGACAAATGTTGTGTATTAGACCATAAGCGTGACGATTGTGGAAAGCCACCTGCGGCTTCAGCTTCTGCTGCGGCTTTGGCTGCTGAGGTGCCAGGTCCCTCGAAGACATTGCGGAAGAAAGCACAACATGCGCCTGATGTTGTTGTACTACAACCACCTGCTATTTCTTCCAAGGTTGCTGACCTTGTTATTGATGTTGTGCCTATGGCGTTGGAGGTCCCAGCACGGGAGGTAGAAATTTTGGATGCCCCTTTGTTGTCACATTCGGAGAATCCTGCAGTTCTGGGTTGCTCTTCGAATGATTTGCAGTCTGGACTCTCTACATCGTCTTCTTCTACTATTGTTCACTCCGTTTTTGATTTGGAGATGTACGAGGATACTGTTAAATCACTAGACGCCCCCGCTGCCGATCTACACAGGGAATTTCTTACGGCTTCTGCTACTTGGTCATGCTGCTTGTCATCTCGTGAGGATTCTGTTTCAGATGCTGACTTGTTACATCGCTTATGTAATCCCTCTGATGATACAGATGTTAGCAGCTTCGTCCCATTTGTCCACAAGCGACACCGTCAATTACATAGACAAATTCTAAGACCACCTCGTTAGGTAATTACTCGTAGTGTTGCCCGTTCTGCAAGCTCTTAGCCTGCACTTTCTCAATGCATTTCCTTTCATGTAATGTTCAGGGTAAACGTACTTCTCTACCCCGTTTACTTTTGTTGCTTCAGCAGTACTCTGTTTATTTTTTATTGGTTATTGAGCCTCAATTGCCTATTACTTGGATGTCCTCTACGCATTTGCAACTTGGGTTTTCGTCTATGCTGAGCCTCTGTTATACTCATGCATGGTTTTTTTGGCATGACCATCTTTTGGAATTAATGGACTCTTTGTCGTCCACACAGGTTACACATCTTCGTTTTCGGTTACTTACTTGCAATACTATTTTCTGGCACTCGTGTGTTTGTGGACTTCACACAGTTGTCGACCACCGGGATCTTTGGGCTGATTTACAGAGACATACCGTCACTATATAGGAGCATTGGTTGGTTTCTGGCGATTTTAATTCTATTTTGTCGATTACGGACCACAAAGGGACTGCTCAGCCCCATCTCTCCTCTTTGTCAGATTTCAATGAGATAGTTGATTATGCTGCTTGGCATGTTGTCCCACATGTTCATTCACGCTATACCTGGCTAGGCGGCCAAGGCTTAGGTCGGGTATGGCGTCGTTTGGATCAGAATTTTTGTAATGCTGCTTTCTACGATATTTTTCACGAGGTACGTCTGACACATCTTATTCGCACTACTTTAGATCACTGTTCATTGCTTATCCAGTGCCAGACGCAAGTTTCTGTTAGCCCTTGTCAATTTCATTTCTTAACCGTGTGGACTACACACCCAGATTTTCTTTTGTTTATGCGTTCCGCTTGGGATTCATATCCCACTGTTGGTGGTATGTGCAGCTTATGTGTTAAGCTACGTCAATTCAAGAAATATGTTACACGTTGGAACATTGATGTTTTTGGTAATATCTTTCATCATTTACAACATGCCGGACACCAGATCCAATGTCTTGAGAGGGATTATGAGCTTAACCTGTCAGATGAGAACCGTGAGGCCTATTATGCTTCCCAAGCCAAGTTGCAGCGAGTTTCCCTTCAGGAAATGGATTTTTGGCGACAAAAAGCTCAGGTTAAATAGTTACGCGAGGGGGAAGCTAATATCTGTATTATCATTTTCTAGTCTAGGAACACCGCCGGCGATAATGCATCTCCCGTATTGCGACTAACACGGGTGGGGTTTGGGAAACTCCCGATTCCATTGGTGATGTTGCTGTTGATCATTTTCAGCGGCTATTCTCCAGTCAAACTACAGCAAATAGTGATGAATTTCTACAATGTATTTCCATTTTAGTTACCGTGGCAGATAATCATCTTTTGATATGGCAAAGATGTGTAACCTGTGTGGACCAGATCAGTTGGCAATTATTAAGCTTGATATGCAAAGGCTTTCGACCGGGTCAGTTGGCAATTCTTGCGTCAGGTTCTTCTTCGTTTTGGCTTCTCATAGTTTTTTATATCGCTAGTACTTAATCATCCTGAAGGTACACACATCTCTATTCTCATTAATGGTATTCCTCGGGGTGTTTTTTTGCTCAACACGTGGGGTGAAGCAGGGGACCCTCTATCTCCCCTTTTGTTTATTTTGGCAGCAAAGGGCTTCAGTCGTAGCTTAAAGTCTTTGGTTGCGTCCTCATACATTATTCCATTCTCTTTGGGATGCTGATGATTTGTTGGTTTTTTGGAGGCTTCATGCCGAAACCCTACTAGATTCAAGCGTTTCCTGACCTTCTATGAAGAGGTTTCAGGTCAGGCTGTTAATTAGCACAAGAGCACGGTGGTTTTTCGACACGAGTTACTCCCCACCGTCACCGACTTCTTACGCAGTTGTTAGCAATGCGAACGTCTACCTTGCCAATGAAATATTTAGGATCCTATTTACATAAGGGTATCACTCGTGTGTTGCATTGTCAGGATCTTTTACATCATGCCGACACAAGGTTAGGAGGATGGCAACATCTGATTTTAGGCACCGCGGGCCGCTTGGTGCTTATTCGGTCAATTCTCTCATCTATGCCGCTTCATGTTATGGCCGGTACTCAACTTCCTAGGGGTGTTGTCATAGCGTTTGAGCAGAAATTTTCAAGGTTTTTCTATGGTCCTAATCGTCGTCATTGGGTGTCTTGGCGTCACATATGTTATCCCTATGAGGAGGGTGGTTTGGCCATTCGGGATCTCCACATATGGTGGTTATATCATACATCGGACACTTTGGGCCCAACACATGCGTGCTCGTTACGGTGGTCGTGCCTATTACCATCCGCGCCTCTATGATTCACCGGTTTGGCATCGTATTTGCTGAATTCATAGTTCATGTTCATCTTTGGTTGAAGTAATTGATGGGGCTCTAGTTTAGCCTTCGGCCTCTGGTGATTTTACACTCCGACATGCATATTATTTGTTTCATCAGACACAGTCCACGTTGGTTTCTCTGCTTATATTTGTCTCAAGTCACAACGTCCTTCTATCCAAGTTTTCCTTTGGAAATTATATCACCGTGTCTTACCACTTCTGGATATGCTTTAGCGCTTTTTGGTTATTCTACCTACAATTTGCCCTTATTGTCGTCGGGGTTCAGAGTCTACTAATCACTTGTTTCTTACTTACCCAGAGGTTAGAGTCATATGGGATTATTTTGATACTTTGTTGAACATTCGGGTTACACGGTGTTTGTATTGGCGTTCGCATTTACTTGCTATATGGTTTGCGGCCCCCCATTATTTCTTGGGGGAGATGCAGAAGATCTACCCAAGCCTCCTCCTTTGGCATCTATGGAAGATGTATGCTGCCATAGTTTTTGATGATGCGTCATGGTCTCAGCGCATGGTTATTCGGTCTATTCGTTAGCATCTATACCTCTGGGCTAAATCTAGATCTGGTACACGGCTCGCTATTCTTGGCTCTGGGATTATACATCTTGGTCTTTCACCGCCCTTACGATCCCGGCGGCCACATGTTATTAGATGGTGCCATCCTCCATCTGGGCGTTTGAAGCTTAATACTGATGCAGCTGTGGGCAGATGCAAAGCTGGTGGGGGAGCTATCATCCGCGACTCTTCAGGTCACTTCATGCATGCTCTTTCCTTCCCGCTCCGCCATGATTATCCTCTTTGGGTTGAGGCACAATCAGTCATACTTGCTCTCCTTTACTACATACGTTATATGAAGGGTTTCACATACCGGTGGATTTCCAGGAGTTGGTTACTGTTATGGCTTCTCCTGACTCTTATTTAGCTCCCGGTCTACATCGCCTTCGATCTCTTCTCGTTGCCTCCTCACTCCATTTATCTTATGCTCCTCGGGAGATGAATCAGCCTGCACACTTCATGGCTCAGTCTGCTCTGACTCTATCTTCCTTTTGGTCCTATTCTTCGTGTAGAGAAAAAGGGGTTTGAGTGATTTCAAAATATATGATTTAAATGTGCATAAAAACGAGCATGAGATAAATATGCATGATATATTGCATATTACTTGCCTTATATAATTCATATATTATGTTGCCGTACTAACAAGCCATGAAGCTTTAAAGCTTACATTGATTGGCAAACATTTGTTGTGTTTACACTATTTTCAGGTGCCACCATTAATGAACTAAACTAGTTCATTAAGTGAAGTACTTAGTTAATTAAACTAAGTAGTTCATTAAAGGAAGCTACATTTGAACAAGGCACGAAGGCAACAAGACTAAGAAAGGAAAGTCTCCTCCTCCTCTCCTCATTCAATATACACGGCCATATATATACAAAAATATATATTTTCAGATTTTTTGAAAAAGGCACATACACATGTATTCCAACGTACTATCGACACGTTATATATTATACGTACGTACGTTAACGTCACACCACCATATTTAACTCATATTTATGAGTATATTCAGGTCTTATATCATATGATATAAGTCATGGTGATGACAAATTAAATACGACACGTTGAAAGGTTCTAAGCCGAAAATTGTCGTATCGGAGGAATACCGAAACTTCGCCAACGTGTCACGTACTTGCCATAAATAGATGGCTAGCCCCTACACCTCAAAAATACTTATTATTTTCGAGCATATGATGATATTTTCAGCCATAAAATCATTCCATATTGGCACACACAAATCACCCCACATTAAGGCCAAATTGTGGAGATTCCAATTTTAATTTTGTCACATGTTAATGGCGCCACTTTAGACCAGCTAAGTGCTGAGAATTAAAGTTTATATTATATATATTATGTGTAACATAATGTATATAACATGTGCAAAAATTTGGAATTTAATTAGAGAAAAATCGGGTAATCGATAAACATCGAAAATTCGGTTTTCTACGTACACAACACATGGAACATTTTTGGCACATCATACGACACGTATCTAGAAACTTTTTACATATGTCATACATCTTAAAGTGTTCTAGAAAATTAAATTAACGGCTGATTGGGATATAACATGTGTGTATTATTAAATGTGCACTATTTTACAAAGTTTGCAAAAATAAAATTCAGCACATGTATATAAAATTATACACGCCCCTACAGCTGAGATGGAGCATATGTGGAGCCTTTTTGGCATATTGGTTGGTCAAGAATCAATCATACAATGTTGGTGATTTAAAGAAAGAAGCTACAAAAGGTAATGTTTTAAACTTTATCTCATTTGTAACACATGCTGAAAATTTCAGCATGTGCACTATATGGTGGCCGAATTTCCTCTTCAAATTAGAAAAGTTTTGTGTCTTGAATTATGTGATTGATTGAAGGAGAATTGGAAGTAATTTGAATAAGATACAAAGCCATAAAGTGTGATATCTTGAATATCACACATGCTGAAATTTTTCAGCATGTGTGGGAATGTACCTTGGCAGATTTTGTGGCCTTATTATTGTCCAAATTTCCAAAATGATGAGTATATTTGCTACTAATTGATGATTTATTTTAAAAGAAAAATCAATGAAAATTTGGAAGTAATTTGAAATGGAGCATCATGTATCACATGCTGAAATTTCAGCATGTCAACTCGAAATTTTTACCTTGTGTGGAGGACTTTTATCTTGCTTGAATTGGATGATAATCTTATGAGTTATGACAAGTAATTTATGTTGATTTTGGCACATGCTTTTAGTGGAATTTTCAGATTTTCCAAGTCATCAAATGATGACAACATTCAACCAATCATGAAGTGCCAAGTAAGCAAAGGTTAAATGATCATCCAATGAGAAGGTGCCAAGTAAGCATGATCATGTCACAATGACGCCACACATTCTTCCAAGGACTTAGAAGACAATTTTCAAGAGGGGAGAGCACCTAGGGGGGACGACCATTTTGCATAAATGGAAAGGAGAAGAGCAAAACAAAAGACAAGAACAAACATTACATTCTTGTGATCAAAAATGCCTAGCACTCTTTCTTCTTCACTCTCTTTCTTTCTTCTTTCTTGAAAGCCTATTGTACTTATATTCATATTCTTGAATAGGCTTATCTTAGACCACCACATATTCTATATCTTTTTAAAATATTGATCAAGGTGTGATTAATCTTCATTCTTGCAAGGTGGTGGTGTTCGTGACAATTGTATTCACGTACAAGGTTTATAAAAGGTTGGAGTTGGTGTGTAACTGCATCAACCCTGTGGTAAGGTGTATTTGCGTGTGTGACTAGTGTGAATCGAGGAAGGTGTTCCTCGAAGACTGGAGTAGGTTGTTTATAACCGAACCAGTATAAAATTCTCGGTGTCATTTACTTTCAGCACTTATATTCTGTTTCAGCACTGTTTACTGTTTTTAATCATGTTCGTAAAAATAGCAAACGAATTTCAAAAATCACGAAACTTTCAGGAAACATAGCCACACGTTTCAATGTTTTTTTGGCACAAGAGAAAGAAGAAAACAGTTGGACGTCATCCCCTGACGTCGATCGATCGACGTCCAACTGAGACACATCAAACCCTCACCCAGTTTCAACCCTTTTGGATAAGTATAAGTCACCCAAACGTCCAAAGTTCTGAGACTAGTGCAGTCTGATTTTCAGGCTTGCAAAGGTTGAGACTTTGATCGTATTTGACTAACTTCCCAAAAGAATTTTTAAAAACTGTTTCAACCCATCGAAATATAACTTATAAGGGGCTATTGGTTAAAATTTCAGAGCATTTGGAGTTAAGAACAAATAGGAATAAATTTTTCAAAACAGTCTACCGTTTCTGGCAGATTTGTGCAATCTGACCACCAACGATTTTTGAAGGGGTTAAAGATTGAATTTAAATCTGAAATTTTTAGGAGACACTCATAACATCTGAGGTTAAGTTCTCTCAAAATTGCAGAATTTTTGAAGACCTACAACCTAATTTTAAAAACGTTTTAAAACTGGTCCTGAAAACAGAAACTGTTTTCAGAAGTTAAATTTTTGGTTCAAACTAATTTTAAAAACCACACTTTCCGCACCAACTATTCAACCCCCTCCCTTCTAGTGGTGCCTTTCAGATCCTACAATTGGTATCAGAGCGCAGGAACACTCACAACAAGAAGATCCAACGATCTGTCTGAGATGGCAACCACTAGCCACGAAACCGAGGAAAAAGATATGTCAAGCCAAATGCCTCCACTATTTGAAAATGAGGTAAATTCTGATTCTGACTCGGATTCTGAACTATCTTATGATGATTTATATGTTGAATATCTTGAATTACATAAGTTTGCTAGAACTCTTGCAAAACAAAAGAAGCGATTAATTGAAGACAAGAAATTGTTAGAATCTTCTAACAAAGATCTTGTGTCCCAATTAAACGATTCAAAAGAAGAATCGTCATGCATTATAAATTCATTAAAGTCTGAAATTTCATCACTGACATCCGAGAACACTGAATTGAAATCCGAGATTTCAAACTTGAAATCAAGGTATACGGATGTAGAGAAAAAGGTGAAACAATTTGACACGCGATCTAACATGCTGCATCGTATTATCTTATCACAAAAGCATGATAATGACAAAACAGGTTTGGGATACGTTGAGACAAATGAAGCATCCACCAAACCAACTAAGTTCGTTGTGACTAAGAAAGTAGACACCCCAAAGCCAAAAACGGCGTCTAAGATGACGCAAAGACCTCTTCCCTCATCACGCCCCTTTTCTTCATCATATCATACGAAATACAATTTTGTACCATATAGATATGAAAAGAAAAGAGTGATGCATACACGGCATTCAACCCATCCACGCACTACGCACACAAACACAAGGACATATCAAAAACGTCCTGCATATAATGCGTATAAAAGAGTTCTTGGCCAAAGGCCAGATACAGTTGCACCTAAAGTATATTATGTTGTGCTTTCATCACCTTTATCACCTTTTGGAAGACCTAGAAGGGTCATCCAAATTTGGGTACCAAAAGGGACATTTTCAAAGGGTTGAATAAATAACCCTTACGAACGCACGTTATATGAAATGCATGATTTTTTTCTTCTTCATCTTTACAGGCATCTTTTGATTTACTTTTCAAAATAAAGGGAGAGAGATATCATGATTTAAGGGGGAGAGAGATACTGATTGCATAAATCAAGGGGGAGCGGTTTTTGAAATTTAAAATTCAAATTTTGAATTTATGCATGATTGGAGGGGGAGCGATAGGATTTAAATCATGTGCATAGGTTATTTTGAAAATCATCAAAAGGGAGAGATTGTAGAGAAAAAGGGGTTTGAGTGATTTCAAAATATATGATTTAAATGTGCATAAAAACGAACATGAGATAAATGTGCATGATATATTGCATATTACTTGCCTTATATAATTCATATATTATGTTGCTGTACTAACGAGCCATGAAGCTTTAAAGCTTACATCGAATGGCAAACATTTGTTGTGTTTACACTATTTTCAGGTGCCACCATTAATGAACTAAACTAGTTCATTAAGTGAAGTACTTAGTTAATTAAACTAAGTAGTTCATTAAAGGAAGCTACATTTGAACAAGGCACAAAAGCAACAAGACTAATAAAGGAAAGTCTCCTCCTCCTCTCCTCATTCAATATACATGGCCACAGGGGCGGAGGGAAGGGGGGCCTTGGGGGGCACGTCGGCGAAAAAATCCTATGGATAGGTAGGTGTAGTTGTATTTTTAGCTATTCAGTTCAAAGTGTGTCCCTGCTTGACAGAACACTAACTCTGTATTACGTAGTCACATAGTGTTTAGCGTTCGACAATTCTTTGTTAAGTGACTAAAATATATCTAAAACTTACCGGAAGTTCGGTCTCTTAAATATATTAAAAAATTTAAAAAGGGTTAAATGTTTTTATTTTAAAATTACAAAAAGATTAAAACTAAAAAACCCGATTGACTTTTCAGTTGTCCCCACAGTTGGTGTCCAAGCAATTTGAATGTCTAGGTTTTTTTATGTTGCTGGTGGTTTTTACCCAATTCACACACGTTTTCCACATCATTTAGATACATTTTGGACAGCCCCCACACATTTTGGAGTTTATCTTCGGCGGTTTGGGTGTTCCTTGTAGCAATAGGATGTGGTTTGGTAATTTGAACTGTGTCTGCTGGTGTTTTTCTTTTGTTTGAAATGTTTGATTTATTTTGGAAGCTGGAATCAGCCAAGAAGGAAGAATTCGAGATTTGAAAAATCTTGGAACACAAATTGGTGGATTCCTTTTTCCAATTCCCAAATGGTTTTATCATTATTATTAGGGCTTTCTCTTATGCACGGTTTCTAAGGTGTTAGATGGAGCTGAGTGTCGGCCAAGAAGGGTAGCAAGAACAAACGTTTTTACAATCAAATTCTCAAGCAGGATTAACAATAATTCATTAAGAGATAAATATTCAGCTTTAAAGTCGTTTCAAAGTTGAAAGCTACACATACCTCTAGGTTGTATTCAAAGCCTTAGTGTAGGATGTTGCTGGTGTGAAAACTATTTTACACATTCCAAGCAACTGTGTACACCATATATAGTTGGTTCATTGATTCAGCGTTCAGACAATAAACTGTAAAAGGTAACTTGCTTTTCCAAATGCCTATTGTTAAACACTAGCCTTTATGACAGTTGTTTGTTTCTAATTTTTCTGCAATGAATATCGTCAAGAATGATCTACGCAACCGGTTAAGGGATGACGTACTGTCGGATTGCTTATTTTGTTACTTTGAGCATAAATTTTGAAGATGAAGATATTATGCAACGATTTCAATCAATATCATCTCGAAGATCCTTTTTGCGTCCTTTGGCAACTCCTTCTCGTCATATAATAGGCAAATAAAAGGTATATATTGATGTATATTACTATATTGATTTAATAATTATGATCCGCATATTGTTTGTTGTGTATTATTTATTTTTTTGTACATTGGTTGGTTGATGTGTTTTCTTTTACGTATTTTATGTTATAATACAAAAATATGCCTAGAAGATTTTGTCTGTTTTTTTAGTCTAAAACGGTGACCGGTGGTATTCCTGTGGTGAAGTCTGTCAGTGTCCCTCCAAGAAGAGACTCCTGGCTCCGCCACTGCATGGCCACACATATACAAAAATATATATTTTCAGATTTTTTGAAAAAGACACATACACATGTATTCAAACGTACTATCGACACGTTATATATTCTACGTACGTACGTTAACGTCACACCACCGTATTTAACTCATATTTATGAGTATATTCAGGTCTTATATCATATGATATAAGTCATGGTGATGACAAATTAAATACGACACATTGAAAGGTTCTAAGCCGAAAATTGTCGTATCGGACGAATACCGAAACTTCGCCAACGTGTCACGTACTTGCCATAAATAGATGGCCAGCCCCTACACCTCAAAAATACTTATTATTTTCGTGCATATGATGATATTTTCAGCCATAAAATCATTCCATGTTGGCACACACAAATCACCCCACATTAAGGCCAAATTGTGGAGATTCCAATTTTAATTTTGTCACATGTTAATGGCGCCACTTTAGACTAGCTAAGTGCTGAGAATTAAAGTTTATATTATATATATTATGTGTAACATAATGTATATAGCATGTGCAAAAAGTTGGAATTTAATTAGAGAAAAATCGGGTAATCGATAAACATCGAAAATTCGGTTTTCTACGTACACAACACATGGAACATTTTTGGCACATCATACGACACGTATCTAGACACTTTTTACATATGTCATACATCTTAAAGTGTTCTACAAAATTAAATTAAGGGCTGGTTGGAATATAACATGTGTGTATTATTAAATGTGCACTATTTTACAAAGTTTGCAAAAATAAAATTCAGCACATGTATATACAATTATACACGCCCCTACAGCTGAGATGGAGCATATGTGGAGCCTTTTTGGCATATTGGTTGGTCAAGAATCAATCATACAATGTTGGTGATTTAAAGAAAGAAGCTACAAAAGGTAATGTTTTAAACTTTATCTCATTTGTAACACATGCTGAAAATTTCAGCATGTGCACTATATGGTGGCCGAATTTCCTCTTCAAATTAGACAAGTTTTGTGTCTTGAATTATGTAATTGATTGAAGGAGAATTGGAAGTAATTTGAATAAGATACAAAGCCATAAAGTGTGATATCTTGAATATCACACATGCTGAAATTTTTCAGCATGTGTGGGAATGTACCTTGGCAGATTTTGTGGCCTTATTATTGTCCAAATTTCCAAAATGATGAGTATATTTGCTACTAATTGATGATTTATTTTAAAAGAAAAATCAATGAAAATTTGGAAGTAATTTGAAATGGAGCATCATGTATCACATGCTGAAATTTCAGCATGTCAACTCGAAATTTTTACCTTGTGTGGAGGAATTTTATCTTGCTTGAATTGGATGATAATCTTATGAGTTATGGCAAGTAATTTATGTTGATTTTGGCACATGCTTTTAGTGGAATTTTCAGATTTTCCAAGTCATCAAATGATGACAACATTCAACAAATCATGAAGTGCCAAGTAAGCAAAGGTTAAATGATCATCCAATGAGAAGATGCCAAGTAAGCAAGATCATGTCACAATGACGCCACACATTCTTCCAAGGACTTAGAAGACAATTTTCAAGAGGGGAGAGCACCTAGGGGGGACGACCATTTTGCATAAATGGAAAGGAGAAGAGCAAAACAAAAGACAAGAACAAACAATACATTCTTGTGATCAAAAATGCCTAGCACTCTTTCTTCTTCACTCTCTTTCTTTCTTCTTTCTTGAAAGCCTATTGTACTTATATTCATATTCTTGAATAGGCTTATCTTAGACCACTACATATTCTATATCTTTGTAAAAGATTGATCAAGGTGTGATCAATCTTCATTCTTGCAAGGTGGTGGTGTTCGTGACAATTGTATTCACGCACAAGGTTTGTAAAGGGTTGGAGTTGGTGTGTAACTCCATCAACCCTGTGGTAAGGTGTATTTGCATGTGTGACTAGTGTGAACCGAGGAAGGTGTTCCTCGAAGACTGGAGTAGGTTGTTTATAACTGAACCAGTATAAAATTCTCGGTGTCATTTACTTTCAGCACTTATATTCTGTTTCAGCACTGTTTACTGTTTTTAATCACGTTCGTAAAAATAGTAAACGAATTTCAAAAATCACGAAACTTTCAGGAAACATAGCCACACGTTTCAATGTTTTTTTGGCACAAGAGAAAGAAGAAAACAGTTGAACGTCATCCCCTGACGTCGATCGATCGACGTCCAACTGAGACACATCGAACCCTCACCCAGTTTCAACCCTTTTGGATAAGTATAAGTCACCCAAACGTCCAAAGTTCTGAGACTAGTGCAGTCTGATTTTCAGGCTTGCAAAGGTTGAGACTTTGATCGTATTTGACTAACTTCCCAAAAGAATTTTTAAAAACTGTTTCAACACATTTAAATATAACTTATAAGGGGTTATTGTTTAAAATTTCAGAGCAATTGGAGTTAAGAACAAATAGGAATAAATTTTTCAAAACAGTCTACCGTTTCTGGCAGATTCGCGCAATCTGACCACCAACAATTTTTGAAGGGGTTAAAGGTTGAATTTAAATCTGAAATTTTTAGGAGACACTCATAACATCTGAGGTTAAGTTCTCTCAAAATATCAGAATTTTTTAAGACCTACAACCTAGTTTTAAAAACGTTTTAAAACTGGTCCTGAAAACAGATCTGTTTTCAGAAGTTAAATTTTTAGTTCAAACTAATTTTAAAAACCACACTTTCTGCACCAACTATTCAACCCCCTCCCTTCTAGTGGTGCCTTGCAGATCCTACACTTTGATGTCGTCCCTTCCATTGCATATTCGTGGATTGGTAATTACGTACTCCACGCTCGCGACTTTTCGTCATGCTTCCTCGGATTCTTCTGATGGATTCACAATCCTCGGATAGTAGCGAATTCTCAACATATCTCAGAATTTTTCCTTCCTCGACGCTAGATTTTTTTTCATTACATATATTTTTTGTGTTCCTTTATATTTTACACTCACTGTCGTATAAATATGTACGCTTTTTCCTTCGTCCAAGGTTTTTCCACAAGGGTGGTTTTACTTGGCAAAGTTTTAATGCGGCATATCATATACGATAGATAGTAGTCCTTGATCTTCACCCCCTTAAATTTCTTACGCGCTTCGTTCTATCGCTTTGTACTATGGTATTCTTCCGCCATAAGTGACGTATTTTTATATATATAATCTTGCTCTTGCAGGACAAATTTATATATTTGTATAATTTATACATACATACACACACACATACACATATATATATATATATACTCCTAACTTAAAATAATTTATGAACCCCAAAAAGAGACCTTATGGTCGAAAATACAAATGTATATCTATATACTCTTTTTGTATACATTGTACAAATATGGATTTATAATACAAATAAAATCATTTTTATTGTTAAAAGCCCTTTATGGTCGTGTATGAGCATATATATATATATATACACACACACACACATATAGCCCATTATAACATATACCCACCCATGTGTGTATATATATACATATTTATCTACTAAAAATCATTTTATTGACATTAAAAAAGCCTAAGGCTGAATGCATATATATGGTATGTATATACATATATCCATCTTACAAAACCATATATTTTACATATTCTTGTTGTTAAATCTTTGAGCATAACCATGAATGATCCAACTTTGATGCAAATATATATACATAGATATTTGAAAATCCATGAAAGATCTAAGAATAGTACTTTCCTTACCACTTTTTTCACACTTAAAGTGTTGTTTCTTCACTTGAATTGGAAGAAAATACTTCCTTATCCCTCTTGAAGGCC
Organism: Eustoma russellianum; assembly: GCA_036186865.1. NCBI lineage: Eukaryota > Viridiplantae > Streptophyta > Magnoliopsida > Gentianales > Gentianaceae > Eustoma > Eustoma russellianum. Next base: position 31,548,440 of record AP025049.1, on the reverse strand, counting down.
ACGGTTTTACACCTCAAAAATAGAGAGTTAATATACAACTTATAGAGATGGGTAAATTGAAGAAGAATAGTTGAACTTAGATGATGTTCTTACCATCCTACATCTTGGTTTTCAACCCCTTAAAATTCGGCCAACATGTTTAAAATGAGGGTGGATGTTGTAGTTATTGTTTTGGAGATGTATATGAGATGAAGAAAAGAAAACTATGCCTTGTTCTTTGTTGAGAAAACTTCCGGTCAAGAGGAGAAATATGGAGGTTGGAAGACTTGTTTTCTTATCTTGGAAAGAGAAAAGAGTATTTTGTATGAAGATGAGAGGGTTGAAATATAGAATGAGGAACAAAATATTTCTTCCTTTCTTTTTTTGCTAATCCACGGCCAAGACAAAAACAATGGAGGTGGAAGGAGTTTGTTTTTCTTTTCATGGGGAGGAAAGAGGAGTGTATAGGAGAGAAAATGATTTGAAAATGGAAAGTGAGAGAATATGGAGAGGGGGACGGTTTTGGTGAGGGATGAAGGGGTTGGAGACTTTGTTTCTTGAAGATGGAAGAAAAAGAGTGGTTTGTAGGATGGTGAAATGGAAAGAGAAGAAGAAGAAGACAAGGGGATGTTGGTTGAGGTGGAGGGAGAAAGAAAAGAAAGTGGAGTGGGTGGATGGTCTTCAGCCAAGAATGCATAAGGGGAGAGAAGAGAAGAATGAATAGAGTGGGTTGGGAGAAAGTAAAAGAATGATGGTGATTTGAAGTGTGTAAGAAGATGGAGTGTGTGAGAAGAAAAGTGAAGAAGAATTTCCCCTTTTTTCCTTGTAACTTTCGGCTGAGGTTGGAAAAAGAGAGGAAAGAGAAGACTTTTTTGGGTTGCAATAATTGAAAGTTTGAAGGTATTAGGGTGTAGGATAATTATGGAGTGGGAAGAGCGTGTAAGAAGTGAAGAAGACTTTTGGGGTTTTCTTGGGGTATGGTGACCGTTTGGAGGGAGGAAAGAGAGAGAGGGTTTTTGTCTTTTGTTGCCATGTAGGATAAAGTAGAAGAAAATATGATAATTGGGTTAAAAATGTGTAGGGTTTTGTTGTGTAGTTGAAAAACAAATAGAAGAAAAATTTTTCTTTCACTTGCAAGAGAGGGGGCGGCTATGTGGGGGTTTGGATGGGTAGAATAGGACAAAATGTCATCATTTGGTTTTTACACAATTTTGTCCATTTGGTATTTTGTTGGGGTACTTTTCTAACCACAATTTCTTCTTCCTATTCTACCCTAAATGGCGCTATATATGTATATCTTATACATACATACATATATATATACATATATATGTATATATATATTTCTTTTCTTCCTTCCAAGACATTGATTATATTCTATTGTGTTTTTCTATTTGTTTAAGTGGTAAAATTTATCGTGTCGTGTATTTTTATTTGGTTTAATTTATGTCTACCGCTTAGGTTGCTACCGACTAATTTATTTCAATCGTATCATATGTCCAAAACGTTCGTTATCTAGTTCCTTCAAGTCTCGCTATATCTATTAACTTATCGTTCGGTTATTTTTCGAGCGTCACTAACCTCGATATATAATGTCGATGTCCTTATCCATCCTAAATAAAATTTAAATTCCACCAAAATTTTATCGATATCAGATTTGCGTTCTATTTTTCATTATCTTATTTCATTTTTCACTGACCTAGAAATGCGGGTTGTAACGTGCTAAAACTGTAAGCCTAGTGATACACCAATGCTAGCCAACCAAAAGTTGGAGACTAAAGAAGGTGCACTGACAGCAGATAGAGAATAGTACCAAAGGCTAGTTGGGAAACTCATTTACCTTTGCATACAAGACTAGATGTGGCATATGCAGTTGGAGTCGTCAGCTAGTTTAAGCATAAGCCACAAGCAGACCATATGGAGGCAGTGATGCGAATTACGAGATATTTGAAGAGGACCCCATAAAGAGGAATTGATACAAGATTCACGGACATTTAGAAGTAAAGGTATACACTGACGCAGACTAGGCGGGTATTCTGAATGATAGAAGGTCAATGTCTTGTTATTTCTCAATAGTGGGAGGGAATCTTGTGACTTGGAGAAGAAAAAAGCAGAAGGTGGTTGCACTTTCCAGTGCTGAGGTAGAACTCAGAGGAATTTTTAAAGGAGTTGTAGAGGTCTTGAGGCTGGATGAGATGTTGAAGGAGGTAGGCTTTTCGATGAAGTTTCCGGCCAAGCTAAAATATGACAGTAAAGAAGCGATCATTATTTCAGAGAATCTAGTCCAGCACGACCAAACGAAACATATTGAGATATACAGACACTTCATCAAGGAGAAGCTCGACGCCAGAGTCGTGGAGGTACCAGTTGTGCGTTCCAAAGATCAGCTTGCAGACACACTTGCAAAGGCGGTTGTGAGAGAAGTCTTCGAAGCAACACTTGGAAAGTTGAACATTGGTGGCTCCACTGATCAACTCACCAATGTTCAACTTTAGGAGGAGTGATAGAAAGAAATAAAATCATACCATTTAAAGAGATTCTGTAGTTAAGTGTAATTAGAAAGATATCTTATCAAATTATGTACATAATAGAATGTTTCATAATTATCGAGAGAGACTGTACTGTAGATAAGGGTGGTGTTTATAATTGATCAAATTCAATGAAAAGTAATTTCATTCCTTTCTATAAGTGAGCCAAAAAAAAGTTGACTATAACTACATAATTGTTTTCACTTAATGTTTTTTTAATGGTGTCCACCCGCGACTAATCTCTTTTGGTATGTAGAACTTTTTATTTAAAGGTGTTTGTATTTGGTTATGAAAAATTAAAGTTGTTTTTACTTGTGGTTGTTGGATGCGTTGATTTGGTAGCTGTACCAATCAGGATAAGACGGAAGGAGTTTAGAAGGAAAAACAGAAGGTTATGATCATATAGCTTTCCCTTTGGCAAGAAATTCAATATCCAGGTCATAGGATAAAGATATATGGTTGTTAATTTTTTCTAATTTGCGTATCAATTATAAACATTCGAGGATGTTGGGACGTGGAGGTGGTGTAGATGATGGTGGTGCTAGTTGCTACAGGTGATGATGGTGTTAGTGGCTGCGGCTGGTCGTTCAGAAAGCACACGAGTTGTGGTGGTGAGTGAATATGATTTGTTTTTATTTTTAAATGTTAAGGCAAAACTGTCAAATGTGTATTTTGTGCAACGAAATAAACAAGATATGGATACTGTTTGCTAATTCAGAAAATATTTATGCTCATGTATCACACACTAACTATATGTATATAGATTTTGAATCACTCTAAATATTTTAATATTTAGTATTGGTTTTTGGAATTAACTACACATGTGCACATATATTGTAGCGACCCGTCCCGAGCCATAGTACTCGAAACGACTCACCTGCCGTATCTCGCTAAGGAGAATACAAGGCATCGATACAAATCAACTACTTGTTATTATAATAATGTAAATCGATGTCAGCGGAAGTCATTACTAAAATCCCCGATAAAATAATCATCATCATTAATACAATATCTAAGAATTTCTAAGTAAATACAAAAGTCAAATGTATGTAAACACTAATCTCGAAAATACATAAACCTCGAACATTGAAACGACTGTCTCAACCAACCCTCAAAAGTCTCGTCGAATATCCTTAGTCTCGAAATCTCCCGTCTCGATCTTCACGGCATACTAACTTCCGTGTAAGCATACCCAACTTCTCCCACCTGCAAAACTGGTGAGTGGTGGTGTGAGCCAAATCGACGGGCTCAGTAAGCAACCTATCTATACCCATTATGAAAATCATACATACAGAGATAATTACAGATAACATTTACAAATCAACATACATGTCAATCGAGTAAATAACCTGTGGAAAGTAAGTCACTCCACATAATAATGCGCAACTTCATGATGCATGCCTTCTCTACATGTCACACGCAACAAAAGTCATATCGCGCACGATGCTCATATCTCTACCGTGCAATCCATGAACCTCGAGGTGATCCTACCACACGCCTCGTCAGGCCACACGCCCTGTCGGGCCGCACGCCTCATAGGGCCACACGTCCCGTAAGACCACACGCCTCATAGGGCCACACGTCCCATAACGTGGAGTCAGCAAACACACGCTCCATAACATGGAGTCAGCGAACACACGCTCCGTAACGTGGAGTCAGCGCCCCGAAGGGATGAAATGCTAATGCACGTGCCATGAATGCTGCACACACATAATCTACAATCCGGCGCATACATGCTCCTATATATACCCACGCCCATACACGTGCATATATACTTGCATGTCTACCCCCACACATCCATATACACATACAATACGCATTACGATCGTACAACCATACATACACCCTGTTCATTTATACATACCTATCTCACATACACATACAACTCGTATATAGAAAAGTCCAATTACAGATGTGCAGCAAACAACACACTGATGCACAATAAGCATAACAAGCACAAATAGACCACTTACCTCTGATGCATGACAACATAACAAGCACAGATAGACCATTTACCTCGAATCTGGTACTCACTTCCTTCTCTTCTAGGTTTAAATCTAAACAATTGTAGCATAAAAATCAATACCTAATAATGAAGATCAATTTGCCTTACTTAAAGTAATCAGTTCATTGCTTTCTATTATTTTTTTTCCTTGTAAGGTGAATTTCCAAAATTATGATTGCAAATTTTTCAAAAACTATTTTTCAAGTCCACAAGTTAGTCAAAGTTGCCCAATAGTCCAAATATCTCCGAAATTACCAAAATGCTAAATTTCATTCCCTCAAAAACCCATCATTCATTTAGTCTTGAAATAATTGTGTCATGAAATATTATTCCAATCTTCATATGCTTAGGGTTTACAACATACACATGCCTATGGCATACACCTCCATGCGTCACGTGTACACAGCACTATATCTGGCCGATGTCCACTACGAGACCAGCGGCCAGTGCTCTTCACACAACCGCATTATGCACAAACATCTCTACATTCCATGGTACATACATATAAATACATTCATAAATGCCACACATGCATGCATAGCATAAAACAAATATATATGCTTCTGAAGCCATGAAGTAACCCCCCACTATAGTTGAAATGTAACAAAAGTTTGTTGTGACTTTATCCCACATCGGTTAACAAAATAAACTCAAAATGAATTCTAACATATGAGAACAGATTTGTAATAATCTCTTGGTTTCATCTTTATATACATATATGACATATATATATATATGTATATATATATGTATATATATATATGTATATATATATATGTATATATATATATGTATGTATATATATATATTTATATATGTATACATATATGTATATATATATATATATGTATACATATATATATATACATATATATATATATTTTTTTATATATATAAAGAGAGTTTTTATTAATAGAAAGCCTCACTTGTGGCGGAGGAATACCCGATTACATTAGTGTGCGAATACATCATCAAAATCAAAAAAATGAAAAAGACAGCGTATAATGGTGTATCTCCAGTCGTATACGATATGCCGCATTAAAACCTTGCCAAGAAAAACCACCCTTGTGGATAAAAACTTGGCGAAGGAAAAAGCGTACATATTTATACGACTTTCATTGACACTTATGAACATAAAATTGTCTATTAAATACAACTCGTCTAGCGCCCCTTGAGAAGTGATATGACTTGGAGTACAAAACCACAGTTGATGCATTGTCCACAGTTGATGCATTATTCTCATTGCGTCCATAAAGGTAAAACCGTCCCGTTGAAAACAGATGAATGTGTCGCAGAATGCCATCCATGCACAAGACAAATGTACGACTGAGTGAAGTATATGTAGCAGCCAGATTGAGGGTGTGTAACCGAAAGAAAAGAAAACCATACCAGGTCTGTCGGTTCCCATAAGAAGACCGACAGAAAGAATATATGAATGCCAATCCGATTGGAAGACATGCAACCGTGGGGGGCGATTTGGTTGCTCCGGAGAAACAATCGCCTCAGCATGGAAACCCAAAATGCCATCACCTCCATCGAAGTTGATAGGGAAATCATTCCATGCAGAAAAAACATTGAACAGTGAGCACAGCCGACATATTGACAAGTGACATATACATATGATGAAAGAAAAGAGCATCATACCAGATCTGCCTGCCCTAGCTAAAGGACAGGCAGAGACTGGGGGAAGGGGCCAATCCATTTGGAAGACAAATCGTAGGAGGTTGAGAATACAGGCATACATAAACCATAGACAAAGATCCAACATAACATTTTCTTCAAGCCAGCAAGATAGGGCAAAACAGAACAACAGCAGGAAGCGTATCATACCAAGCCTGCCCGAATCCCGAAGGATACAGGCAGGAAAACTATTGTGTAGCCAATCCATTTGGAAGACCTGAGTATATCAAGGGAGCCGCAAATGCACCGAAGAAAGATCCAGGGAGACAGAGCTCCGGACTAGTGGTGGAAGTGAGCGCGAATCATAATCTTGAGTGCTTGGGTGTAACATAGCATGTTGCGCAAGATAATGTGCAGACATGTTTGCTTCCCGATAAATGTGGCGATACTCCAAACGATGATGATTAACCAACGTATGTAGCAGTTGAAGGCAGTAGTTTCCATGAATCAATCGTGGAGATGACAATCGAGATATAAGCAGCGCACAATCTGACTCAAGTACTACTGCTCGGTATAGAGGCAGGAAATATAATAAACCAAATACCGCAGCCTGTATCTCCGCTTGAATTGGTGTACTTGGCGGCAAGCGAAATGAAAGTGCGCCCAAACATGTACCGGTATGGTCTCTCAAGATAGCACCACCCGCACTGTAATGTCGTCCAACTGCAGCATCTGTATTTAGTTTGAATTTACCAGACGGAGGTAAGAGTCAGCGTACCATAGTGGGACGCGGTTGTCGAATCGAGGGAAGCCACGAAAAAGGACGGCGAGGGCACCTCATGAGCTTAGATCCCCCCAAGGACTTGCACCACATTGTTATATCATGTTGTACTGTGCACTTTAACGAGTGTGGAGAAAAGGAGCTTGAATCACCATAAATGAGAGAAGCATAAACACGCCACACGTTAAAAGTAATGATAGCCGGGACAATGATGTGTAAAGTCCCTAGAAAAGTTGAAAAGGATGAGCGATACCACCATGAGAGTAGATATTGGCGGAGGTGCAAAGATATCGGTAGTGGACATTGTAACTCGCTGGCAAAATAATTCCAGATTGTCCGAATCTCCGAGCTGTATAAAAATATATGATCCACAGTAGCTGATGCTTGCTTGCAAAAAGGACATTGGGAGGGGCATGCCGTATAAAACCTACGAGTATAGTCCTCAAAAGGTAGTGCTGAGTGAAATATATGCCACAGAAATATCTGAGTGACGGGTGAATGATGCTTGAACCAAATAAACTTTGCTGAGATAAGTGTAGGGCTGGGGGCTCGGCAAATATCATAAGCACTGCTCAACGAAAACTCCCCTGTTGATGTTGGTATCCATGAAAGATGTGCCCCCTGACCCTCCGCATATGCCATACAAGTAGGATGAATCTTACAAATGAGTTTCCACACTGGTGAGTCAGTTAGCCGAGGCAAAAAGTCCCCGCGACGACCATATTTTCCGAACATGTATTTACTCCAAAGTGTATGCTGTTGATGATAGGACCACCAGATACGACAATGGTAGGCTCGTTGTAACATATAAAGGTTTCGAATCCCGAGTCCGCCCTCCTCCCGGGGTTTTGCAATCGAAGCCCAAGATACCCAATGATGCCTTTGGCCCCAATAGAAAGTCGACATTTTGCTGTGGATTGCCTTAATGACCGATTTAGGCAGGCCCCCTGCTGCTAAAATATGTAATGGTAGCGAAGATATAACTGAACGCAGCAAGACAAGACGACCAGCAGAAGATAACAATTTAGAGTGCCAACCTTGTAGACAATCGTCTATATGTTGTAATAAGGAAATACAATATCGTGGCCGATTGACGCCCTCATGCAAATACGATCCCAAATATTTAAATGGAAGTTGAGATTCTCGCATGCCTGTAATAGTAGCATAATCACGCCGCTGTTGTGATGTTATCGCTGCAGACGTGATAAAACTGCTCTTCTGAAAATTAATCTTCTGACCAGAGGCATTCTCATATTGTGTTAAGAATGTGTGAAAACGCTGAAGATTACGCTGTGTGCCACGTAAGAAAACCAACAGATCGTCTGCATAAGCCAGATGAGTGATATGAAAAGGAACTCTGCCAATTCGGAATGGCTGTAATGCGCCCGATGTGACCAATGACTTTAATCCCCTGCTGAAACCTTCGGAGGAAATAATAAAAAGCAGAGGGGATAAAGGATCCCCTTGCTTAACACCTCGATAAGGACAAAATGATGATGATGGAATGCCGTTAATTAATACCGATACCGTCGTGGCCCGCAAATGGTTTAAAATGATACGAGTAAAAAAAGCTGAGAAACCAAAAGTGCCAAATATGCGCTCTAGATATTCCCAGCTGACCCTGTCAAAAGCTTTCATCATGTCTAGCTTCAAACATAATTGGGTACCCCCTTTATCTAGCATATGAATCATCTCCCGAGCCATAAGGACCTGTGTCGAAATATCATAACTCGGAAGGAAGCCTGATTGTTCTGGCGAAATAATGCGAGGTAGCAGAGTATTAAGTCTAGTAGCAATTATACACGTACAGACTTAACTTATGAAATTTGTGAGGCAAATGGGTCTGAAATCATTAAAAGTATCCGGAGACGGCTTCTTGGGAATTAGAGTGATAAGAGCACTAGCCATGACCGTAGGTTGGGGGATACCCAAGAAAAATTCCTGCACAGCCTTAATGACATCAGTATTAATAATGGACCAACAAGATCGATAAAAGTTACCATTGAAGCCATCGGGGCCTGCTGCACAGCTAGGATCTAAGTGCCAGACTGATGCTTTAATCTCCTCTACTGTAGGCATCGCTGTAAGCGTCATATTGTCATCCGCTGTGACAAGCAGTGGAATATGACGGAGCACCGCATCATAATTGTGTGTGTGAGCTTGGGTAAGCAAGGATGTATAATAAGCAACAGCCTCAGCCTGAATGTCGGCAGCATCAGTACATAACCTTCCATCAGACGTATGGATTTGCTGGATGCGCAGTTGCGAACGCCTACCCTTGACTATGGAATGAAAATATCGAGTATTTGCATCACCATCTTGCAACCATCGAAGTCTTGCCTTCTGTTTCCAAAAATGCAACTCATACAGAGTAGCTTGAATATACTCCGCTTTGGCTTTTTGGTATGCCTCTCGGTTTGCATCAGTGGAGTCACCATCCCACGCGTTTTCAGCCAAGATAAGAGCTGATTCAGCGTGCTTGATATTAGAAAAGATGTTTCCGAAAATCTCCTTATTCCAACGCTGAATATCCTTCTTTAAACGGAACAACTTTGAATAGAATCCATACATACCTCCTGTTGTTGGGTAGGATGCCCAAGCACTTGCCACATAAGCATGGAAATCCAGGTGATGCAGCCAGGAGTCTAAGAACCGGAAAGACCGGCGTGTGTTTGTGATTCCCAATCGGCATAGAACTAATAATGGAGTATGATCCGAAGAAACGCGGGGAAGATGCGAAAGGCAGGTGTCATCAAACCAACTTTGAAAAGCAGAATTATAAAACAACCAGTCTAACCTGCGTCTAACACGTCCCAGACCTCGACCATCCGTCCAAGTGTATCGAGAGCCTTGATACTGCGGTGACATTAATGAACATGCTTCAATACAATCATTAAAATCTTGTAAGGTGGGAAAGCGACGGTCGTGAGCGACCAGCGTGGTCCTCAAGAGAACGAAACGTATTAAAATCACCCCCAACTAGCCATGGCATATCATTTGAGTGAGCAAAGGTAGATAGCGAGTGCCATAGTGCACGTCGTAAAGGAACAGTATGACTGCCATAGACCACAGAGAAGACAAAATTTTTCTGAAATCGAGGAATTGTGAATGTAAAATGCACAACCTGAGCCTGATCGTGTGAATCCACCAGATGAATATCTGTGTCCCGCCAAAACAACCAAATACGTTCGGTTTGAGAAGAGAAAATGATGTGAAAAACCAAGATCCATAGCAAAACGAGAAATATGATGTGGTGAGTGCTTCGGTTCAATGATAGCAACCATATCTAAACGATGTTCACGAACTAAATTATGTAATCTAGGTAAAGAGGCACGCATGCCTCGCACATTCCATAGTAAAATATTCATTGAGCAAGAGTAGAACCACTTCCCTGAATTGCATGAGACGCACTACGAGTTAGAATCACGGAGGGTGGCAAAGGCGGTAGCTCTTTCTTGGTACGGCGTTTATGACGTGGAACCACTGGAATAAATTCAGCCTCTGCAGTGGAATCCTGCAGACGCGATAGTAAAACATCTTCATCTGGCGAAGTAGGAATTAGCTCCATGCGCCTAACTACATCATCCGGAACCGATGAAACCTCCGGGGGTGGATCAGCTTCGGGTAGCTCATTGTCTGAACAATGGCCAATATCACAATCATCAGTGGGATTTTGTGGTGCCGTGGAGTCCCCAACAGGCAACAGAGAATATCCTTCCAATTCTGATGAAACAGTGACTCGGACGTTAGGGCTAGGGTCTGCGTTAGAAGGCATATGTGCGGCCACAGGAGGATTAGTCACTGGCTCCGTCATGGGACGGAGATGTCCTTCTTTGCGCTTGACTGGAGTCCAGCGTTGGGCAGGTGGGCATGGAGGCAACGGAGGAGGCGGAGGAGGAACCGTGCCCTGGGTATGCGGGCTACAATCATGTACTGCATGGCCAAGTCGTCTACAGAAGGTACAAAAGCGCGGCAAGTCCTCATAAATCACTGTTTGAAGGATCATTCGATTTTTTGCCTGTAAATATATCTTTTGGGGCAATTCTTGAGAGACATCGACTTCCACACATGCACGTGCAACCGACGGACGCAATCCATCCGCCGTAGCCATATCCAGTTTTAGCGGTGTTCCTATTGTGCGTGCTATTTCAAACAATGCCTCGCGATAATGCAAATGAATCGGCAATCCAGGAAAAGCTAGCCATACCGGAACGATCGGAACGTCAGCAGCGGGGTCGAAATCTACCGTCCATTTTGTGATACGCATATGACACTTGGAAATATGCCATGAGCGACGATAAAAACATCGCAAATAATCCGCTTCATTACGAAAGTTCAAGAGAATATGCGTTTGATCAATAAGTGTAATGCGCAAATCGTGCTGAAAACCAATTTTTTCAAATACTTCTCGTATAATCTTTAATGGCGGCCGGCCGGCCCAAAACGTGCCAACCAAAGAATGACGGAATGGAGCAGCGAGGGCATCTATTCAGAATCAAGAAACGAAATCATGGGGATGCCCTTATATCGCGATACCGTTTTAGGTGAGATGGTGATGCGCTGAGAAGAACCTTCACCTGTCACCACCGCTGCAAAAGACGGCTGAGTTGCAGAGGACATTGCGGATGATGAAAAAAACGCAGCTTTTGTAAAAATCTGAAACCGGATGGAAGAAACTTGCAGAATTGCAGTAAAGAAGGAGATCGGAAGGTGCAATTCAACGGCGGCGGCTGGGCCGCTGGGAAGGCGAAGATCGCCAGAGAGCCATTATATAGTTTTTTGCATATATATATATATATATATATATATATATATATATATATATATATATATGTATGTATGTATGTATATATATATGTATACATATGTATATATATGTATATATGTATACATATATATATGTATATATATATATATATATTTTTTTTATGAAACGTGATATTTATGGAATAAATCCCTCACTTGTGGCGGAGGAAAACCATATTACAATCAAAAGAAGCAGTGACTAGAAAAGCTACTAATTATCAACATCCTGGCAATATATGATATGCCGCATTAAAACCATGCCGAGTAAAACCACCCTTGTGGATAAAACCCCGGCGATGGAAAAAGCGTACATATTTATATGCCTGGATGGTTGATAGTCGCTATTGTGTAATGAATGAAAGAACCATAACCGTATACGATACCAACATAATAAAATAAGCCAACAAGCAAAAGCCTTTCTGAAGTGCTGCAAATGCCCATCGATTTCTTGAAAGCAATCTACAATGTATGTGTGGCGCCAATGCATCCAGAGATCAACGCCTCCAACAAGGGTAGTTATCGAGTGGATAGGTGAGGGCCATATACTCAGGTCGCCAGTATGAAGTGCCATCCATATTCGCTCCCCCTCAGCCAAAGAAGAAAGAGGGAAGTAAGGCGTACCAATAGAACAAAGATAAACCTGAGAATTCTGGTTACAGATCAAACCTGTACTGCCGGCACAAAACAAAGTGCCGGCAGATAGACATGTAAAGAGGCAACTCCTGCATCCTGCAGGCCAACAAAGACCACCACATGCTGCAGTCATCCGAGAGATGGGAGATCGAGAGGAAACCGGGACACCCATCAGTTGGCTCACAGCTCCCAGTGAAGTGGATAAACGTATTGCCACCCGATAAACATGGAGCAAATAAGACATCATTGTCAGTGTATGACAATAATAATACATATACATATTTGTGATTGAAAATCGATGCTGCTCTCTGGCGATTCCTGGCGGCGCTAGCCGCTGCCATCGCTGCCGGCATTCCACACTCCCGATCCCGCTACCGTTGCTCCGTCACTCCCGTTTCATCATCGCCATTAAATCCGGGCTTCTGCTTTGGTGGCTACAGTTTCGCTACTTTGATCGCAAGGTTCATGGCAACCACACCAAGTTTTTCTGAGGTTGTCGCCGGCGCAGGCCATTGCGGCACCATCGACATTGCGCCGAAAACGGTTTCCCGATACAAAGGACTCCCGTTGATCTCTTTTCTGGACGCTGAAATTGACGCTTTGGCTGAACCCTACAGGTACTCTTTGGTGGGCACTTTTTGGTATGGCCGGCCACCTCTGAAAATTATACGTGAGGTTTTTGAGAAAATTGGTTTCCATCAAGATTTACGCATTACATTGATCGACCAGTCGCATATCCTCTTGAATTTCCGCAATGAAGCGGATTATTTGCTTTGCTTCTATCACCGTTCATGGCATATTTCTGGATGTCATATGAGGATTACAAAGTGGACAGTGGATTTTGATCCAAGTGCGGACGTGCCTATTGTTCTAGTCTGGGTTGCGCTCCCATCTTTGCCGATTCATTTGCATCACCGTGCAGCCCTTTTTGAGGTTGTGCGACCGATTGGTACTCCTTTAAAATTGGATGTCGCCACTTCAGATGGTCTGCGTCCGTCAGTGGCTCGAGTCTTTGTTGAGGTAGATGTCTCCCAGGATTTGCCCCAAAAAATTTATCTGCAGGCAAAGGGAAGAATGATTTTGCAATCCGTAGTTTATGAGGATTTACCACTGTTCTGCACATCTTGCCGGAGATTAGGGCATGCAGCAGCTGCATGTCCCACTAAGGACAAGGGTACGGCCCCACCGCCGCCTCCACCCCCACCGCCACCTCTGCCAAAGCGGGATCGCCCCTCATGACAACGCTGGACTCCAATTAAGACGCGAGTTACGGAGTCGCATTTGTCACAGCCAGAGGACATTGCTGCACCACCTGCCCCGTCAGATAACCCATCCATGCCGACGTCACAACAAGGTAGGGCACATGACATGCCCCCAGCGGTGGAAGTTCCTGCCCATCCGCACGTTGCTGTTGCCACCACTGAAGATGAATTTTGTGACGCAGCAGATCAACAACTGCCCAGTGAGCCTATCGGCGTTGAAACAGGTCATTCGTCTGACACTGACTTGCCAATTGAGGGATCGGCTGAGGATATTTCAAATGTCCCAGAGGATTTAGCACGTCGCATGCAGTGTATACCGCCCTCGCCAGATGAGGAGGTATTGATATCGCGCTTGGCAGATTGCGATACTGTGACGGAGTTTGCACCCGTGGTGCCACGGCGTAAGCGCAGGACTCGTAAAGATTTGCCACCTCTACCGCCTTCCACGATCTTAACACGTAGCGCTTCTCATGTCGTACAGGGAAGTACCTCTCTTTCTCAATGAATACCCTAGTTTGGAACATTCGGGGCATGCGTGCCTCGTTACCTAGATTAAACAACTGATTTTGGAGCATCGTTTGCATTTACTAGCTTTACTAGAGCCCAAACATACTCCTTCAAACATACGTAGATTTATGTTGCAGCTTGGTTTTACACATTCTTGCGCTTCGCAGTCTCATCGTATTTGGTTTTTTTGGCGTGATGCTGAGTTTCGTTTACTTGCTACTCAGGATCAAGATCAGGTGGTGCATTTTACCCTCCAGTCCATTTCTCTACAATGGACGTTTGTATTTTCCGTGGTCTATGCCAAATCTGCGCCTGCACAAAGACGTCCGCTTTGGCAGTCGCTGTGTGACTTTGCAGTTTCGTGTAATTTGCCTTGGATGGTTGCTGGTGATTTTAATACATTCTGCGCCCTAGAGAATCATAGTGGTCGGTCTGTTCCATCTTTAGCAGCATTACAAGACTTTAATGACTGTATTGAACAGTGCATTTTAATGGCTCCCCCGCATCAAGGATCTAGATTTACTTGGACAGATGGGAGAGGTCTGGGCCGAATCAGGTGCCGGTTAGATTGGCTCTTCATTAATTCTACATTTCAGGATAGTTTTGAGGAGCTGCGGTTATCACATCTGCCGAGGGTTGCCTCTGATCATATGCCATTACTCCTGTTGTGTCGGCAAAGTGTGACTAATAGCAAACGCACATTTCGTTTTTTGGATGCCTGGTTACATCATCCTGATTTTCATACTTATATGCAGCAGGCATGGTTATCATATCCTACGACTGGCGGTATGTATGGTTTTTATAGCAAATTATTCGCTTTCAAAAAGGATGTTCAACGCTGGAATAAAGACATCTTTGGCAATATTTTTAACAACCTCAAACATGCAGAGACTCAACTAAATTATGCCGAGGCCGCCTTGGATGCACACCCTACTGACGAATTCAGGACCGAATTTAATAGAGCCAAGGCAGAATATCTGCGGGCATCTACCTCAGAAATGCTTTTCTGGAAACAAAACGCTAGAGTTAAATGGTTTAATGAGGGTGATGCAAATACAAAGTTTTTTCATTCTATTATTAAAGGGAAGCGGACACATTTGCGTATTCAGCACATCCATAATGCTGAGGGTCGATTGCTAACAGCACCATCTGACATCATGGCAGCTGCGGTCTCATTTTATATGGAGCTGTTCGCCCCAGCACCGACGCAGAATCATTCTAATATACTTTCGCACATCCCTCAGTTGCTAACAGATGAGGATAATATCATGTTGACCCGACTGCCTACCGCTGTCGAGGTTAAGGATGCAGTGTGGCATTTGGATCCTCATAGTGCAGCTGGCGCAGATGGTTTCCATGGTATGTTTTATCGTTCATGTTGGTCGATCATACATTCTGATGTGGTTAAGGCTGTGCAGGAATTTTTTCTTGGTATCCCCCAGCCGTCTATTATGGCTAGCGCAGTAATTACTTTGATGCCCAAAACATCATCTCCGCAGTCTTTCAGTGACTTCCGACCCATATGCTTGACCAATTTTCTGAGTAAAGTATGTACCCGCATAATAGCGACGAGATTGGGCCTGCTTCTTCCCAAGCTGATTTCCCCAGAACAAACAGGTTTCCTTCCTGGATATGATATTTCGACACAGGTATTACTGGCAAGAGAAATGGTACATATGTTGGATAGTGGTTCTTCACATATATGCTTGAAATTGGACATGATGAAAGCTTTTGATCGGGTTAGTTGGGATTATCTTGAACGTCTTTTGTTACAATTTGGATTTTCAGCATTTTTCACTCGGCTCATTCTTAATCATCTCCGTGCCACTACGTTATCAATTCTGATCAATGGAGAGCCGTCGCCAGTGTTTCGGCCTCGTCGAGGAGTTAAACAGGGAGACCCTTTATCTCCTTTGCTTTTCATTCTGGCATCAGAGGGTTTTAGCAGAGGATTATCATCGTTAGTGGCTGCTGGACGCATACAGCCATTTCGGCTTGGTCGGATACCTTTTGCTATTTCTCATTTAGCATATGCTAATGATCTTCTTATATTCCTCCAAGGCACGAAGCGTAATATACGCCATTTTAAAAGTTTTCTAACGGAATATGAAACTGCCTCTGTTCAAAAAGTCAACTTCCAAAAGAGTAGTCTCATTCCCACGGCTCGTCTCTCCACACGGCGTGTTAGAAGCTTACAGGATATACTTGGGATGAGACTTTCAGCATTGCCGTTTAGATACTTGGGTTCCTATCTTCATAAGGGTATCAATAGAGCTCGGTTTTGCACTACTCTTTTACAGCATTTCGATGGCAGATTAAATGGTTGGCATTCCCGTCTTCTCTCTTCTGCAGGCCGTTTAGTGCTGTTGCGATCTGTACTTTCTGCGCTTCCCCTTCATGTCATGGCGGCAGGAGGATTGCCGAAGTCTGTCATTCGAATGATTCATCAGAAAATGGCCACTTTCTTTTGGGGGAACAGACATCATTGGGTTGCATGGCCAAGCATTACTTTGCCAGTTGAGGAGGGCGGCTTGGGGCTCCGGGATCTCAGCGCATTACATCAGGCATATCAATGCAGAATCTGGTGGCTCTATCATAGGCAGGACACGTTATGGAGTTATATATGCATGCCAAATATGGCCGCAGTGGAGATTTTCACCCACGCCTACCGGATTCACCAGTTTGGAAGCTTATTTGTCGCATTAATAATATTTGTCTCTCCCACACAGTAGGTGCGAATACCACTCTCACATGGCAGCCCTCGGCCTCGGGAGAATTCACGTTAAAATCTCCTTATGACATCTGTCGCCCATCTAGACCTACATTGCTCTCAACTAAGTTTATTTGATTTAAGCAGCATTCACCATCCATCAGGTTATTGTTATGGCGATTGTTCCATGGTGCACTATCATTTGAAGATTATATTGGCAGTTATTTGGCAGCCCGTCCTACGCAGTGTCTTTTTTGTAAGCATCATTCAGCAACAGCTGATCATGTTTTTTTGCATTGTCTACCAATTCGCTTTCTCTGGAGGTTCTTTGCGGCAGAGTTGCAAGGAGCTTCTCCTTCTTCTCTACACCTTCGCCAATATTTACTGTCTTGGTGGTATAGATCCTCTTCTTCTTCAATATTCGGAGTTCTGAAAATTGTTGTTCCTGGGATCATAATACATAACATCTGGCGTTGTTATGCTAATTTAGTGTATGGGGACCAGTCCAATTTTTCTATCTCTACCCTCCGGGCTACCATCCATTTTGATATAGACATGTGGGTACACACGCTTCACGGCTCCAAGCTTGCTGCAGGGCCTTTCCCTCCGATATCATGGATTCCAAAGGTTCGTTCTCCATGTTTCCACGTGATCAAATGGCTCACTCCTCCATCAGGTCGTTTTAAACTGAATGTTGATGCCACGGCTGGACGCCACTACGGGCCGCAGCATTCCGCCTGCCTACGTGTACACCATTGCAGGCGGAAATTCAGACAGCTTTATTTGGCTTGCTTTACTTTCTTCCATTATATAGGACGCTTATTCTAGAGACGGACTGTGCGCAACTATTGCAACGTTTACGTCAGCATCAACCAGTATTTGGCAACTTCCACTTAAGATTACTTCAAATGATGGTTATTCAGAATAATTTGGACATTCATCATATATACAGAGAGGCCAATATGCCAGCACATTATCTTGCTCATCATGCCATGTCGTCGCCCATCACTTCCTACTTCACTTCCTCCAGTCTGCTTTCTATGGTTCGTGCTGCAGTTTCATTGGACCTCACGTCAGTGTCCTTACGTATGCGGTAATCACTAAGTCTTCCAAATGGATTGGCACACTTTCTTATCCTCTGCCTGTGCTCCTATGAGTGCAGGCAGGCATGGTATGTTGACAGTACTCTTGCATTTCCTCGTTATTGGCCTTCTAAATGCTTATGCACACACTCTTTTTCCTTTCGAACTTTGCGAGGGACTGAGGATGCTCCTTATTCATGGAGAGGGTCGCACTATCAAGGTCTTCCACATGGATTGGCGACTATATTCTGTTGCTGTCTGTACTTTTGTAAGTATAGGCAGCTTTGGTGAGATTACCATCTTAACGCTATATTTTCTTATACTGTATATGCTGTACAAGACTGATGTATTCTTTGGTATTACTGCTATGTTGGCAATTTCGCGTCTTCGACGTTGGATGGTCACTACTCTTCTGAGTTTACATTTGACTTGGATTCTAGTTCGCTCATTTGTCTGTGCTTTGGAGAAACCTAATCGTATACATTGGAGTTGGAGTCTCTCCCTTATGTTGTCCCAGCTTGTCTTTCACAGGGACTGGCGAGTCCGGAATTCCCCTGCCTGTCTCCTAAGGGATTCAGGCAGGTTCGGTATGTATTATTATCTCTTGGCCAGCCCTTTATACTGTTCACTTCTGTTTCGTAACTGCCCCTTTATACTTTCTCTTTCATGTCTTGGACAATATCTGTTGGCGGCAAGATATCTCTGCTGTTCACTGGCGGACTCAGTGGCCGTTACACCGCCTCTCTTCATCAAGTGGCTGTTCATACTCACTAGCATCACCATGATTTGGCTTTGTCCTGTGGTACGCCTGGCAGCGACACCATCAAGCAACAACTGCATCATTTGGCGCACTCGACCCAACACTCGGATTGTAAACTACACATATTTGTACTCAATCTCGAATCTAAAACATCTCAATGATGGTTGTATAAATATGTACGCTTTTTCCTTCGCTAGGGTTTCATCCACAAGGGTGGTTTTTCCTGGCAAGGTTTTAATGCGGCATATCGTATATGACTGGAGATATGTTCTTATTAGTTCATTGTGTCATTTATTCGTATACTCAGACATTTTGTACTGAGGTTTTCCTCCACCACAAGTGAGGTTAATATCAATAAAAACACCGTTTTAAAAATATATATATATATGTATATATATATGTATATATATCAATTTATAATCGGCCCAACATACATACTTCCGTATACACATGTTGTAACCATATAAGTGTTAAACTTTTACCACCTTCACGTAATACCCAAAACTGGCCGAATATGAACTGCTGGGCGTTCATATATCACGGCCACCATTTACATATAATACATATAATATTAGAAAGTTATAGTGTCCACCAAAACTACACTCTGGCCGAAATACCAAAATCTTCGCAATGTTTTATTTGTTTGGCGGTATAACAGTTTTATCCAAAATTCATATTAAATCCTTATTCATACACATACGGCACACATATATACATATACACACTTCCATACAATTATGCAACCAAATGTAATCATGCATGATCCGAGCTTATAATCAACATAAATATACATATTTTCACAAAACATAACAAGTATAGGGAGATTACTTACATTGATTCGTATACTATACAGTAGACAATGGAGTTCGAAAAAAGGTTGAGGCAAACTTTTTTTTTCTTCTCCAAAATGGGTAGCCTCGGCTGTGAGTTCTTTTGGAGAAAGAATCCTTTTCTTTTGTTGCTTGGTTGCTAGGGGAATTTGAGTGAAATTCCCTTTTTTGTAGTTGTTTCGGCTGCGGAATTTGAAAAGTGGCTGGGAATTTAAAGGGTGAAAGAGCTGTTTTTTTAAGGTCGCATGAAACGTCTGAAAGGAGAATTAAATGGGATTTTTAATGGGGGAGAATACAAGGCGTCGATACAAATCAACTACATGTCATTATAATAATGTAAATCGATGTCAGCGGAAGTCGTTACTAAAATCCCCGATAAAATAATCATCATCATTAATACAATATCTAAGAATTTCTAAGTAAATACAAAAGTCAAATGTATGTAAACACTAATCTCGAAAATGCATAAACCTCGAACATTTAAACGACTGTCTCAACCAACCCTCAAAAGTCTCGTCGAATATCCTTAGTCTCGAAATCTCCCGTCTCGATCTTCACGGCATACTAACTTCCGTGTAAGCATACCCAACTTCTCCCACCTGCAAAACTGGTGAGTGGTGGTGTGAGCCAAATCGACGGGCTCAGTAAGCAACCTATCTATACCCATTACGAAAATCATACATACAGAGATAATTACAGATAACATGTACAAATCAACAAACATGTCAATCGAGTAAATAACCAGCGGAAAGTAAGTCACTCCACATAATAATGCGCAACTTCATGATGCATGCCTTCTCTACATGTCACACGCAACAAAAGTCATATCACGCACGATGCTCATATCTCTACCGTGCAATGCATGAACCTCGAGGTGATCCTACGACACGTCTCGTCAGGCCACACGCCCCGTCGGGCCACACGCCTCATAGGGCTACACGTTCCGTAGGACCACACGCCTCATAGGGCCACACGCTCCGTAAGGTGGAGTCAGTAAACACACACTCCATAACATGGAGTCAGTGAACACATGCTCCGTAACGTGGAGTCAGCGCCCCGAAGGGATGAAATGCTAATGCACGTGCCATGAATGTTGCACACACATAATCTACAATCCGGCGCATACATGCTCCTATATATACCCGCGCCCATACACGTGCATATATACTTGCATGTCTTCCCCCACACATCCATATACACATACAATACGCATTACGATCGTACAACCATACATACACCCAATTCATTTATACATACCTATCTCACATACACATACAACTCGCATATAGAAAAAGTCCAGTTACAGATGTGCAGCAAACAACACACTGATGCACAATAAGCATAACAAGCACACATAGACCACTTACCTCTGATGCATGACAACATAACAAGCACAGATAGACCACTTACCTCGAATCTGGTACTCACTTCCTTCTCTTCTAGGCTTGAATCTAAACAATTGTAGCATAAAAATCAATACCTAATAATGAAGATCAATTTGGCTTACTTAAAATAATCAGTTCATTGCTTTCTATTTTTTTTTCCTTGTAAGGTGACTTACCAAAATTATGATTGCAAATTTTTCAAAAACTATTTTTCAAGTCCACAAGTCAGTCAAAGTTGCCCAATAGTCCAAATATCTCCGAAATTACCAAAATGCTAAATTTCATTCCCTCAAAAAACCCATCATTCATTTAGTCTTGAAATAATTGTGTCATGAAATATTATTCCAATCTTCATATGCTTAGGGTTTACAACATACACATACCTATGGCATACACCTCCATACGTCACGTGTACACAACACTAAATCTGGCCGATGTCCACTATATGACCAGCTGCCAGTGCTCTTCATACAACCGCATTATGCACAAACATATCTACATTCCATGGTACATACATATAAATACATTCATAAATGCCACACATGCATGCATAGCATAAAACAAATATATATGCTTCTGAAGCCATGAAGTAACCCCCCACTATAGTTGAAATGTAACAAAAGTTTGTTGTGACTTTATCCCACATCTGTTAACAAAATAAGCTCAAAATGAATTCTAACATATGAGAACAGATTTGTAATAATCTCTTGGTTTCATCTTTATATACATATATGACATATATATATATATATATCTATTTATAATCGGCCCAACATACATACTTCCGTATACACATGCTGTAACCATATAAGTGTTAAACTTTTACCACCTTCACGGAATACCCAAAACTGGCCGAATATGAACTGCTGGGCGTTCATACATCACGGCCACCATTTACATATAATACATATAATATTAGAAAGTTATAGTGTCCACCAAAACTACACTCTGGCCGAAATACCAAAATCTTCGCAATGTTTTATTTGTTTGGCGGTATAACAGTTTTATCCAAAATTCATATTAAATCCTTATTCATACACATACGGCACACATATATACATATACACACTTCTATACAATTATGCAACCAAATGTAATCATGCATGATCCGAGCTTATAATCAACATAAATATACATATTTTCACAAAACATAACAAGTATAGGGAGATTACTTACATTGATTCGTATACTATACAGTAGACAATGGAGTTCGAAAAAAGGTTGAGGCAAACTTTTTTTCTTCTTCTCCAAAATGGGTAGCCTCGGCTGTGAGTTCTTTTGGAGAAAGAATCCTTTTCTTTTGTTGCTTGGTTGCTAGGGGGTTTTGAGTGAAATTCCCTTTTTTTGAAGTTGTTTCAGCTGCGGAATTTTAAAAGTGGCTGGGAATTTAAAGGGAGAAAGAGCAGTTTTTTTAAGGTCACATGAAACGTCTGAAAGGTGAATTAAATGGAATTTTTAATGGGGGAGAATACAAAGCGTCGATACAAATCAACTACATGTCATTATAATAATGTAAATCGATGTCAGCGGAAGTCATTACTAAAATCCCCGATAAAATAATTATCATCATTAATACAATATCTAAGAATTTCTAAGTAAATACAAAAGTCAAATGTATGTAAACACTAATCTCGAAAATACATAAACCTCGAACATTGAAACGACTGTCTCAACCAACCCTCAAAAGTCTCGTCGAATATCCTTAGTCTCGAAATCTCCCGTCTCGATCTTCACGGCATACTAACTTCCGTGTAACCATACCCAATTTCTCCCACCTGCAAAACTGGTGAGTGGTGGTGTGAGCCAAATCGACGGGCTCAGTAAGCAACCTATCTATACCCATTACGAAAATCATACATACAGAGATAATTACAGATAACATGTACAAATCAACATACATGCCAATCGAGTAAATAACCTGCGGAAAGTAAGTCACTCCACATAATAATGCGCAACTTCATGATGCATGCCTTCTCTACATGTCACACGCAACAAAAGTCATATCACGCACGATGCTCATATCTCTACCGTGCAATGCATGAACCTCGAGGTGATCCTACCACACACCTCGTCAGGCCACACGCCTCATAGGGCCACACGTCCCGTAGGACCACACGCCTCATAGGGCCACACGCCTCATAGGGCCACACGCTCTGTAACGTGGAGTGAGCAAACACACGCTCCATAACGTGGAGTCAGCGAAAACACGCTCCGTAACGTGGAGTCAGCGCCCCGATAGGATGAAATGGTAATGCACATGCCATGAATGCTGCACACACATAATCTACAATCCGGCGCATAAATGCTCCTATATATACCCGCGCCCATACACGTGCATATATACTTGCATGTCTACCCCCACACATCCATATACACATACAATACGCATTACGATCGTACAACCATACATACACCCAATTCATTTATACATACCTATCTCACATACACATACAACTCGCATATAGAAAAAGTCCAGTTACAGATGTGCAGCAAACAACACACTAATGCACAATAAGCATAACAAGCACAAATAGACCACTTACCTCTGATGCATGACAACATAACAAGCACAAATAGACCACTTACCTCGAATCTGGTACTCACTTCCTTCTCTTCTAGGCTTGAATCTAAACAATTGTAGCATAAAAATCAATACCTAATAATGAAG
>AP025049.1:31339884-31524874 GCA_036186865.1 Eustoma russellianum | reverse complement strand
AAAATCAATACCTAATAATGAAGATCAATTTGGCTTACTTAAAATAATCAGTTCATTGATTTCTATTATTTTTTTTCCTTGTAAGGTGACTTTCCAAAATTATGATTGCAAATTTTTCAAAAACTATTTTTCAAGTCCACAAGTTAGTCAAAGTTGCCCAATAGTCCAAATATCTCCGAAATTACCAAAATGCTAAATTTCATTCCCTCAAAAACCCATCATTCATTTAGTCTTGAAATAATTGTGTCATGAAATATTATTCCAATCTTCATATGCTTAGGGTTTACAACATACACATATCTATGGCATACACCTCCATACGTCACGTGTACACAACACTAAATCTGGCCGATGTCCACTATAAGACCAGCGGCCAGTGCTCTTCACACAACCGCATTATGCACAAACATCTCTACATTCCATGGTACATACATATAAATACATTCATAAATGCCACACATGCTTGCAAAGCATAAAACAAATATATATGCTTCTGAAGCCATGAAGTAACCCCCCACTATAGTTGAAATGTAACAAAAGTTTGTTGTGACTTTATCCCACATCGGTTAACAAAATAAGCTCAAGCCGTATGTGTATGAATAAGGATTTAATATGAATTTTGGATAAAACTGTTATACCGCCAAACAAATAAAACATTGCGAAGATTTTGGTATTTTGGCCAGAGTGTAGTTTTGGTGGACACTATAACTTTCTAATATTATATGTATTATATGTAAATGGTCGCCGTGATATATGAACGCCCAGCAGTTCATATTCGGCTAGTTTTGGGTATTCCGTGAAGGTGGTAAAAGTTTAACACTTATATGGTTACAGCATGTGTATACGGAAGTAAGTATGTTGGGCCGAATGTAATTAAGGAGCAAGTATACCAAACAGTATATAATGCTTGGCTAGGGGATTTGTCCATCAACTATCAGGATGTTGATCCTCCTAGAGGTGTACAATCAGGGGAAGCTGCGCGTGATAGTGAAAGTGACTTGATTATGCAATTGACTTCACAGCCAGCAATAGTTCGAAGGAATAGACGGCCAAGAAGTGCCTTGCCACTTCCACCTCCATCATCTATCGTCACTCGTTCTTGTGTCCAAGATCCTTCAAGCTTAAACACTCACACTACCCAATGAAGTACATTATCTGGAATGTGGGTGGACTGCGGACCTCTTTGCATCGTCTTAAGCGTTTAGTCCAGAAACATCATATTCAATTGCTGATTATCATTGAGCCAAAGCAATCAGCAGATAAAATAATACGACTTCAATTGAAGTTATCTTTCACAAACTCTATAGTCACATGCTCAGACAATATTTGGGTGTTTTGGCAGCGTACCAGTCTTCAACTAGATAATGTTTTTCACGGAGAACAAATTAGCTTATTACAATTTTGCACTGGCTAGTTAGGACATCATATTTCTATAAGCCTGGTTTATGGTAGGCATACAGTGACAGACCGAAGACGATTATGGTTGCAGATGCACCAATATACACATCATGCTCATGATCTGTGGTTGGTTGGAGGTGATTTTAATACCTATATGTCAGTACAGGAACATCATGGTACCTCAATGCCACAGTTATCATCACTGGAAGAATTTGTAGACTGTGTATCCCAATGTTCTCTAATTGACTTACCTTATGACGGATCTCCTTACACATGGGTTGGAGGCCGTGGTTTGGGTATCGTTAAAAGGCGATTGGATCGAATACTATGCACTCAAAGGTTTTATGATCAGTTCCCAATGGTTAAGGTTAAGCATTTATCAAGGATCACTTCGGATCATGCACCATTACTACTCAATCTTAATGTCCAGTCAGACACAACACCACGTTCCTTTCGTTTCCTCAATGTTTGGACGGATCATAATGATTTTTTGAAGTTTGTAGCTGGACAATGGTCTACCTATCCAACAATTGGGGGAATGCGAGGTATGTATAATAAATTACAGAGTTTAAAGAAAGATTTCCAGCATTGGAATAAACAAGTGTTTGGAAATATCTTCGACAAATTAGCTGCAGTTGAAAGAGAAGCAAATATACAGGAAGCCATATATGATTCGAATCCTACAATGGAGAACAGAGCTAAATATCACCAGGTGAAAGCGGAATATCTGAAAGTTGCAAACTATGAGCAGAAGTTTTGGGAACAGAAAGCTCGTTGTAAATGGCTTATGCAAGGGGATGGAAACACAGCTTACTTTCATAATTTAGTAAAAGATAGACACCGCAGGCAGAGTATCACTCAAATTAAAACCACAACAGGAGATATATGTCAGACAAAGGAGGCCATTGAGGCTGAGGCGGTTTCATATTTTACTCAGCTGTTCAAGGAGGAAGAGGTTCCGAATCCCGACGACTTACTGCAATACGTCCCAGAGTTGATTACTCTTGAAATGAATGCTGCACTTACTCAAATGCCTACGCTAGAAGAAGTTAAAACCGCAGTCTGGTCGCTTGATCCAAATAGTGCAGCTGGTCCTGATGGCTATAATGGCTTCTTTTTTCGACATTGTTGGGAGATCATATGCCATGATGTCCACAAAGCAGTACAGGAGTATTTTCTTGGCATTCGAATACCCCAAGCCATGGGCAGTACACTAATTGTCCTAATACCAAAAAAACAGGTTCCAACTACATTTGCAGACTTTCGGCCTATATCGCTATCAAACTTCATGTCCAAACTTGGAACTCGTATTTTGACAACTCGGCTTTCTAACATCTTGCCAGACATTATATCTAAGGAGCAGGCGGGCTTCATGAAAGGTAGGGATATCACAGAACATGTTCTTACTGCTCAGGAACTCACGCATGTGCTGGATAAAAAAGTGCGCGGTTACAACATTATGCTTAAGCTGGATATGATGAAAGCATTTGATAGAGTGAATTGGACGTTTCTTCGGGCTTTACTACAACGAATGGGGTTCTCGGCACAGTTTCTCAAGCTTATATTTAGCCATCTAGAGAGCACAAAATTATCTATTGTAATCAATGGTGCACCATGTGGTTTCTTCAAGCCAACGCGAGGGGTAAAGCAGGGCGACCCCCTTTCCCCCATACTCTTTATTTTGGTTTCAGAGGCCTTCTCCAGAGGACTTAACTCATTGGTTGTAAATGGTACTATTAAGCCATATGCAGTGGGTAGAGTTAGACCAATAATTACTCATCTTGCTTTTGCAGATGATCTATTGGTGTTTCTCAATGGTTTGCCGGCTAATCTGAAGAGGTTTAAACAATTTTTGGATCTTTACCAGGAGATAACCGGCCAAAAAGTCAATCTAAGCAAGAGCCGTTTTATTACTTCTAAGCATGTTATGCCAAGTCAGCTTCGAGCTATGGAAGCACAACTTCAAATACATTATGCCTCATTGCCAATGAAGTATCTGGGAGTGCAATTAATTCGAGGACGTCTTAGGCCAATCCATTGTACAGATCTACTTGCTAGTATTGATAGACGAATATTGGGTTGGCATAACGATTTCTATCCCCTGCAGGAAGATTAGCCTTGGTAAAATCTGTTTTGAGCTCTATACCAACACATATCGTAGCAGCACATCAACTACCAAAGAGTATAATCCGAGCTATTCGACAGAAAATTTGTAATTTCATCTGGTCAATACAAGGCAATGCACCAAGATACCATTGGGTTAGCTGGAAAACATTATTTATGCCAAAGGCCGAAGGGGGCTTTGGTCTTCGTAGGTTGGAGGATTTGACTCAGGTATATTCATGTAAATTGTGGTGGTCATATCACAACAAGGATAGTTTATGGATAGCCTTTCTCTCTTCTAAGTATGGTCATCGACAACATTACATACCATGCATTACAGATACAGTGACTTGGAAAAGAATTTGCTCAGTTCATGACTTATGCTCCCCACATGCAGTAGGTCAACTACGGTCACGGACATGGACATTGGAATCAAATGGACAGTTCACAATCAAGTCTGCATATGAATTGCTTCGGAGCTCTGGACCAAAATATCTGTCTCACAGGTTTATCTGGCACCGTTTGCAGCAGCCAAATAATCAAATCATACTATGGAAGCTGTATCACCATGCATTACCCATTGAAGATAATTTGCGTAGGTTCACTGCTATATGTCCCACATGCTGTCCCTTTTGTCATAACTCCTCGGCCACACAAGCGCATTTGTTTTTAAAGTGCACATATATTCAACAGATATGGAAGTACTATGCATCAATGGTTGACGGACCACAGCCAGGCAACATGCATTTATTTCAGTATCTTGTGTCATGGTGGACATCTACGAGTGAGAAGTCTTTTCAAGGAGTGTTGAGGCTCATTGTACCAGGAATTGTGGTATGGCAAATATGGAAGGCTTACTCAGCAATGATATTTGGTGGAGAGCAATATCATTCTGACCAGCTGAAAGAAAGTATTAGGCGTCATATCTATACTTGGAGTTGTGCACAGCATGGCAGGAAATTTGTCACTAATGAACATGATCTCATTCTGTTTGGACTGACTCCAAGAATGCGGCTTCGGCGTCCACAAATTGTCAGATGGCGTACACCCCCTCCGGGAAGATTGAAGCTGAATGTAGATGCAGCACATGGTTCCATTACAGCATCAGGAGGTGCAATTTTGAGAGACATAGAAGGCAATTTAAAGGAAGCAATTGTATTTTATCTCCCATTATCTTCTCCATTTCAAGCGGAGCTACAAGCGGCTAGTATGGCGCTTTTGTATTTTTTGCAACGTTATAGGCAATTGGATATGGAGCTAGATTCAAAAGGCGTAGTTGAGTATCTTCATTCTGAGAGTGTTTCTCCTCTTCTTCATAGTCTAATCATCCATGGGAATGTTATGGTTTCACATATACCACGCCAGGCAAATGAGGTGGCTCACTTGTTGGCTCAGTTTGGGCAACTACATCAGCAATTTCATCATTTCTGTACATTGTCTATGCTGCCTCCTATGGTTAAAGGGGCCCTACTTACAGATGTCTCAACTCCGCACATAAGAATTTAATATGGCGAATGCACATCACTCATTTCCGCTTGTCTGCCTGTGTCAACCATGGACACAAGCAGTATGGGTAATCTCTATACTTTGGCTTCCTCTTCTTGCTTATTATTCTCAAATTACATATGTCCTGTCCGTATCTCGTGATACGGGCAGACCGGGTATTATCTGTTCACTGCATCATTCTATCATATTTGCGCTTTACAACGTCAATTTGATTAATGCTTTGTTTTCTTTTCATATGACACATGTTGGCTGCGCTCTGCATGGATACACTGAGTTATGGATCTGGGCATGCAATATTGTGGAGGGGAGTATACATGAACAGGCCAACGTTGATTACCATTTGATGAATCACACTTATTGGATGATATTCAGATTTCTTCAACTGCAGACTAAGCACTGTTTATATTGGGATTTCTTCTCTAAACCAAGACCACATTGGATTCTGTTGATGGTTACCGCATGCTGCCTTATTCACAGCTACATTCAGGATTCTGTGCTTCACAAATTTTTCTTTTCTCTATTTATGATTACTCCACATATAAATATGCACGCTTTTTCCTTCGCAAAGGTTTTATCCACAAGGGTGGTTTTACTTGGCAAGGTTTTAATGCGACATATCATATATGACTGGAGACTACAAATATTAGAAGCATTATACTACTGTTTTGCCTTTCAGGATGAGTATATGTAATATGGTTTCCCTCCACCATAAGTGAGGCTTTTAATAAAAATCTGTTCAATAAAAAAAACACACTTCCATACAATTATGCAACCAAATGTAATCATGCATGATCCGAGCTTATAATCAACATAAATATACATATTTTCACAAAACATAACAAGTATAGGGAGATTACTTACATTGATTCGTATACTATACAGTAGACAATGGAGTTCGAAAAAAGGTTGAGGCAAACTTTTTTTTTTCTTCTCCAAAATGGGTACCCTGGGCTGTGAGTTCTTTTGGAGAAAGAATCCTTTTCTTTTGTTGCTTGGTTGCTAGGGGGTTTTGAGTGAAATTCCCTTTTTTTGTAGTTGTTTCGGTACGGAATTTTAAAAGTGACTGGGAA
Organism: Eustoma russellianum; assembly: GCA_036186865.1. Classification (NCBI taxonomy): domain Eukaryota; kingdom Viridiplantae; phylum Streptophyta; class Magnoliopsida; order Gentianales; family Gentianaceae; genus Eustoma; species Eustoma russellianum. Next base: position 31,518,797 of record AP025049.1, on the reverse strand, counting down.
TTTAAAGGGTGAAAGAGTTGTTTTTTTTAAGGTCGCATGAAACGTCTGAAAGGGGAATTAAATGGGATTTTTAATGGGGGGAGAATACAAGGCGTCGATACAAATCAACTACATGTCATTATAATAATGTAAATCGATGTCAGCGGAAGTCATTACTAAAATCCCCGATAAAATAATCATCATCATTAATACAATATCTAAGAATTTCTAAGTAAATACAAAAGTCAAATGTATGTAAACACTAATCTCGAAAATACATTAACCTCGAACATTGAAACGACTGTCTCAACCAACCCTCAAAAGTCTCGTCGAATATCCTTAGTCTCGAAATCTCCCGTCTCGATCTTCACGGCATACTAACTTCCGTGTAAGCATACCCAACTTCTCCCACCTGCAAAACTGGTGAGTTGTGGTGTGAGCCAAATCGACGGGCTCAGTAAGCAACCTATCTATACCCATTACGAAAATCATACATACAGAGATAATTACAGATAACATGTACAAATCAACATACATGCCAATCGAGTAAATAACCTGCGGAAAGTAAGTCACTCCACATAATAATGCGCAACTTCATGATGCATGCCTTCTCTACATGTCACACGCAACAAAAGTCATATCACGCACGATGCTCATATCTCTACCGTGCAATGCATGAACCTCGAGGTGATCCTACCACACACCTCGTCAGGCCACACGCCTCATAGGGCCACACGTCCCGTAGGACCACACGCCTCATAGGGCCACACGCTCCGTAACGTGGAGTCAGCAAACACACGCTCCGTAACGGGGAGTCAGCGCCCCGATAGGATGAAATGCTAATGCACATGCCATGAATGCTGCACACACATAATCTACAATCCGGCGCATACATGCTCCTATATATACCCGCGCCCATACACGTGCATATATACTTGCATGTCTACCCCCACACATCCATATACACATACAATACGCATTACGATCGTACAACCATACATACACCCAATTCATTTATACATACCTATCTCACATACACATACAACTCGCATATAGAAAAAGTCCAGTTACAGATGTGCAGCAAACAACACACTGATGCACAATAAGCATAACAAGCACAAATAGACCACTTACCTCTGATGCATGACAACATAACAAGCACAGATAGACCACTTACCTCGAATCTGGTACTCACTTCCTTCTCTTCTAGGCTTGAATCTAAACAATTGTAGCATAAAAATCAATACCTAATAATGAAGATCAATTTGGCTTACTTAAAATAATCAGTTCATTGATTTCTATTATTTTTTTTCCTTGTAAGGTGACTTTCCAAAATTATGATTGCAAATTTTTCAAAAACTATTTTTCAAGTCCACAAGTTAGTCAAAGTTGCCCAATAGTCCAAATATCTCCGAAATTACCAAAATGCTAAATTTCATTCCCTCAAAAACCCATCATTCATTTAGTCTTGAAATAATTGTGTCATGAAATATTATTCCAATCTTCATATGCTTAGGGTTTACAACATACACATACCTATGGCATACACCTCCATGCGTACGTGTACACAACACTAAATCTGGTCGATGTCCACTATGAGACCAGCGGCCAGTGCTCTTCACACAACCGCATTATGCACAAACATCTCTACATTCCATGGTACATACATATAAATACATTCATAAATGCCACACATGCATGCATAGCATAAAACAAATATATATGCTTCTGAAGCCATGAAGTAACCCCCCACTATAGTTGAAATGTAACAAAAGTTTGTTGTGACTTTATCCCACATCTGTTAACAAAATAAGCTCAAAATGAATTCTAACATATGAGAACAGATTTGTAATAATCTCTTGGTTTCATCTTTATATACATATATGACATATATATATATATATATATATATATATCTATTTATAATCGGCCCAACATACATACTTCCGTATACACATGCTGTAACCATATAAGTGTTAAACTTTTACCACCTTCACGGAATACCCAAAACTGGCCGAATATGAACTGCTGGGCGTTCATACATCACGGCCACCATTTACATATAATACATATAATATTAGAAAGTTATAGTGTCCACCAAAACTACACTCTGGCCGAAATACCAAAATCTTCGCAATGTTTTATTTGTTTGGCGGTATAACAGTTTTATCCAAAAGTCATATTAAATCCTTATTCATACACATACGGCACACATATATACATATACACACTTCCATACAATTATGCAACCAAATGTAATCATGCATGATCCGAGCTTATAATCAACATAAATATACATATTTTCACAAAACATAACAAGTATAGGGAGATTACTTACATTGATTCGTATACTATACAGTAGACAATGGAGTTCGAAAAAAGGTTGAGGCAAACTTTTTTTTTCTTCTCCAAAATGGGTAGCCTCGGCTGTGAGTTCTTTTGGAGAAAGAATCCTTTTCTTTTGTTGCTTGGTTGCTAGGGGGTTTTGAGTGAAATTCCCTTTTTTTGTAGTTGTTTCGGCTGCGGAATTTGAAAAGTGGCTGGGAATTTAAAGGGTGAAAGAATTGTTTTTTTAAGGTCGCATGAAATGTCTGAAAGGGGAATTAAATGGGATTTTTAATGGGGGTTTGAATAACCCATGTCTCCTGACGTTTCACCTCTTTATTTTTTTAATTAAAACTTTTTTTTACACGGGCTGTTACATATATACTATGAAATTATGGTATCAGAATCTCACATATATGTTATATTATTAGGAAACGGTCCAGTAATGAATGACATCGGAACTCAGGAAAAACTTTCATACCCTAGACCTTCCCTGTGTTTTGGATTGATAATTTCCCTTTAGATAAAGAAGTGAATGAAATAGTCAAAACTTTCCTCTTGAAGCTATATATTACCCTGGAGTACAACATTTTAAATTGATTTTCTTTATTAAAAGTTCATGCATGTGAGCAAACAAGAGGTTTAGACTCTAACTACGTGGTTATTTTTTAATTAATAGTTGTTTTTATCGTGGTTGTTATGTCCGTTGGTTTGGTAGTTGTACCAATCAGGATAATATGGAAGGAGTTTCGAAGGAAGTGCAAAAGGTTATGATTATCTAGCTTTTCCTTTGTCAAGGAATTCAATATCCAGGTAATAGGGTAAAGCATTATATATGATTGTTTTTCCACTTTAGGAATATAAATGGTTGTTAATTTTTTCTAATATATATATATATATATATATATATATATATATATATATATATATATATGCCTTTGTGTATTTGCATGGCGCTATGTGTGTGTGTATGATTAATATGTTTATATGTGTATACATGCGTGTGTGGGTCTTCATATGTTTATATGTGTATATATATGTGTGGGTATTCGTGTCTAAGTGGTTAGGTTCGTGCGATAGATTACTTATAAATTGTACAAAAATATTACTAATAATTGAGTTGATGCTTTTTTGAGTCCAAAAACAACAACTCTGTGTTAATCCAAAAACTTGCTGCATTTATCAATACTTGATTATAAAGGCTCATTGAGATCCGGTGTCTGTAATGCTATTATTACTATTAAACCATGATGAGAATTTCAGTGAATGCAAAATTTGAGAGCAAATTTCATATGCTTACTTGAGTATAAAGGCTAATTGCGATCAAGTGTCTGTAATGTTGTGATCTTAAAGTCACGGATTCGAAAATGGAAACAGTCTCTTACATAAAATATAGTGTAAGAATGCGTATATCAGGTCGCAAAGCGATACCGATCATTTTCTGGACTCTACGTAAACGCTGGAACGAAATTCACCGAAGACGTGCTTTATGAAGGTTTTAGTGAATACAAAGTTATAGAGCGGATTCCGTACGTTATTACGGACGATAAAAATTATGAGGAAAGAATTCATGTTAGCTGAGGTTGGTTTGTCCACGAAGCCAGCATGCTTTTATTTCTTAGTTAAATCCTCCCATTTTTGTTTGTTTTTAAAACTTATCTTCTACACAATACCGCTAGTAAGTTAGTTGTCATGCACGAAACCAGTCGTCACATAATGTTATGAAAACCAAATAGAAAGAAAATAATAAATAAAGGTAAAGAGAATAGTCGAGACATGACAAATGTTATTGTAATTTAAAGCAATTTTGTCTCCACCAAGAAGCAAGGTGTATGCTTCACATGATATAACGGCGGTCTTCCCTCGTTTGCTCCACGAGATGAACTTGTATATTTGAAATGTTTAATAGCATAGGAAGAGAAAACAAGACAAGAATGAATTTTGTATGTTTTCACAATTGACTCAAAGAGTTTTTCAATGATCACTGCAGAACTTTCAAAAACATACAAGAACCCCTTTTGAAAACCTTTTCATCCATGCATTTATAGACTTTGATTCACAAGAAAAAAGAGTTAATTTAACGCATCTTTGCAGAATTTAACTTTCAAAATTAATTTATTAGCGTTCAAAATTGAAATGAGAAAAGTTGCATCACTTCATGAAAGGTGGTAAGGCCACCGAACGCTGTCATCGAATATTCGATGATTTTCACCAAACGTATGGTCAAGCGTTCGGAAAACAACCCCTGTATGTTTCTAACATATGGGTATGGTAACATACATCCAACTCCTCCATACCCCGCCATAGGTGGGAGCCTCTAAGGCAATGGGGTAATGTTGTTGTTGTTATTGTGTTTGGTCAAGCATTCGTTGAACCTCAGTTTCTCACTTCGAACTCTAAATCCTTCACTAAACGTCTGGTGAAGCTCACCGAATGTTCAGTGACTTTGTCTTTCAAGATTCGGCAACTCTATTCCAATCTATGATTCACTTGTTTCTCCAATCAAACTCCGTTCATGTTTATATAAACTTGGAGCATAAACTAAATTACTTTTATTTTTTTCCAACAATGAGTAATTTGTTAGGTCCGTAACACACTCTAGAAGGGGGTGAATAGAGTGTTAGGCAATTTTGCAGAATTTTCTTGTTTGGCTCAACTCAAATGAAATTCGAAAATCAAAGAAAGAATAGGAAATGAGAGATAATGAATGAGTACACCGGATATAGATGGGTTCGAATCGTAAATGGTTCTACTCCACTACCACTTTATTGCCAAAGTGGATTTTCAACTACTCTCTTATTAAAGCTGATAAGAACAACCACAACAATACTTACATTAACAACTTAGTGTAAGCAACGACAAGAACAACTTATTGTACAAAACAACTTTATGCAACTACAACAACTCACTTCTAAGCAAGAACAACTTCTTGCTACGTTATAACCTCAACAAAGTTCTCTAAAGAACTTTCTCACAGTGGGTTAAAGGAAGTGGGAATCACACTTTCTCACTAGTCTAAGCACAAGCAAGAGATCAAATAGTTATGGTTCCTCTTGCGTTAGACTCACTATCTCTCAATATACAATAATGAAGAACAAAGAAAGTCTTAACAAGCTCTAAGCACTTTTAAACATATGAGAGAAAAATACAACAATGAAGAATGAAGCTTGATGATGGTGAAAGTGTGTTGTTGCCTCATCTGAGCTTTTTCTACTTATAGGAGGTGTTCACCACATTTTTGGAGCCTCCACCATGTCTTCAACTCTATCAAATGTCAAGACAATGTCCAATTAATCTTTAGCCATCCTATGGAGTGATTTGATCCTCAATAGCCACCCTAGAGAATCTTAGACATGAATATAATAGTCAAGGAAGCATGTATTATGTTAGAGAAAAGTCAACAAGAAATTTAAGCAAGATTGGAAAGAGAAAACACCATAAATCTCTCTTGGATTTTGTTCCAACGGTCATAAAAATTTGAATTCTGGGAGACATCGATCGATCGATGTGTCTGGGTTGAGAGATCGATGTCCTCCAGAGAGTTTCCAGTTTTGAACCTGCAGTAAATCAATTGATCGATGTCTCTCCTTTGAGAGAATGATGTGACATCGATCGATCGATGTCCCCTGGCCTGAGAGATCGATGTCTTCCAGAAAGTTTATGGTTTGAAACTGCGTGACATCGATCAATCGAAGTCGCTCTCTGAGAGACTGATGTGACATCGATCGATCGATGTCCTTCAGGCTGAGAGATCGATGTTGGACAGAAAGGTTCCAAACTTAACCAGCTCCAACATGGATCGATCTATGTCTCTCTTTGAGAGACTAATGTATACATCAATCGATCCATGTGAGAGATTGATGTCTCACAGTGTGTTTTTCTCATTTTGCTTCAAACTCCAAGTAATTGCCATTTTAACTCATTCAAAACATCTTTTAATATCATCAAAATATTTTATATCCCAACAATCTTCTCCTTTTTGATGATTTCAAAACCAGGATTTTTGAAAAGATGTTTTTGCTTGAAAATTTTATTTTTAGACTAGCTAACAATTTCAAACTTGAACTTTTCAATCCCCCTTTGTACATGCATTTTATGTTCTCCCTAATAGCATAAAACATGTTAACATATCCAAGATTCCCCTTTAATAAATAATCTTCCCAAAACCAATGAATATGTTTGAAAATATCAAAATACTCCTCCTCAACCAAGCATGCATCAAATAATATCAAAAGACTCCCCCTCAACCAAACATGCATCTAATGTGTGCATCATGCCAGATTTTCAATTTTCACTAACCATTTAACATATGTGCCAATCATACCAAAATGCACATTTTTACATCAATATCAAGCAAGCAAGTATAACCATCAAGATCAATATCAAGCCATCAAGATCAATATCAAGCAAGCAAAGCAAGCAAGTATACACTTCTCCCCCTTTTTGAAAGCATCAAAAACAATAATCGAAGATAAACAACAAAATCATTAATATAATAAGAAGTTTTAGATACACAATAAAAAACAACTTCTAAGTCTTATCCTATAGCTAAGAGGGAAATGGGGAGAACTAGGAAATCTATTCTTCGTTGGAAGAGAAAGCTAAGCCAAGAATGCACGTCTTGAGTTTTTCCTTGAGCTTGTTTTATTTCTTTTCGATTGTGGAAACTCGTTTCTTGAACCTTGTGTTTTCTTTCTCAAGATCGTCAATCCGAATTTGTTCCTTGGTGAGATCTTCTCCCCATTGATTGAATATATTATCTAGCGCGTTAACTTTATCCTCAACATGAAATGGTAATTCGGAACCGCTACCCTTCTTCATCGGAGCTTTTCCCTTATCCACCCGAGAGGTAGGTCTTGGTTGAGTTTGGGGTTGAGGTTGAGGTTCAGTAGGAGGATCGGTGGGATGTGTTGGAGGAATAGGTTCTTTAGGGGTGTACATGGTCCGGTTCGGCCGGTTTTTGAGAATCTTACGGACCAAACCGTTTGTTACGGTTTGGAAAATAGAAAGCCGAAAACCGGACCAAACCAGTCAACAAACCGTTTGACCGGTCTGGTCTAGTCCGGTTTGGTTTTGGTTTTTTCCAGTTTTATTCACCTGAAGCATTGATAACGTTGATTAAAAAAGTCAAAATTCATAATCAAAATTGAGGACAAGTTTTCTTCTTGTTTTCAAACTAAAAATGAAACTATACTCCCTTAGTAGAATACTACTATACCTTAATTTATCATAGAATATTATTATACCTTAATTCATAATGTCTTGGCAAGAAACTCATACTATAATAAATTACACAAAGTATCTGACCCTCAACAAAAAGATGGATTAACGTGATAGAGTAGTTTAATCGAAAAATCATCCAAGTATCCTTAATGCTCAATATTTAATCACATTATTTGCATACAGAATAATCATCCAAGTAACAAAATTTTTATTCTTTCATACTTTTACGGGATGATAAACAATGTGTGGAAATAATTATACACTAAGAATTACTAAAAATTAAAGAAGTAATTAAACGAAGATAAATAAATCAATGAAAAAAACTAATATTTTCTTAGGTATAACCAGACAAATCCACTAGGTACCAACCTTTATTCACCAAAAAATGATTAATCAACTGAGTTTTTCCTCCCCAAGTCATAACATCCAATAAAAACCAAACTCACAAACAATATAAACAAATAACTAAATTACTACAATAATGTATAAAATATAATTAAATTTATATATAACCGGTATGGTCCGGTTTATACGGTTTGAAATTCTTAAAACAGGAAACCGGACCAAATGAAACATTCTGATTTTTATCATTTATTAAACCGACCATAAAACCGTGGTCCGGTTTTTTACGGTTTGGTTTGGCCGGTTTGGTGCGGTTCGGCCAGTTTTTAAAAAACATGTACACCCCTAAGGTTCTTCTGTAGGAATGTTCTCGGCCTCTTCCACCTCCGGTTCATTTTGACCGCCCCTTCTTTGTGCTTCTTTTCTTGATTTGTGGATTTGTTGGATGTTAGCTTTGGTGTAATAGTATTTGGTTGCTATCTTTTCTTCGTAAGTATCATCCAACATCACATTCGCCTTTCTTAGCAATTTATAAATTAGATTGCTATATGGAAGGGCTTTTGATTTCTTAGTGACTGCCTCCATCACATTCACAAAGAATATCTCTCCAAAATTTAGTTGTTCCCTCATGGCTATACGATAGGTAATGTAAAAATCTAAATTACTTGGGAGTTTGGCCGACTTACCATTCATACAAAAAGTGACAGTAGCAAGCAAAACACGATATATCAAAGGCATATTATTAGTGTTTCGAGTAGGATGGAAGCCAAGGAAGGTTTTTACCTCATCTTCGGTCACCTTATACTTATAGTTGTCCCATTTCCACGGATCAAAGTCATCTAAACCTTTCATCCAGGACACCAGGAAGCTCATTTATTGTTTTTGTATCAAATGCTACAAATTGACCATTTATAACCAAATTCAATGAAAATAGCATCCCATTAAGGTATTCTACTCATAAATTAGCATAAAATAACCGAGTGTAATGGGTAGACATATAATCCATTCCAGAAACCTCCCAAACAAGTCTTTATTTTTTACCATCAAACCAATTGATGATCGGTTTCAATTCCACATTGCTCAAAATGTCTTGAATTTTGAGCAATTTCAATGGAATAGTGGACTTGTTCTTCTTCTCCCATTCATCAAATAATGTTTGACCTCTCAGGGATATGTGTGAGAACTTACCTGGACCTAATGGTTCTTCTAAAGCATGCTCATACTCACCGGACTTGAGCCAAGAAAAATTGTTGATTTGAAGCCTTGCCCTAACCTCTCTCAACATGCTTTCTTGAGAGGTGTCAGTTTTCTTCCTTAGACCCTGTGTTTTTGGCCCAGTTGAGACTTGGGGATGAGACGTTAGAGGTGCATTTTCCTCTTCACGAGAGGTGCTTGGCCTTTTTGAGGTTTGTATGCTCTTTGGTGCCATTTGAATGTTTTGGTGCGAAATTCACAGGGAATGGTGATGAAATTTATGCAGGGAGTGATTGACTTAAAGAAAGATGAAGATTAATGCAAGAAACTATAGTTTGAGTGTCGGATTTGTGGAGTCATTAGCGAATGGGGGTTAGGGTTTGCGTTTGGAGAAGAGAGAGTGAGGAGTTTCCTGATTTTTACAGCTTTTAAAATTTTTGCACCCGATGACATCGATCAATAGATGTCATGGGCTTCGATTGATCGATGTCTGATTTTACATCAGTATCTGAAACAGATACATTGATCGATCAATGTATGCTGATATTTGTCTTTTGGCAATTTTAACCCTCTAAACATTTTTTAACCCTCTAAACATTTTATTTATCATCCCTAATCTTGTTCTAACGGATTCGAATGTCTAAGTAGGGAGGGATTGGGTAAAGATATCCACTAGTTGGTCATTTGTTGGAATAAATTCAACACAAACCTACCCTTTTTGAATACAATTCTTTATAAAGTAATGTCTTACTTCAATATGTTTGGTCCTACTATAGTGTACCGGGTTTTGTGCTATACTTATGGCTGAAGTGTTATCACATAAGATAGGAACTTTGTCAAACTTGATATTGTAATCATTCAAGGTATTTATCATCCAAAGTAGTTGGACACAACATGATGCGGCCGATATATATTTGGATTCCACCGTTAAAAGTGACACACTATTTTGTTTCTTGGAAAACCAAGAGACTAAGCAATCTCCAAGGAATTGACATGTCCCAGAAGTGCTTTTTATATCGACTAGGTTTCTGGCGTAGTCGGAGTCACTATACCCTCTTAAATAAAAACAACCATTTTTGGGATAAAATAACCCAAAGTTCAAAGTTCCTTTCAAATACCTAAAAATACGTTTAATGGAAACTAGATGTGATTCCTTAGGCATACTTTAAAATCTAGCACATAAACACACAGCACGCTAAATATCGGTCTACTAGCAGTTAAATAAAGTAGACTACCAATTATACCCCTATATTTGGTTACCTCAACCGGATTTTCTTTTTCATCTTTGTCAAGCTTTGTACTTGTGCTCATCGGTGTGCTTACACTCCTTCCATCCTCAAACTTGTATTTCTTGAGTAAATCATTTGTGTACTTTGTTTGAGATATGTATACTGCATCTTGAGTTTGCTTGATTTGAAGTCCAAGAAAGTAATTTAGCTCACTCACATGCTCATCTCAAATTCTCCTTCCATCAATTTAGCAAAATGCTCACAAAGAGAATCATTAGTGGCACAAAATATAATATCATCCACATAAATTTGAACAAGCAATTGATGGTTTCTTTGTTCTTTAATAAAAAGAGTAGTATCGACTTTTCCTCTTGAAAACTCATTTTCAAGTAGGAAGTTACTTAATCTTTCATACCATACCTTAGGAGCTTGATTAAGTCCATAAAGGGCCTTTTTGAGTTTAAATACATCATTTGGATAATCATGATTTTCAAACCCTGGTGGTCGAGCTACTTACACTTCTTCTTGAATTATTCCATTCAAGGAGGCGGATTTCACATCCATTTGATATAGTTTGAAATCCTTATAGCATGCATATGCTAATATCATCCCAATAGCTTCTAACCTGGCTACGGGGGCAAAAGTCTCATCATAGTCTATACCTTCTTCTTGTCTATATCCTTGAGCTACTAACCTAGTTTTGTTTCTAGTGATGTTTCCTTTATCATTCATTTTATTTGTAAATACCCATTTAGTGCCAATTATGGAGTGATCACTAGGTTTAGTCACTAGTTCCCAAACATCACTTCTTTTAAATTGATTTAGTCCTTCTTGCATGGCTAATTCTCAATCTTCATCATTTATAGCCTCTTTTATATTTTTAGGCTCAACCTGTGAAATGAAGGCATTTTCATTAAATTTTCTTTTAGTTAATATGCCTTGACTTGTTTCTCCTAATATCAACTCTCTTGGATGGTCTTTCTTATATTTATATGAATCCGGTAAATTTGAAGTGTCTCCTCTCACTTCTTCATCTTCAATCTTAGGTTCATTTTTAAGTGGATCAATCCTAAGGCCATTGACAATATTTCCTTTTGGATTCTCAAATTTTTCTATATGACTTGCTTCAACTATTTCTTCATTATCATCATTATTTACGCATGGTTCATCCTCAAGGAGTTCACAAAACTTAACATGAATTGATTCATCAAATTTCATACTCCTTTTGTTATATACTCTTAATGCCTTGCTATTTTGAGCATCTCCCATAAAGATTCCTTCATCCGCTTTGAAATCGAGTTTATCCAAGTTATCTTTGGTGTTAAGTATAAAACATTTACAACCAAATACCTTGAAGTAACCAATATTAGGTACTCTATCTTTCCAAAGCTCATAAGGAGACTTTTTGAGAGATGGTCTCAAGTAAACTCTGTTTATTACATGACAAGCGATATTTACTGCTTCGGCCCAAAAATACTTGAGTAGCTCAAATTCATTTAGCATGGCTCTACTCATTTCTTGAAGTGTTTAATTTTTCCTTTCCGTGACACCATTTTATTGAGGAGTTATTGTAGCCGAGAAATTGTGTCCATACCCTTTAAATACACAAAATTCTTGAAACTCACCATCAAACTCACCACCTCTATCAGTTCTAATTTCATTAATCGTGTCTTCTTTTTGATTTTATAATCTCCTACAAAGTTTTATAAACTCTTGGCATGCATCATTCTTTTTAGTTAAAAACATGACCCAAGTGTACTTAGAGAAGTCGTCTACCACTACAAAAGTGTAATATTTTTCATCTAGACTTGTCGTACCAATATCCACATACAAATCCATATAAAGCAATTGTAGAGGTTTGGTGGTGAAGATTACACTTTTGGGCTTGAAGCTTGCTTTAACAAGCTTTGCCTTTTTACAAGTGTTATATAAGCCATGGTTTTCGAAATTCAATTTTGGAAGACCTTGGACCTTTTCATTTTTGCAAATTTCTTTGAAATTTTTGAAACCAATATGTCCAAGTCGTCTATGACATAGTTGTGTCAAATCATTTTTGGAAATTAGACATGAAACCTTTTGTGATATCAAATCATGTGTGATAAATTTATAAACATCATTTTTCCTTATAGCTTCAAAAACGATTTTATCATTCTTTTTCACAATGTATTTTCTTTTCACAAATTCAACTTGAAAATTAGAATCACATAGTTGGCTAACACTTATCAAATTATACTTAAGTCCTTCTACATATAATACATTATTAATAGTGAAAGAAGAGTTACCAATTTCTCTATGTCCAAGGATTTTGGCTCTCCCATTGCCAAAATGCATTGTTCCACAATCTTGGAGCTTGAGCTTGGTGAATAAGGTTTTATCTCCGGTCATGTGCGTTGAACATCCGCTGTCCATAAGCCATTTGGTTCCTTCTTCTTTGGCTACTCCATTCATCTTGAGAGCCTACAAAACCAAGAGATTTATGCATTGGTACCCTTTGATGGTTGGGTCCTTTAGGGTTAGATAGTCGACCGTAGGCTTCCAAACATACATACTACCAAATCTATCTCTACATACACTTTTCACATGTACTACTTTGTTACAATGAAAACAAGTGGGTACCTGTCTTGGTTTATAAGATGATGAGCTACGTTGTGTTTTTCTCTTATTTGGCTTTTTCTTTAATGGCTTAGGCTTAATGGAAGAATGTGGTGGATTAAATCCTAAACCGGATTTATCATTTCCAATCCTTTGATTTCCAAGTAATTTGTCTAGATTATTTTTACCATCGTTAGTTTTTGTATGTCTATTCTTAATTTCTCACATTCTTTTCTAATTTCCACATTTTCAAGAGCTACGGTTTTGTGCATGGTGAGTATGATGTCATGATCTTGATACATCAAAATATTCTTGTCATGCAAGCTCTTGTTTTCTAATATGCATTTTTTAAATTCTTCCTTCAAGTGTTTATATTTCAAATTCAGTTTTCCAAACTCATCTTGCAAATCTCCTATTTCATCTTGTAAATTAGAAGAATTAGAGTTTACCTCAAGGTCATTCTCAATTACCATGAGATAAGTATGTTGTGCTTTTGGATTCTCAACTATTGCAACAAGTCCAACATCCTTGTCTTCACTTTCTTCTCATTCCGATTCGGAAAGGAGATCATCCCACGTGGTTACCTCTGCATTTAGGTCTTTCTTCTTTTGAGGAAAGACCTTCTTTTCTTGCTTTTACGGCTCCTTGACGTGACAATCGGAAATAAAGTGGCTGGGTCAACCACGCATATAGCAATTTTTACTTGCTTCTTTATCCTTGGATGGTCTCTTGAAAAACTTCCTTACTTGGGCCTTGTTTCTTGTGGCCATTCTTAAATTTTCTCACTAGAAGAGCAACTTTCTCATCCGATTCGTCAAACTCTACCACCAATCCTTTGTGTAATGCTTGTGTGGGTTTGATAGTGTTAATCCTATTTTGTTCATCAATAAAAATTTTATGAGTAAGAAGATTACTGGATAGCTCATCAAGGGTAAGAGTCTTGAGATTCTTTGGTTCAGTGATGCCGGTGACTTTAGGTGTCCGTTCTCTTGGCAAAGAGTTGGGGAGTTTTGAGACAAGATCTTCATTTGAGATTTCTTGTTTACCATGGAAATTTGATTCACTATTCGAGTGAATCAGCCGATTGTCTCCTCAATCTTTTCACCACTCTTCATTCCGAACATTTCATATTCCTTCATGAGCATTAGTCTTTTATCCATTCTTACTTGCTCAGTACCTTCGTGTATCATTTCTAGCTTTTTTCATGCTACATGAGCTGTTTCAAGACCTTGAAGGCTTATGAGCTCGGTAGTTGTTAGAGCACTTGAAAGAATATCGAATGCTTTGCCGTTAATGGCAAGTTTATCTTCTCTTTATCAGTGTAATCATCCTCATATTTGAACATTGATTCTCCTTTTGAGTTGGTAATCATAGGAATTTCGATTCCTTTGACAACAGCTCTCCATATATCAAATCAACATCCTTTCAAATGATTGATCATTCGAAATTTCCTCAAAGAATAATTTTAGGCATCAAACATAGGTGCTTTAGTATTTGATCCTGAGAATAGTGCAGTTGGCTTGGAAGTTGAGGCGTAGGATGAAGAGGTTATCATTGCCATGACCTTTAACCTTGCTACTTGCAAAGATTAGCCAAGCAATCAAGGTTAGACTCTGTAGGTCCGTAACACACTCTAGAGAGGGTAAATATAGTATTAGGCAATTCTGTGGAATTTTCTTGTTTGGCTCAACTCAAATGAAATTCAAAAATCAAAACAAGAATAGAAGATGAGAGACAATGAATGAGTACACCGGATACAGAGTGCTTCGAATCGTAAATGATTCTACTCCACTACCATTTTGTTGCCAAGGTGGATTTTCAACAACTACTCTTCTTATCAAAGCTAATAAGAACAACCGCAGCAATACTTACACTGACAACTTAGTGTAAGCAACACAAGGACAACTTATTGCACAAAACAACTTAGAGCAACTACAACAACTCAGCTCTAAGCAAGAACAACTTCTTGCTACGTCACAACCTCAACAAAGTTCTCTCAAGAACTTTCTGACAGTGGGTTAAAGGAAGTAATGGAGATCACACTTTCTCACTAGTCTAAACACAAGCAAGAGATCAAACAGTTATGGTTCCTCTTGTGTTAGACTCAGTATCTCTCAATATACAACAATGAAGAACAAAGAGAGCCTTAAAAAGCTTTAAGCACTTTTACACATATGAGAGAAAAATATAACAATGAAGGATGTAGCTTGATGATGGTGAAAGTGTGTTGTTGCCTCATCTGAGCTTCTTCTACTTCTAGGAGGTGTTCACCACGTTTTGGAGCCTCCACCATGTCTTCAACTCCATCAAATGTCAAGCCAATGTCCAATTAGTCTTTAGCCACACTATGGAGTGATTTGATCCTCAATAGCCACCCTAGAGAATCTTAGACATGGATATAATAGTCAAGGAAGCATGTATTATGTTAGAGAAAAGTCCAAAATAAATTTGAGCAAGATTGGAAAGAGAAAACACCATAAATCTCGTTTGGATTTTGTTCTAACGGTTATAAAAATTTGAATTCTGGGAGACATCGATTGATCGATGTGTCTGGGTTGAGAGATCGATGTCCTCCAGAGAGTTTTCAGTTTTGAACCTGCAGTACATCGATTGATCGATGTCTCTCCTTTGAGAGAATGATGTGACATCGACGATCGATGTCCTCTGGCCTGAGAGATCGATGTCTTCCAGAAAGTTTATGGTTTGAAACTGCTTGACATCGATTAATCGAAGCCTCTCCCTGAGAGACTGATGTGACATCGATCGGTCGATGTCCTTCAGGCTGAGAGATTGATGTTGGACAGAAAGGTTCCAAACTTAACCAGCTCCAACATGGATCGATCCATGTCTCTCCTTGAGAGACTAATGTATACATCAATCGATCCATGTGAGAGATTGATATCTCACAGTGTGTTTTTCTCATTTTGCTTCAAACTCCAAGGGTGAATTTCCATTTTAACTCATTCAAAACATCTTTTAATATCATCAAAATATTTCATATCCCAACATAATCTTACACAGAACCTGCAAGAAAATAGATCAGTTCCAAACTACCACAATAAACGCCAGAAAAAGGAAAAGAGAGAAAGCACTTGGTACACTCTCGATCATTTCTACAAGAGACCCTTATTGCTTTCCTACGTATAAATCCAGTGAAAGTTTTTGTCAAATAAGATTGTCGATTACACTCAAACAAGGGTACTGATCGCCTTTAAAACGAAACACCGCCATTTTTTTCCGACCCGGAGTATCAAAAATGCAAATGATCTATAGAGAGACTCAGACGAATGGATTTGTAAAAGTAAAATATTAAAGTGGCCTTCTGGATATGCTAAAACGAGACTTTGATCTCTTCGACTTCATGTCGTTGGTAAACTTCGACATATTCGAGCGTGGGAATATGGCAATACTGTAGTACCCCACTCCCGAGTCCTAACATCAAGAACAGTACATCCGCCGTAGTCTACTAAGAGAACTACAACATGATTAAAAATTTAAAAATAAATCATGTGACGTAGAAATCAGTCGCGGAAACGTCATAATTAAAAATTTTAAATAAATACATTCCCAATAAGATACACCGGATATAGAAACAATTAATCTCAAATCACAAGTCACTAAAGTATACATATTATCCCAACCACCTCGTTGGTAATTCGATGGCCTCAACCAACTTCCTCTAGCAGAAGTCTTATAAATCTATCAGCATCCTCACACGACAACGCCCTCCGTACAAGAATACCCTAACTTCTCATACCTGCAAAACTGGTGAGTGATGGTATGAGCCAAAATCAACGGGCTCAGTAAGCAACCTACATATACCTGTTATAGAAATCATACATGCAGAAGCAAATACAAATAACTTTTATAGTTAACATACATGTCCTTAGTCCACAAATAATTTTATTTGATTATCTTTAACAGTTAACACTTCGAAAATAAACACAATAAATAATTCATCAGCTCAATCTACATTACCGTGATGCATGCTATTCTCAAATATCACATACACCACAAGCAAATAATCACATAAACAAAGAGAACAACACATGCCAATAGAGCAAATAAACTGTGGAAAGTAAGTCACTCCACATAATAATGCGTAACTTCATGATGCATGCCTTTCTCTACGCGTCACACGCAACAAAATTCATGTCATGCAATGTCTGTATCTTTTCCGTGCAATGCATGATCCCAGGACCTACTGGATTCATGTAGCCCGTATACTACAATCCACCCCAAACGATGCATGTGGCATGTACACCACGATCCACCATAACCGATTGCTCATGGCTCGTACACCACAACCCACTCCACTTGAGTGTCTGAGACCCGTACATCTCAGCCCACTCCAAATGCAATGCACGTGTCATGAATGCAATGTGAATTCCACTTAAATATATATGTTATGTTCTGGGCTGAGGCCTGCCACCTCAACCTGCCCGCTGGCCATCCGTGCCGGGCTCAGCGCCCTGTCTGGCGTGGCTCTCTTCTCTTTCATCTCATTTCTATTTTCATTTTCGTTTCTGTTCATCTCATCTTTTCATTAATCTTGTACATCCATGCTCATACATACACATCATTCACATGTACATCCATATATCTAATTTACATATGTAATCATATATCTCACATAATACACATAACTCGCATATACACAAATACAAATATACAACGAATAACACACTGATGCATGATAACATAATGAGCACAGATAGACCACTTACTTCTGATGCATGATAACATAATGAGCACAGACAGACTACTTACTTCTGATGCATGACAACATAACGAGCACAGACACTTACATGACCACAAGCCCTGTATATTGCTTATAACCACCACAGCTCAGCCACTTCGTGCCGCAATAGCAACCAGTCTCTGCCATGTTTGTTTGAAACCAAACCTAACTCGTGTCTCGATTATACATGATATTCGAAGAATCGGGGTTGAAAATGGACCAAAATCACTATTTATTCCCCTAGGGCTGGCGGCATAATTGTTGTAGATTCAATCAATTGTGACCGACTGTTGAATGTTTGAAAATGTGTAAATTGTTTGCTTGATAAAGATTGTCGAGGCTGACCTTTTTTTGCAAATTGCAGGAATAAAGAAATCAAATTAAAGGTTGGAAGAATTGAGGGTGGCTACTGGCGTGAATCTTGGGGGGGGACAAGAAGAGGCAACCTTCAATGCTGGGAATAAGGCATTCTGCGGCTGAAGACTTGGAGGGAAATTTTGAGCGAGAATTTGTATTGTATAGGGTGTATATATATAGGGTTTGGATGGAGCCTTTTTCTAATATACTTAGGATTTAACTATTAGTATAATTCTATCCTTTTTCTATTTCTTTTCCTATTCTAATCCATATATCTCCTATACCAATCTTATAATTTGAAGATAATTATTATCACTACTTAGGATATTTCCTTTTCCGATTATACTATTTTCTTTTTTAATACCCCGGTCGTGGGGCATAACATTTCTCCCCCTTATATTAAGTTTTGTCCTCGAAACTTGTGTGCTATGAAAGCAACGACTTAGTATGGTTCTACTTAATTCGTTTACCTAGATAATGACCAAGTGAAATGCCCCTTGCGTCTTGTGGTACGTTAACCATTTTACTACCTTATCATAGACTAAGACCTTGAAAATCATTCTTTGTACCCGATAAGAGTAATTTCTGGGTCCATTATTCTCTGCTTATTTAAGATCATAACATATTTTCATAAAATTCTAGAATCACGCTTAGAGTATTGTTATCATACTAAGGGTTCCACATCCCAGTCGTCATTCGATATCATACTTGTATCTGCAATCATCAACAGCCCTCTAAAATCAGTTCTTAGGTGTACTATAATCTTTAACTTAATTCTCTATAATTAGGACTTATAAGCTTCCACTTATACCACTTGGCATGTATCATCCAACTTATTGCGATCTACCATTTCATATTCTTAATTCATCATATCTGATTCATATCCTAGTTACGTAACCATCCAAAATATCCATTAAGTCCTCCGATGTAATAATCTTTACACTTCATAAATATCGAATCAAGTCTTCAAAATCAATTTTTATATACTTAGGAACTAGTTCTATGATCAGGTCTTTACTTTTCTTAGAGATATCATCAACAACCTAATATACGAAGTTTGTGTACGGACATGTTTCTCTTCAATTTAAAAGAAAAGTAGCTTACGTAGCTATAATTTTGGAATATAGCTTTAACTATTTAAATAATATATCTTTTGATTTTTGGAAACACAAAATCCAAAGTATCATGTATTTGTTTTCGCAACACTGCGTCTCAAATGACCATTTATAATATAATCCTATAACTTGTTCGCAAAAGTATTACGGTTAAAACCACTTTAAAACAATTGAGACACAACAATTGTGAAATTTATTTTACAAACGATTTGAAGATGGTGTCTTTTCTCTCCAACAAAATATATATTTTGAGAGCTATAATTTGTTTCGCAAAATACAACAATTGAAAACTCAACAATTTTGAAGTTTCATAAAATAATTTGAATAGGGTACCCCTCTTTTCAAAAATAAGTATCTATATTTTGAAGCTATTTCTGCTTCGCAAAATTAAAGAAGTTCATCGCAAGCAGATAATTATGCTCAAAAGAATTTAATGGTAAAATACTTGCAATATCGATAGTTGACAAATAAAATTATTTTAGCAAAATAAACATAGCTAAACAAAAATTTGAGAATATAAGAGATATATAAATATATCATTGTTCGAAACATCAATATTTTGAAATATGTCACTTTTGTCAAGGATAGTCGAAATTCCGTTAGGTGGCTATATGTAGCGCCCCGCTCCCGAACCCTAACATCGGGAACAGTGCACCCGCCGTATCTCGCTGAGGAGAATACAAGGCGTCGAATCAATCTCTTACACGTCAGAAATAACGTAGAAATTTTTCTCGCGGAAACGTAAATCATAACTTAAATTAAACTTCATTAATCGTCATTACATTACTGAATAAAACTCTGATAATAAAAGTACTAAAGAAGTCTGTAAAAATCCCCAAAAGATAACTACGAAAAATCAGCTGCAGAGTTCCCCTCGTATCCTAGCTGCAGCTATCAACCAGCCCACTCAGCTATGTCCGTCCCGTCCTCAACAAAGATGTGCTTGTAGTCCTCATCCGGCTCACCTGGGAAGTAGGGGTGAGTGACAGAAATCACCCAGTAGATGCCCGCCTCAAACAAATACAAAACGTACATACTGAAACGATATAGCCACATAGCACATAAACATGATATAACACATAGCACATAAACATGATATAACACATAGCACATAAATATAAGATAACACGCATAAGATAAAGTAAATGCGGTAAGTAAAGCACTCCACATAAAAATGCGCAAGTACGTGATGCATGCTCAATTAACGTGTCACACGCAACCAAAAATCATGTCATTCAATATGCCCTAGACCTATATGCAATGCATGATCCCGGGATTGACTGGATGCCTGTAGCCCGTGCACTACAATCCACCCTTGCGGATGCCCGTGGCCCGTACACCACGATCCACCCCAACCGATGCCCATGGCCCGTACACCATGATCCACCCACTCGAGCGTCTGAGACCCGTACATCTCAACCCACTCCAAATGCAATGCACGTGCCATGAATGCAACAACAAAATCGCCTGGGGCCCGTACGCCCATCCTCACCATCTCCGGCACTCAAGTCGCATGGGCCCGTACGCCCATCCTCACCATCTCCGGCACTCAATATTTGGTTTCATAAATTTTTCGAATATTGGAAAGTTATTATTTAGCATCCCCTTATTTTTCCTTAACTTGTATTAATTTACTAGAATTTTCTACTAATTTCCCCTATGTTTCCCTTACTTAATTATATTTATTATTATTAATTTTTAATTACTTAAAGTTACCGAACTTCAGAAATTAAGTGAATATAATTTAATTTTAACCTTTTATATTCTCTGGAATTTATTTGAATTTTATTGGTATTTAATTATATTTCCCTGGTCTGGTCCGCCAGACCCGATACATTTTTTTTGAGAGGTTAATGGGCCGCCTTCGGTCCGACCCGCTGGCCAGTCGACCCGGTCCGTTGGCTGGCCTATTCTCTGTCTTACTTTAATTATTTATTCATTTGTTCAATGGCTGCTCCACCAGTGAAAACCCGCGCTGTGAATTTGTTTTTCGATCCCAACCCCCCATCTCTCCTATTTCCAGTCTATAGGAACCTATTCTAAGGCCGAAACATAACTTTTTAAAGGCTCCTAATGTAAAAGTTCCCTTTTTCCCCATTTTTAAGGATATTTTGTTTTCGATTCAATCATACCACCAATTTCACACACATACACGCACATAGCAGCCACAAACAATATATCTCATGCTTTCCAACATATACATAATTAACAACTTAAACAAATAAAAACAACGAAACAAAATTTACAACTTAAACAAATAAAACAACGAAGCACATTAGTATACCATCAAAGCATGCATGAATCATACTCGTTTGAGGGGGAAGAGGCACCTACCTTTTTGACGAACTAACTTCCTACGCGAAATCTCTTCTTCCCAACCCTGCTGACCTATATGCTTAGTGTTGGGCAAATCCTTCCTTTCTAAATAAACTACACACCTATATATATATATTCATATCAATATATTTTACAAATAATATATATAATACAAATCATATATTCACTAACCAAGCACAAGTTTTCAAAGTATTAATTAATTTAATTTTTTTTTTCCCTGCAACTTTCGGACTCCAAAATTCTCATGAAAAAGAAAACTTACAACCAATCCCTTTTTTCCAACATGCATGCATCTATCAGCAATCTTTAATTTCCTTTATGCACGAATGACCACAGCAGCCATCACATTCATGCATCGTTATATAAATATATTGCAGTTAATCATTATTTAATATATATTTACACCTTTTCCAGCGAATTTCAGTATACAGCATGGAACAATTTTTTTTTTTGATTCCTCAAACTTATTAATATATTTAAGCGATGCGGACATCGACGTTCTATATATATTTATAATTATAACAATTACACATATATATAACCATCTATAAAAAACACAATTACGAATGCATGATCCGATTTGATATGAAAATAGCATAATAACTTTGTAAAAGCATAACAAATATATCAAAGATACTTGCCTCGTGTCTCGATTATACGCGATATACTAAGAATTGGAGGTTGAATGACCCAAAAATTATTGCTTTTGGGCTTCCTAGTGCTGCGGCAGATTGTTGCAATTCTTGAAAAAAATATAAGGCTGCTGTATTGAAGTTTATGGAGGACAGAATAAGGTACAATTTTTTTTTTGAGAGAATATTGGTGGTTTCCTTCCTAAGTGATGGCGGCAGTTTGTTGGGACTATGGGGCTGCCGATTTTGTTTAGTTTTAGGGTACGAATTGTGTGATGTGTAGGTATAGATATAGGTTAGGTTTAGGTAGAATCTTAGGATATTTAGGTAACCTTATTCTAATGAAATTAGGATTTGTGTTTAATTCAATAAGATTTATCTTATTCACTTTCCTACTCACATTAGGTTTCTTAGGGTTTTTATCTTTGTTTGTTTTTTTTTCCTTTTTCCTTTGCACCCTCAGTGCACGGGGTATGACATACCTCCCTCCTTACAATAAGTTTCGTCCTCGAAACTTGCGTATGGTGTATCAACGACTTAGTATGGTTTTACTTGATCCATTTACCTAGGTAATGACCATACTAAGTATCCATTGCGTATTCTGGTCTGTTAACCACTATACTTCCTCGACACATGACTGAGTCTTCAAAATCATTTCTTGTATACTGACAAGATAATTTTAAGTCTATTGTTATCCACTTGTTTAAAATCATAAGCTACTTTTCTATAATTCTAGAATCAAGCTTGGGGTATTGTCACCGTACCGGAGGTTTCCTAATCCAATTGTCAGTCGATATCATACGTATATCCACGGTCATCAGAAACCCACTAAAATCAGTTCTTAGACATACTCTAATCTTTAACTTAATTCTCTATAATTACAACTTATAGACTTCAACTTATACCACTGGACGTGTATCATTCAACTTGTTACATATACTCTTCAATTCTGAATTCTTAAACACATCATCTATGATTCATCCTCTAGTTACATGACCATCAGTAATATCCATCGAGTCCTCCGATGTATTAATCGTTACACTTCATAAATATAGAATCAAGTTCCCAAAATCAATTCTTATATACTTACAAACTAGTTCTATGATCATGTCTTTACTTTTCTCAGAGATATCATCCACAATCTAATATACGAAGTATGTGTATAGACATATTTTTCTTCAACTTAAAAGAAAAATAGCTTATGTAGCTATAAATTGGAATATGGCTTTAACTCTTTAAAATAATATTCATTCAATTTTTTTTTGTGAGCACACAACCAAAATATCAGTTGTTTCGCAACTTGGTGTCTCAAATGACCATTTATAAAACAATCATATAACTGGTTCGCAAATATTACGGTTAAAACTACTTTAAAACAATTGAGACACAACAAGTGTAAAACTTTTTTTTTCTAAAAAAAACGTGAATGCAGTGCCTTTTTTTTCAACGAAATATATATTTTGAAAGCTATGCTTTATTTCGTAAAATATAACAATTGAAAACTCAACAATTGTGAAGTTTCATAAAACAATTAGAGTAAGATACATCTTTTTTTTTTGTTGTTGAAAGAAGTATATATATATTTTGAAACTATTTCTGCTTCACAAAATAAATTCATCGCAAGCAGATACATAACTTCACAAGCTTTTAATGAGTAAAATGCTTGCAATATCGATAGTCAATAAATTTTAGCAGAATAAATTTAGCTAAACAAAAATCGAGAGTTAATATAAGAAATATATAAATGTATCGTTGTTCGAAAAATCAATATTTTGAAATATATCAGTTCTGTCAGAGGTAGTCAAAATTCTATTAAGTGGCTATAGAATTCGGAAAAGAATATAGTCTTGTAAAGTAATAGACTATATAGAAAAGTGGAAGTAGTTGAAATATTTAGCAGCAAATTTTTTTTTGTTGAAATACCTTTGAAATATAGAATGTATCTTGGCGTACGTGCTTATACGAAAACGTTTTACTTGAAAAATAATAGTCCAATACTTCGTATAATTTAACTAAATCACCCTTTAATGTCAATGAAAAATCCACTTGTGTACCGTTTCTTATAAACCTTAACTTAAGTTATTCAATCCTAGTATGACATACTAATTATTGATCGACTTAGGGCATTCTAATTCATCAGGCTTCCGCGCGCCACACTGATCCACCGTACTTCTTCACTTGGTAATTTCAACCGTTAATTTTAATTTAGTTGGATCTCACCTGAAAGCAATCAGTACATGTTTATACTTACCCTATTTCAGTTCAAGCCTACTTGATGCATCAATCCTGGCGTACTTCTATGAATCAACACTTAACTCAAATTCATAGTTCTTTATTATTCCACTATACTCGTTCTAGTATTGTTCGCTTATCACTATCAATCAATATCCCTAATCGAACTAATATCTTCGGCTTATTTGATACTCTACAATTCAGCATCTTAGTCACAACTATAAACCCATTTTTATGATATTCTTTGCTAGACTCTACTGATCATAACACTAATAAATCCCTTTCTTAGTACTTCGCTTTACTATCAATCATTTCTTAGGAACTCTGATCCCACTTAGACCTAGTCGCGTTCCGACATTAATGTCGAGATAGAGGCATGAACCGAGTTCATTTACTGAAATGGTATCGGGTTAGCGTGGTCGGATCTAAGGAATTATACAAAGGGTTATAATCAGCACCTAGATACTACAATCAATTTAAATCGTATGGGACGCCCTAGGCATAAGTGGACATATCCCTTATCCGATCATCACTTAGGTCTAATGTCATGACTTATTTCTAGAATCGATATTTGGTATCATCATTTCTTACGTCTAAAATCATTACTTATTACTAAGTTCAATGCTTATAATCACAGCTTATGACTAAGATCAGTGCTTATGTTCAAATCATCACCTGATGTTGAGATCACCACTTATGTCTAAGATCATTTCTTATTTCCAAGTCATATTTGTTATATAATCAGCGTTTATGACTAAAATCAATGCTTACGACTAAAAGTCGATACTTATGTCTAAGATCATGACTTAAGAGAACTTAATTTTCTAAAATCATAGCCTAAGTCTATTCTTCCGCGTGATATGGAGCCATGCTCTGAAAGGTCGCACTGTCGAACACGTAGTACTTCTTAAACTCATTCCAAAATTACATCCAAGTGATCGGTGATGTCAATTATGCTGCGTCATCACTCCTCCGCATCTCCTTATCGAAGAATCTCAGGTCCGGGTGCGATGGTGGTGGAGACGGTGCATGCTAGCTCCGCAGCTTGTGCTACCGTTGGTCATGGCGACTATGGCATCTTAAACTGCTTGGGGATGATCCTCTGATTCTGGTGATCTCACTACCATTTCGAGCTGGCTCACGTCGTGGGGGCATTTCTGTACTTACAATTCATGAAAAGAAATCGAATTAGTCAATAATGAGTTGCAAGGTTGAACGCCGATAAATCGATAGTTAGACAAGGAAAGCTCACCATCGGCACACACCTCCCATAACCCGATCGTAACCTAGGTCTAAGATCATATCTTAAGTCTACTTTGTTTATTAGGGGTAAAATCAAAATTTTATAAAAGATTGTAGCTTATGTCTAAGTGAGCTAGTTAACCCTGCGTTTCCGAGGCGGATCTGAAGCCTCGGCTCTGATACCACCTGTAGCGCCCCGCTCCCGAACCCTAACATCGGGAACAGTGCACCCGCCGTATCTCGCTGAGGAGAATACAAGGCGTCGAATCAATCTCTTACACGTCAGAAATAACGTAGAAATTTTTCTCGCGGAAACGTAAATCATAACTTAAATTAAACTTCATTAATCGTCATTACATTACTGAATAAAACTCTGATAATAAAAGTACTAAAGAAGTCTGTGAAAATCCCCAAAAGATAACTACGAAAAATCAGCTGCAGAGTTCCCCTCGTATCCTAGCTGCAGCTATCAACCAGCCCACTCAGCTATGTCCGTCCCGTCCTCAACAAAGATGTGCTTGTAGTCCTCATCCGGCTCACCTGGGAAGTAGGGGTGAGTGACAGAAATCACCCAGTAGATGCCCGCCTCAAACAAATACAAAACGTACATACTGAAACGATATAGCCACATAGCACATAAACATGATATAACACATAGCACATAAACATGATATAACACATAGCACATAAATATAAGATAACACGCATAAGATAAAGTAAATGCGGTAAGTAAAGCACTCCACATAAAAATGCGCAAGTACGTGATGCATGCTCAATTAACGTGTCACACGCAACCAAAAATCATGTCATTCAATATGCCCTAGACCTATATGCAATGCATGATCCCGGGATTGACTGGATGCCTGTAGCCCGTGCACTACAATCCACCCTTGCGGATGCCCGTGGCCCGTACACCACGATCCACCCCAACCGATGCCCATGGCCCGTACACCATGATCCACCCACTCGAGCGTCTGAGACCCGTACATCTCAACCCACTCCAAATGCAATGCACGTGCCATGAATGCAACAACAAAATCGCCTGGGGCCCGTACGCCCATCCTCACCATCTCCGGCACTCAAGTCGCATGGGCCCGTACGCCCATCCTCACCATCTCCGGCACTCAATATTTGGTTTCATAAATTTTTCGAATATTGGAAAGTTATTATTTAGCATCCCCTTATTTTTCCTTAACTTGTATTAATTTACTAGAATTTTCTACTAATTTCCCCTATGTTTCCCTTACTTAATTATATTTATTATTATTAATTTTTAATTACTTAAAGTTACCGAACTTCAGAAATTAAGTGAATATAATTTAATTTTAACCTTTTATATTCTCTGGAATTTATTTGAATTTTATTGGTATTTAATTATATTTCCCTGGTCTGATCCGCCAGACCCGATACATTTTTTTGAGAGGTTAATGGGCCGCCTTCGGTCCGACCCGCTGGCCAGTCGACCTGGTCCGTTGGCTGGCCTATTCTCTGTCTTACTTTAATTATTTATTCATTTGTTCAATGGCTGCTCCACCAGTGAAAACCCGCGCTGTGAATTTGTTTTTTCGATCCCAACCCCCCATCTCTCCTATTTCCAGTCTATAGGAACCTATTCTAAGGCCGAAACATAACTTTTTAAAGGCTCCTAATGTAAAAGTTCCCTTTTTCCCCATTTTTAAGGATATTTTGTTTTCGATTCAATCATACCACCAATTTCACACACATACACGCACATAGCAGCCACAAACAATATATCTCATGCTTTCCAACATATACATAATTAACAACTTAAACAAATAAAAACAACGAAACAAAATTTACAACTTAAACAAATAAAACAACGAAGCACATTAGTATACCATCAAAGCATGCATGAATCATACTCGTTTGAGGGGGAAGAGGCACCTACCTTTTTGACGAACTAACTTCCTACGCGAAATCTCTTCTTCCCAACCCTGCTGACCTATATGCTTAGTGTTGGGCAAATCCTTCCTTTCTAAATAAACTACACACCTATATATATATATTCATATCAATATATTTTACAAATAATATATATAATACAAATCATATATTCACTAACCAAGCACAAGTTTTCAAAGTATTAATTAATTTAATTTTTTTTTTCCCTGCAACTTTCGGACTCCAAAATTCTCATGAAAAAGAAAACTTACAACCAATCCCTTTTTTCCAACATGCATGCATCTATCAGCAATCTTTAATTTCCTTTATGCACGAATGACCACAGCAGCCATCACATTCATGCATCGTTATATAAATATATTGCAGTTAATCATTATTTAATATATATTTACACCTTTTCCAGCGAATTTCAGTATACAGCATGGAACAATTTTTTTTTTTGATTCCTCAAACTTATTAATATATTTAAGCGATGCGGACATCGACGTTCTATATATATTTATAATTATAACAATTACACATATATATAACCATCTATAAAAAACACAATTACGAATGCATGATCCGATTTGATATGAAAATAGCATAATAACTTTGTAAAAGCATAACAAATATATCAAAGATACTTG
Organism: Eustoma russellianum; assembly: GCA_036186865.1. Lineage (NCBI taxonomy): Eukaryota > Viridiplantae > Streptophyta > Magnoliopsida > Gentianales > Gentianaceae > Eustoma > Eustoma russellianum. Next base: position 31,490,705 of record AP025049.1, on the reverse strand, counting down.
CCTCGTGTCTCGATTATACGCGATATACTAAGAATTGGAGGTTGAATGACCCAAAAATTATTGCTTTTGGGCTTCCTAGTGCTGCGGCAGATTGTTGCAATTCTTGAAAAAAATATAAGGCTGCTGTATTGAAGTTTATGGAGGACAGAATAAGGTACAATTTTTTTTTTGAGAGAATATTGGTGGTTTCCTTCCTAAGTGATGGCGGCAGTTTGTTGGGACTATGGGGCTGCCGATTTTGTTTAGTTTTAGGGTACGAATTGTGTGATGTGTAGGTATAGATATAGGTTAGGTTTAGGTAGAATCTTAGGATATTTAGGTAACCTTATTCTAATGAAATTAGGATTTGTGTTTAATTCAATAAGATTTATCTTATTCACTTTCCTACTCACATTAGGTTTCTTAGGGTTTTTATCTTTGTTTGTTTTTTTTTCCTTTTTCCTTTGCACCCTCAGTGCACGGGGTATGACACTATACGCCTTCAGAAAGGGGTATAGACTTGTAAAGCTAATAGACTATATAAAAAACAAAATTAGTCGAAATATCTAGAAGCAAAATCTTTTAAATACCTTTGAAATGTAGGATATATCTTGGTGTACGTGCCTATAAGAAAATATTTAACTACTTGAAAAATAAAAGTCCGATACTTCGTATAATTTTGTTTCTAAGTCACCCCTTACCGTGAATGAAAAATCAACATGTATACCGGTTCTTATAAATCTTTAACTTAAATTGTCCAATCCTAGTACGACACACTAAATATTGATTGACTTAGGGCATTCTAATTCACCATGCTTCCGCGCGCCACACTGATCCGCTGTACTTCTTTACTTGGTTATTTTAACCGGTAATTCTAATTTAATTAGATCTCACCTGAAAGGCAACCACTACTTGTTCATACTTATTCTATTTCAATTCAAGCCTACTCGATGCATCAGTACTTACGTGTTCCGAGGAATCAACACTTAACTCAATTTGTAATAATTCGTCATTCCACTGTATTATTTCAGTAATGCTTGTTTATCACTATCAATCGACATCCCTAATAAGACTAATATCTTCAGCTTATTTGATACTCTAAAATTCAACATCTTAATCATAACTATAAACCCCTTTGTACAATGTTCTTTGCTAGACTCTACTGATCATAACGCTAATAAATCTTTTTCCTTATTAATTCGTTTAACTATATATCATCTCTTAGGAACTACGATCCCAACTTAAACATAGTCACTATCCGACACTACTGTCAAATGTAGTCATGAATCCGCTTCATTTATCATAATGGTACCATGTTTGCAGGGGTCGGAGCTAAAGAATTATACAAATGGTTATAATCAGCACTTAGGTGAGGCAAATACTTCAGTGCCATATGGAGTGCCCTAGGTAAACATGGGCATATTCCTTATCCGATTATCACTTAGGTCTAATGTCATGACTGATTCTAGAATTGAAACTTGGTATCATCATTTATTACGTCTAAAATCATACTTATTTCTAAGTTCAATGCTTATAATATAATCACAGCTTATGACTAAGATCAGTACTTATGTTCAAATCATCACCTGATATTCAAACCATCACCTGATGTTCAGATCATCACTTAATTTCTAGAGCCGATATTTTGTATCGTCGTTCCTTAAGTCTACAATTATAACTTATGGGCAATGTCATCACTTAGCTTCTAAGGTCACATCTTATTTTCAATAACATGCTTAATATATATAATCATTGCTTATGACTAAAAATCGGTATTTATATTTAAGATCGTGACTTAGGAGCAAAATCGTAACTTAATTTCTAAGATCATGACCTAAATCTATGCTTCCGCCATAGATCTAGAGCCATGCTCTTATAACACCTATAGCGTCCCGCTCTCGAGCCCTAACACCAGGAACAGTGCACCCGCCATAGTCTACTAAGAGAACTACAAGGCTTCGATATGAATTTCTTACACTTCAGCATGTGACATAGAAATCAGTAGCGGAAACGTCATAATTAAAACTTTTAAATAAATACGTTCCCAATAAGATACATCGGATATAGAAACAATTAATCCCAAATCACAAGTCACTAAAATATACATATTATCCCAACCATCTCGTTGGTAATCCGATAGCCTCAACCAACGTCCTCCAACAGAAGTCTTATAAGTCCATCAGCATCCTCACACGACAACGCCCTCTGTGCAAGAATACCCTAACTTCTCATGCCTGCAAAACTGGTGAGTGGTGGTATGAACCAAAATCAACGGGCTCAGTAAGCAACCTACATATACCTGTTATAGAAATCATACATGCAGAAGCAAATACAAATAACTTTTATAGTTAACATACATGTCCTTAGTCCACAAATAATTTCACTTGATTATCTTTAACAGTTAACACTTCGAAAATAAACACAAAATAAATAATTCATCAGCTCAATCTACATTACTGTGATGCAAGCTATTCTCAAATATCACATACACAACAAACAAATAATCACATAAACAAAGAAGAGAACAACACATGCCAATGGAGCAAATAAACTGCGGAAAGTAAGTCATTCCACATAATAATACGCAACATTATGATGCATGCCTTCCTCTACGTGGCACACGCAACAAAAGTCATGTCATGCAATATGTATGTATCTTTTCCGTGCATGATCCTGGGACCTACTGGATGCCTGTAGCCCGTATACTACAATCCACCCCAAACGATGCATGTGGCTCGTACACCACGATCTACTATAACCGAGTGCTCGTGGCCCGTACACCACAATCCACTCCATTCGAGTGTCTGAGACCCGTACATCTTAGCCCACTCCAAATGCAATGCACGTGCCATAAATGCAATGCGAATTCCACTTTAATATATATATTATGTTCTGGGCCGAGGCCTGCCACCTTAACCGACCCGCTGGTCATCCGTGCCGGGCTCAACGGACTGCCTGGCGTGGCTCTCTTCTGTTTCATCTCATTTCCATTTTCATTTTCGTTTCTGTTCATCTCATCTTTTCGTTAATCATGTACATCCACGCTCATACATACACTCATTCACATGTACATACATATATCTAATTTACATATGTAATCATATATCTCACATAATTCACATAACTCGCATATACACAAATACAAATATACAACGAATAACACACTGATGCATGATAACATAACGAGCACAGATAGACCACTTACTTCTGATGCATGACAATATAACAAGCACATATAGACTACTTACTTCTGATGCATGACAACATAACGAGCACAAATAGACCACTTACCTGACCACAAGCCTTGTATATTGCTTATAACCACCACGGCTCAGCCACTTCGTGCCGCAATAACAACCAGTTTCTGCCATGTTTGTTTGGAACCAAACCCAACTCGTGTCTCGATTATATGCGATATAAGAAGAATCGGGGTTGAAAATAGACCAAAATCACTTGTTTATTCCCCTAGGGCTGGCGGCATAATTGTTGTAGATTCAATCAATTGTGGCCGATTGTTGAATGTTTGGAAAAGTATAAATTGCTTGCTTGATAAAGATTGTCGGGGCTGGCCTTTGTTTGCAAATTGCAGGAATAAAGAGATTAAATTAAAGGTTGGAAGAATTGAGGGTGGCTGCTGGCGTGAATCTTGGGGAGTGGGGGGAAGAAGACGCAGCAAGGCTGCCAATCATTGCTGAGGAATAAGACATCCTGCGGCTGAAGACTTGGAGGGAAATTTTGAGCAAGAATTTGTGTTGTATAGGGTGTATATATATAGGGTTAGGATGGAGCCTTTTTCTAATATACTTAGGATTTAACTATTAGTATAATTCTATCCTTTTTCTTTTTCTTTCCTATTCTAATCCATATATTTCCTATACCAATCTTATAACTTGAAGATAATTATTATCACTACTTAAGGTATTTCATTTTCCAATTATACTATCTTCTTTTCTTTTTCATTCCCCGGTCGCGGGGCATAACAATACTTATCCACGGGGTATGAAAATCTGCTGAACAACTCTGACAAGAAATGCACCAAACAAATAACTACGTCAAACTGTAATCTGATCACACTGGTATTAAAGCTGAATTTGTGCTTTGGATTAGGCATGTCAAATAGGCCTCAAGCTTGCTTTATATAAAACATCAACGAACGCATACTAAAGCTATATCATAAAGTATTCTTTAAAACATAAGACCAATATTATAGTGTAATGAACTTGGGTCTGTCGACACAACATTACAAACCTTTATCATTTTCATTTTTGTTGGATTGAAAATGATTAACCCATAATCAGTATTCAATACTTACATGCATGACATGTATTACTTTTTTTTCGGATTTGCTTGTTACGCACACGTGTATAACGTCATTGGAGCCCTTATTATTAGGCTTACATCGAAAGCAAATCCCATTTCTCTAGTGCTATAAATAATCCCCCTCTAATATCATAAAGTCATGCAATTCCACAATTACCAGCTCCACCGTGCTGAAACCAGATGCTTTTTATCCTACTTATTAGCAACTGACATTTCAATCTACCCAACATTGTCAAATTTATATTTTTTTTTAGCCTTCTGAGGCCTGGTCCTCCACGCTCCTTGTTTATCTATAGCCACAGATTAATAAAATTTTATATTTATTATTTGTCTATATCTTTTTTTCCTTAGGCGAGTCTATATCTTATTGAAGCATAATAAAAACTATACGAGTCTCATTTATCAATACCAAGGTGAAAGCCATTTGGACACAAGTGAAAGGCGGAAGACTTGTAATAAGAGTTAAAGCGAAAGTTATTTAGAGAATCACTCAGTGGGAACATATTATTGATCATCCTCATCATCATCCGGACCCAGTATAACCCAACGACAGCAAAAGCTATCGTTAGGGTCTGGAGATGGTAAGTGATAGGCATACAATACTTCTATCCCAAGGGATAGAGAGTCTGCTTTCAGTGGAGACCCTCGGCTCTATGGGAACATATTATTGAAATCCATTAAAGATGAGCTACGCAATTATCAGTCATTTTGTTATATCTCAGAGCTAGTAGGCATCGTGACCAATTGCTTTCAGCAGAGATCACACCATACAGAAAGCTCAAGGCAAGTGCATGTTGACGCTCAAAATCCAAGGACAATTTATGGTTAAAAGGACGCATTTAACCCTTGGATATTCAGATGCAAAGATAAAATGTACTATTCCTTTAATAACAGACTTTGCGCATCAGACACCTATATTGCAGCAGGATAGAGCTTTTCTTAAAATAGATGATCCATGAACTACTTTACCCCCAAATCAAGAGGAAAGACAAAAGGGCGAAATATTCGACTTTCTTTTTGGCCCTTCTAGTGAATCTAGTGAAAGGAATGTCATCATTTGAAGTGACGATGATGATGATGATGATGATGATAAGCAATCAGTAAACATAGTGCCAAGAGGGAACCAGCAAGGGAGCGATAGAGTTGAAAGTGCATGTATCATGAACGATGGCCCGGCCACGGAGAAGGGATTCAAACTCGAATATCTTGGTGAACGAGCACATGAGCTCAGTCAAGTTAAAGCAGCTTTCACACTAGGAATGACTCCCACTAGCATGCAAACATTTCCTTCAAACATACTTGAATTTACATGGTTGAAGATGAAAATGTCAGACAGTTATGAAAATTGAATCACCTCAGAAGGGCCAAAAGGCACAGTTATTATTCGTGTAAAAAGAGAGTTCTAGCAAGTGATTAAATTACCATATCTTAGGGGATGCCAGAGACTTTATCACATAAGAATGGACCTGCAACATTTGTACAACACCACTTGGTTGCGCTATCTCAGACAAGACTATGGCTCAAAAACCGCCAAGCATCTTGGAAGATGGTGTAGTAGTACAACTGAGGAAGGCTGATGCAAACCCCATTTACATGCCTTTTTAGCCACACATGCAACTTCTCAAGGGCCATCTTCCTCAACTAAATAGACAATGCAGAAGGTAAATCAGTTTACAGCCTAAAGCTGCAACCAGTACATGGATCGGGTGTTTGGGCTGTAGCCATGGGAGTGACAACTAAAGCAAGAGTATAAAGGAGCACTTACTACTCAAAATAAATCCTTGAAGCAAGCTCTGAGCTCTTTCAGCTTGCTCTGGAGTACCCGATATTTGAATTTCCTTCTCTTTTGCATCTGGGTTATTGTCAGTAAATTGCACATTGGCTCCAGATAACTGTAAGAACACATAGTTCACACTGATTTAACATGAAAAATTCTTGCCACTGAATTTTATCATAGAATAAGTATAGACTGCTGAGGCTAAATATTACCTCGCTAATTTGAACGAGCTTATTTCTTGATTTTGTTACTAATTTCGATGCTACATGAGGCGGGATCACAACTTCCAGAATACTCCTGGTTACGAACGGGATAGATATTCTAGCAATAACAGGAAAAGGAAGTGTGAACTTGACTGCCCAAAATGCGCATTCTAATGGAGTGGCCAGAGTTTGACTACCTACCTATTCAATGCGGCGGGAACTTCACTACGCTCATTTTCATTTTGCTTTCCTGAACCACCAGGACCAGCCCCCGAGTCCTGCACAGAGAGACAGAGAGAGAGATTAATTTTCAGATTATTTCATATATCAGAATATACCAATGACCAAGTCCAGAACTTGACGCCTTCCAAAACTCAACTTCCCCACAGATATTATCACTCAAAAGGAATATTTTATTATTCAGCAACACTTATATATTCACGACTATTCTATGAAATATACTGCCGCCAATTATGCATTATCCATTAAGCTCAAAGGCGCGAGAGGAAGGGTGATAATATTCTGTTTTTTATTCTTATTTTTTTAGGTAAGCCTGAATATTTAAATTTATGATGATTTGGGTGGTGTGCTTGATTGAAAAAGGCATCAACTATCAGTGAAATACTATTTTTAAGATAAAGAAATCAAAATTTTGAAGTCCCATGTGCCAGGCATCCAGCAACATAACAAGGAGAAAATTCCTTCCCTGCCCTAGAGGTGCATATTGGAATTTTTCTAAAGCTGAACAGTTGTGTAGAAGCACACATGGATAAGTTTGGACCTGGTCTTCTCGGACTATGTCAGTGCAACTTAGAGCTGCTATTAAAGACGGAATGCTGAAAAAAGAAAGGAGATGAGAACGAACAGGATCTTCTTACACTAAGGGATTTTGTGGTTGTCATGTTTGTCGGCTGCACAACTGTACTAGATACACTTTGACGATTTGAAGAGGGAGTCTCAGACCCTTGATCATCTTGAGATGTGGGCCTATTGCTGTCAGAACCTCCTTCAGAAACCAGGTTATTCCCTATTGTTCCGGAAGCGGATACAAAGGGTCCAAGTGTATCCTTATGAGACAACCCCCTGTGAATAATAGTCCGTAGTTTTGATGTCACTTCAAGAAGAGCTTCACGAGCAGCTCTAATTTCCCCCACGATCTGCAGATGTGAAACCCCGAACATATCAATACCATTAGCAGTAACATTCAGTGATAGTGATCTAGCCCATTTCTGTGCATGATTGTGCAGGTGTGTGGTTTAGTGCAGGTATTTTACACATCACCAGGTTGGACGAACCAATGGGAATCAGTGATGTACGAACTCCAAAACAAGGATACCATGTGTTTAGGTTTATCGCATGATCAATGAGTCAAAAGAAGAACCTAATTTTATTCATGTTGTCATAAATGTAACCTTAGTAAAGATATCCCTAAGGGATCTGTAGCACGTATGCACAATTTCACCAGTTTTTTTTAAGTGAAGTTCTCATAAGGCCCAATGAATCATTACATGTTATGGAATGTCACTGATGCACAAGTCAAAGATCACAACAAACCTGTACAATTTCATCAGTGTCAGAGACATACACGGGGAGTTCTTCACGCGGCAAAATTTTCACGTCAACTCCAGCTATCGTTTTTATGGAGGATAGTGAACCCCTTTTTCCATCAAAGCATAGGGTTTCATCCGAGTGCAGAAGCAACCTGGTGGTAATGACGTTCTCTTTTTCAGGTTCAAGATCCACGATGCGGGTCTGGATATGAAGCAATGCTTCTTGAGCAGGGAAGAGGTCATCATCTGGGCCCTAAAGCATATAAATAACCCATGATTAAGGAAAAGATACACATTTAAATCAACAAGTTTCAAAGCTGATTAAAATGGTAATGAGAAAAACCAATTTAAGTCATGAAAAATGGTTGAAACTGGGACAGGAGAAATCTCTCATATAAATTTACACAGAATAAGGAGGGAGAAAAAAGCTCAGGGACTTTTAGACAGTTCCATATCTGCATCAGGAGAAAAAAGCTCAGGAAATTTAGACAGTTCCATATATGCATCAGAAGTAAATGCACGATGGTTTAGAGAAAGTAAAATATCAGATATGGTTGAAATGTATAGTAAAATAAAGTGCACTGTACAATACCATATACATACACAGAAACACTATAGATACACACACTAATACACACAGAATATACACACATGCACATATAATTATAAGTGGCAAATACACTAAAATACACCACTATTTCGGTGGTATACTAGGAAGAAACAAATCTTCGTAGTTGCAGATAAAGTCGTTGGCAGTTTCCTGTCAACTAGCTTTTAGACAAATTATGGTCATTGGAGGTCTTGTAACAATCTCCATATAAAATAAAATAAAAAAAAAACACACACTAGGCATTCTTTTCTTTTTTGTAAGTCACTTACATATTCAAAGTATCTTGATGATCAATCATCAAGTTTCTATAAGTATCTTGATGATTAATCATCAAGTTTCTATATAGTATCAGAGAATTGTACCGTACTCATACTCCATTTTGTTCTATTGAAATATATTTTGAATGGTTTCAATGCCTGAAATAATTGAAGCTGAGGCAACTTCCACCATAGAGACATCAGGGACATGGTCTAATACCAGTTCTACCTCATTGGATGGAGCACCTATTTTGATCACAAATCACAAATTAATAGGAAACAATCGCCTATCCTGGAGTACGGCTATTGAGATGTTTATAACTCAAAGAGGCAAGAAAGATTATCTCTATGGAGGGGTAGTCATCCCTGCCTCAACAAAGCCTAAATTCAGAACCTGAAAATCTGAGAATTCAATTATCATGTCATGGATAATAAGGTCAATGACCCCTAAAACAAGTGACAATTTCATTGTTTACTCTACTGTTGTAGAAATATGGTATGCAGTAAAAGATATGTACTCCAAAAAAGATAACATCTTAAAGTTGTATAAACTTGAAACTCAACTTCAAGTAACTAAACAAGGAGGCTTACCTGTTAGTATTACTCTCGGCTGACCAAGACATGACAGAAAATTGACATATTTGAAGCTCATTCATGGGCGCTTGAAGCATATGACAAGTTATTCAAACAAATTATTGAAACCAAGAGGGTGTTCAGGTTTCTCACTAGTCTCCACAAAGACCTTGTTGCTGCTAGAAGCATAATTTAGAGTACAAGTCTAAACACAACATTTTTACAAATTAGACATGAGGAAAGTGGAATAAAACTCATGACGGGATCACTTCCAACTCTGACTACTGAGGGATCAGACCTGGTAACAGGAAAAACACACTCTGAACACACTGGATCACATTCTAGTACACCTACTTCTCACATTCATGTCCATAAGTATCTGCATTTGTAACCACAGGAGCTACGACCAATGTAAGCTTTATTGGAGATATTGTGAGAGAATTGGCCACACAGATGATCATTGCTGGAAGCTACATGGAAAACCAGAAGGAGTTAAGTCCCAAAGGCCTCCTTCCTAAAGGACATTCAACAACACTGGAGGAGTGCTAGGCACAACATATAGCCAACAGAGTAAGCAATTACAGCACTGGACAACTTACGGATACTTCAACAATACTAACACAAAGTCAGGGCTCTACTTCAAATTCTAAGCCAACAGAATACAAATCACTCTACATCTATCCAATCTACAACAACAAGCACAGGCAACAAACAAGAGTGTATTCAGAAGCCTCTGATCATATGATAAACAACAATGATCTTCTATTTTATTATGAATCATTCCTTTATCATAAAACACTTAAGGTTACTAATGGACTCAATCTGCAAGTCATTGGAAATGGACTAATCAAGTTAACAAACAAGTTACAGTTGCATAATGTCTATACCATGTCTCTGGTTCGACTTGATATCTGTAAGAAGAATAACAAAAAATAATAACTGCATTTCATGTTTCTCACATTCTAGTGTTATTTTCACGGAAATACTATGGGGAGATGATTAGCAATGCTAGGAATCTAAATGAGCTATTCATTTTGCAAGTTGAGGCACCAGTAAAAACCAGAATAGATGATTGCACACCAAGCTTCTGGTCTTGTACTAGTTTAGAGTCAAGTAGCAACCAGATACTACTCTAGCATAAAATATTAGAACATCCTAATTTTCTATATCTGAAAAGGTTATACCATGCTTATTTATAAAAATTGATCCTAAGAATGTGAAATATGTACTAAACATATTAGCTCTTTTATCATGCTAAGACATATAAATCAACACAACATTTAATATAGTATATTCTGATAGTTGAGGACCATCTCGGATAACTAATATCAATGGTGGCAGACGGTTTATAACATTTGTTTATGATCACACTAGAATCAGTTGGGTATACCTTATAAAACATAAAATTGAAGCAGGACAAATTCTGAAAAACTTTGTTACCTTAGTTAAGAACCAACTTGGTGTTACTGTCAAGACTTATAGGTCAGACAATGTGTTTGAATACTTGGAGAAAACTGTTAAAAGCTTTATGGCTGAGAATGGCATACATCATCAGACTTCTTGCACCTATGCCTCTCAACAGAATGGAATAACTGAAAGAAAAATGGACATTTGCTAGAGGTAACTAGAACAATTATTTTTCCAATGAATGTCCTAAAGTATTACTGGAGAAAGGCAATACTCACTACCACATATCTAATCAATAGGATGCCCTCTCGAGTTCTTTCATATAAAACTCTTAAACGAGCCTTGATAGAATATTATCCACATACTAATTTACTCTCTGTTCTACCCTTTAAACTATTATTTGGTAGCACTATATGCATTCAAATCTAGCCCTATCTGAGGAATACACTAGATCACAGATCCACTAAGTGTATATTTTTAATATATTCAAGTTCAAAGAAGGGTTATATCATTGTCTGATTACTAGAAAGATGCATGTAATTATGTATGTTACTTTTGATGAAAAACATGCCTATTACCCAAAGAGTCCTTTACTAGAGTATAGTGGTAGTGAACAAAACAGCTTCTAGAGCATTATCGATACCATACAGTCACCAGCCTCAGAAAATAGTGACCAACCACTAGAACAAAACAATGGTGATATCAGAGAGAAAATACTCCACAAGACCAGAGTGCTAGGGACAACCAGACGAAAACACACTTACCTATAACACAAGTATATATCAGAAGAAAACCAGAGGATGATATATACAACCACCTTTAGAAACAGAACAATATATAAGCACAGACATAATCAGTGGTAGTAGGCCAATTACCCTCTAAAAAGTAGTGAGAGAGTGTATAAAGCATCCCTGTACAACTTCATATCATAGCAACAACTTAATCCAGACTTTAGAGTATTCACTAATGTCTTGGATAACCAGGCTATTACTAGGGATATTCAGAAGGCATTGAACATACCTCATTAGAAACAGACTATATGTGAAGAAATAGAAGCCGTAACCAGAAACGAAACACAGGAACTTATACCTATTCCTCAGGGCATTAAGCCATTAGGTTGTAAGCAGATTCTTTCATCAAATATAATACTGATGGCACAATTAATAAGTTCAAATCAAGGTTGATTGCAAAAGAATTTACACATACTTATGGCATTAATTACTTCGAAACCTTTGCAACAGTTGTCAAACTAAATATTATACAGATTATATTCTCACTTGTTAACTTAGGCTGAAATTTATTCCAACTAGATGTTAAGAATGCCTTTCTAAATGGAGATTTCCAAGAAGTGTAAATGGACATACATCCTGGCTTTAGTATTGATAGCAATAAAAATAAAATATGTAAATTAAAGAAATTATCATATGGTCTTAAACAATCCTCTAGCGCATGGTTTAGGAAGTTTACAAAAGTTGTCCTCAAACATGGTTTCACACAAACTCACAATGACTACATTTTATTCACTAGAGGAACTAACACAGGTAGCATGACTATACTTATCGTCTATGTTGATGATATAATACTTACTGGAAATGACACACTAGGCATAGCTCAAAGAAAGAAATAATTATCTACTGATTTGAACTTAAAAACTTAAGCAAACTCAGATACTTCTTGCACATGGAAGTGGAAAAAAACCAACGGGGAATGAGTATTGCACAGAGCAGACATATACTAGACCTTTTACAAGAAAGTAGTATGCTTGGTTGTAAACCAACTCCCACACCAGTCGAACCTGGACATAAATCTAGGAAACGGTAAGATAAAACACTTTTAGACAAACTTAGCTATTAAAAGATAGTTGGAAATTTAATTTACTTGTCTCATACTATGCCAGATATCTGCATACGAGGCCCGATACCCATTATGCTGTCAATTTTGTAAGTCAATCTATGTATGATCCTACTAATAAATTCTTTAAGACTGCTTTGAGAATGCTTATGTCCTTAAAAAGGTTGCATCAAGACAGGGGCTACAGTTCAGGAAGAATGAAGACAGAGATCTACAAGTATTCAAAGATGTAGATTGGGAAGGATCAAAGGTGGACATAAGATCAATAACAGGCTATGGAACCTATTTGTGGGAAAACATTGTTACATAGAGGAGTAAGAAGCAAACAGTGGTCTCCAGAAAGAGTGCAAAGGCACAGTTTAGAGCTTTGGCATTAGGACTGTGTGAAGTCTAGTGATGAAGGAACTGAGCCAGTGTGTCTCTTTATACCCATCAGTGTGCATTATGATAAAATTTCAACCATCAACATGACAAAAAATCCAGTTTGACATGACAAATCTAAACAATATGGAGATAGATAGACACTTCATAAGGAAGAAGATTGAAGGCCAAGTTATCAGGATCAAGCATGTAGCATCAAGGGATCAAGTTGCCGACATCGTCGCTAAATCAATATTAATTAAAGTATTTCCATTCTTATAGTCAATCTTGATTGTATAAATATATACACCAAGCTTGAGGGTGAGTGTTGAAATGTATAGTAAAATAAAGTGCACTATACAATACTTTATACACACACAGAAACGTTATAGATACAGACTCTAATACTCACATAATATACACACATGTAATTATAATTGTAAATGGTAAATACACTAAAATACACCACTATTTCAATTGTATACTAGGTATGGACACAGTTTGACGCAATTTTCATTATGGGTCATCGGAAAACAACCTCTATGTGTTTATAACACATAGGTATGGTTGCGTACATCCACCACCACATACCCTGTCATAGGCAGAAGCCTCTAAGGCAATGAGATAATGTTGTTTTTGTTGCTGCACTGGGAACAAACAAATCCACATAGTTGCATAATAGAGCCGTTGGCAGTTTTATGTCAACTAGCCGTTAGACAAATTATAGTCGCTGGGGACCTTGTAACAACTTCCACATAAGGAAAAACAGTAGCATATTCAGATTAGAGTATCTTAATGATTAATGAAATCCTCAAGTATCTATAGAAGTACCTCGTCTGATCTCACAATAATTATCTGCTCATTGGAACCAGCAACTGGATCAGCAACCTTGACATCCACACCAACTTCATGGCGCAGCATGTCTATTATGCCATCTGTTTCCCCAACAACAGAATCAACCTTCTCTGTGGGACATAAAATTCGAAACACGATGTCTTCACTGAAATACCCGGCATCTTCTCTTTCTTCGGCATCAAGGGAGTGGTCAAAATGGCGAGAGGAATAACGATCGCCTCGCCCAGCAGAAAACTTAGATCCAAAATTTGTCCCATCCGCAGGTGATCTGGGAGTCCCGTTGTTCATATGAGGTATCAAATCATCATCGGGAGGGACAAATCGATCAGGTGAGTGCACATGACCTTGAAAATGACTGCGGTCACGATGTTGACTCTCCCTCAAACGTGAAGAAATAATGGCTACAGCATTTTTAACAGCACTAATGCCACCAACGATCTGTAGAAAAGATGTCGGCCCAATTTGTACAATGAGAACAAGAAAAATTAGAATCCATATTTTGGATATCAAAACAAAGAGAACAGGAATTGGTCCAAGTAGACATAGGTGGCTCACAGCTACAATAGATTTTATATAAGAAACTTCAGTCAGACTATGTAAGAACTCCTGAGGAAGCTCAAAAATAAAGAATGAACACACTAGAGACATAAATAATTCCATCTCTTCAACTTTTTTCCTTTCTCCAACCTTCACTTCAGAATTGTCCTACTTTCCTTTGTCGAATGTCCCAAAAATATCATCCACCAATTGCAGTGAAAAATCATCCTCCCCTTAAGTTTCCTGGTCCCTCAAAACTTAGTACAAAAAACAACAGAGTATTACATACTCCAAACAACTGTTTAAAGATAGTAGTGCAAATTTTATCTTGATTCATGAGATTCAACGGAATAAATATAATATTCTAAAACAATGTGCAAAATTACCAGAAAGAAAATACAATTGGAAAGAAGGGAACATCCAACTTTAAGGCATAAAGATCCTGCAAAATCGAAAAGCTGGAAGAGTAGACAACATTGGAACCCTAGAAAGATTCATGAGTTGGGTAAAGTTATTAGGACCGTCTGTCTAACCAATTCACAGAAAAAGGTGTAAAAGAAACAAAGGTCTGATTTTCCGCATGGCGGTTTGAAAGGAGGATTAGTACAGGAAGGAATTGTGGGTTACAACATGTGTAACCTTTTTCAGAAGGCCGATACATCGAAAGGCTGAGAGGTCCTCCTTCGCCAGTTTAATCATTAACAAACAGCGATGACCCAAGATTGAAAAGAGAAAACCCTTCAAGTTGTGCTTTGGTTTAGCTTCCACGTAGAGCTTTTCCACTAAAGGAAGTGCAAACATAAAGCGTCAGCCCACAAACAGGAACAAGAGAAGATTGAACATTTCAATACACATTATACACCAAAAGTCGAAGCAAAAAGCAATTAAACAGAAACATCCAGTCGAATAACACAAGTGAGGACACTACCTGATACATAAAAGCTGGAAACTAACTCTTACGAAAGAAAAAAATGCGAGTGGTAGCATAGAGTCTAATTGGTGGATACGAGCCCATCATTCATTTTTTGCTTTGTCAATAAATATAGTTAAAAAGTACTTCTCTTATATCTAGTCAGTCATAAGGCTCTCATGTAAGACTGGTGGTTAAGTCTCTCCTTCAGACAATAAAATTAATTGGAATATGCATCTAAGCAACCAAAACAAGCATTCCTAAAATAACTAATTGCATCCGATACTTAATCCGCTCCTTTAGTTAATTTCAACTCTTATTCTAAGACATGCTAATTCTCACTACATGTCTCATTCTACCTACTAGTAGCCTCCATACCCTGAACCACCCTCAAACATTGCAATAAACTAATCCACAATCATACACATCCAACTGTGTCAACTAACCTCTACCAAGCAATCCTGCTAAAATTTGCGAAGAATATCGCTTTATTCATCATCAACAGATTATAAGCGAGAAATCCTCAATCGAACTCTAGAAAGAAACAGTAATCACATTTAAATATGAAACCTTCTCCATTACAACTCATGAAGATTTTGTCCTCTATTTTATGGCTATAAACAATATACTCAAGCAATAGTTTGCAAAGCAACCGTTATCTTTCTTTACATGTTTCAGTATCTATACATTAGTATTGTTAGACTCAGCCTTTCTACCTTCTTTCTTGGATAGTCGAGTCCCTAGCACAGCTTAATTTTCAAGAATGATATTAGCCCAATCACCAAGGCCCACGTATCCTCCACTATTTGAAAATCAATTCGGCCTAAGTTGCAACAAGTATCACATCCCAGCAAAGTAAGTAAGCCGCCAGTAAAATAAGAAATTTAACCAAAGGAAATACTTGAAACCAGTCAAATGTCCCACCATCCACTAAATCCCTCTCTGCAATTCTGCCCTTTGTTTAACAATTCATCAATAAGACTGGAAAGACGCCAAGTAAATTTAATGCAATCATTCGCGTTAAACCAAACAGTACAGGTAGCAAAACAACTGAAACAGCAAACATAATGTAGGCTGCAAAAGGAACAATAAAGAAATCTCAGAACTTTCAGACGATTTTGACGGCCAAAGTATCTGAAACTACTCAGTTTAGACAGAAGAAAACCTGTACAATCTCTTCAGACATGGAAACACAACGCGGAAGTGTATGATCTCTGGGTAAAACTCTAATATGGGTCTTAGTCTCCGACCTCATTTGCTCGATAATCTTCCCTCCTTTCCCCAATAATGATCCAACATGCAACCTTGACACCACTAGTCTTGTAACCATTTGCTTCTCTCCTCCTTTTCCACCATACCCAGCATGTCCACCAACCCCAGCAGTCCCCCCTGCAACATCGCTCTCCAAAATCCTCTCATGTATCATGAATAATGCCTCTTGAGCTGGGGAGAATGTAGGCATCCTCCCATCAGGGTCCCGCCTTCTTGAATCAGAGATCTCAATAATCCTCTCTTCATCTCCAGGAATCAATTCATGAACATTAATCCAAGCCCCTGTATGCTGCCTAATTGACTTAATTATGCTCCCTGATTTCCCAATTACACCTCCCGCTTTA
This sequence comes from Eustoma russellianum, assembly GCA_036186865.1. NCBI lineage: Eukaryota > Viridiplantae > Streptophyta > Magnoliopsida > Gentianales > Gentianaceae > Eustoma > Eustoma russellianum. The sequence continues at coordinate 31,473,900 of AP025049.1, read as the reverse complement.
GAATCATGACACAAGATCCTATAACTAGTAGTCACAGACATTGAGGGTTCAATCAACTTCCGGCCACCAGTAGCACCGACGTTCCGCGGGGGCGGACGGTGGTTACTGTAAGCTGGGCTGTTATTATATCGAGGCTTAGTACGAGGAAGAATGTCACAGGAATCATAATCTTGGTGCTCATAATAGTATCTCTTCGATGATCTTGATCTGTCCATTTAACTGAAATTGAGAAAAGATTTTAACTTTCAACTTTTTTCACTTGATTCTGATCGAATTTTAGAAGGGGTTTATAATTCTTCCAGTAGTTCTAACTTTGGGGTTTATATTGTTGCCTATTGGGAAAGGGAAAAATCAAGAACAGCAAGCTGAAGTTAGAGAGCAGAAAGAAGCAGCATGATTCTTTTCCAAGGGTTTTGTGATAACGGGTAAAGTTCTGATAGAGGAGAGACGAGTAGATTAAAGATAGTAACTTTTTTTATCCAAAAAGGAAATAAGTTAAAACAAATAGTAAACTATTTTGTTTATTTTTCACGTCAAATTCTGATGCTTTTTATTTTTGTTCATGTGTTTCAATTATCACAATTATGTATACATGTTTTGTTTTCCATTATTATTATTGTTATTATATACTGTTTTTTAAAAGATTAATGCAATTATATTATCATTATTATTTTATTAAGATGTGGTAAGAGGCAGATCTTTCTATTACTAGAAAACCTAAAAAAGTAAGAATGAGCATTGGAAAAGGAAATCATTTCGTAGTAGGTTATGGGAGTTCTAGTAAAAAGATGTTTACTACTTTGTCTTTAGAAGAAAAAAAGACTTATTCGGAGAAATGTGCTCAAATTAAGTTCTTAGTTTTTTTTGTGCATACCACATCGTATTCTAGATTATCGAGATGTTTACACTGGATGGAATGCCCTTGGCAGTTTTGGCTCTTTTATCTCTATAGTTAGGATTTGTGTTTTGTTTGATAGTAATAATCACTTCAAAAGATGGACAATCCTTCCCTATTTGAAGAGGAAAGAGAGAGCACATTATGTTCAATCATATGAATTACTTAATATTTGTTCTCGTGTTTGTAGTTAAGATGATGATGATGATGATCATCATCATCATAATCATAATCATAATTATAATCATCATCATCATAATAATAATAATAACTGTTGGCACAATCAATCCTGTACCAAGACGCAGTCGTTTACTGTGTGTATATGAAACAACAAAATAAATCAAACCCGGGGCGAGTCAAGGACTCTGTCCTTAAGACGTATTGCTCCGGTATACTGTGCCCAACCGGTATGAGCAATCGTCTCCCAGGATACAACGGGTACCTGTTCAGTTGAGCGGCACTGCTGAACTTGAACTCCTTCGAACCTTTGAATGTCCTGACTTCTCCCGGACGAAATGCAAGACTCACGTGCTATGAATGCAAATGCTTTCAATGCTTGAATTGTTTGTAGGTGGTGTGTTTATGAAAGAGCCATTAGCCCTCTTTATATAGGGGAGTAGGAGGTACCGTAACCGTTGGATCAAAACCGAAGTTTGATTTAAGCCGTCGGATTAAAACCTCCTATCCAGATTAGGATGGTTTAATCTCAGCCATTAGATTGAAGATAGATTATCAGGTTTAAACCTGGAACGTTGGATGGAAACCATATTCGGTTAAGCGGTTAAGACAGTTTAAATCTCGGCCGTTAGATTCAAGCTGCTTTACTCACTACCGTTAGATCACAACAGATGATCTTATCTTGAATGGAGGAGGATAGAGTTTGATTCATTTTGAATCAAATCTGCCAACAGAATCAAATCTGCGCCTGCTGTCAGACTTCGATCGATCACATCGATCGATCGAAGTGACATCGATCGATCGATGTGATCGATCGATGTCTGACTGAACACTTCATTCGATCATCCTGATCGTTCTAAGGGACATCGATCGATCGAAGTGATCGATCGATGTCCTCTGATCCACTTTGATCGATCTAAGAAGCGTATGAAGTCCTCTGATCCACTTCGATCGATGACATCGATCGATCGAAGTGACATCGATCGATCGAAGTCATCGATCGATGTCTGTCAGAAGCTTTTTCCGCCACATGGACATATCCAACGTGGCATTCCTCCACACGGGTGACACGTCACCCATCCACAACGTTTCCATCTACTTTGAGCATTAATTTCACATTCACACAATACATAATTGAGTGAGATCACATCCTAACATTAACTATTCGTTAAGGATTCATTAAGCTCATAGTACGTTGCACAACCAAGTTTTGCAACTTTCATTAACGGGCCAAAGCCCAAATCTTCAATCTCCAACGATGGGCCAAAGCCCAACCTTAAATTCTCCAACAATCCCCCACATGAATGTAAATTAATGCAGACACTTATGCAAACTCTGAGGAGAAGTCAGACAAGAAAATATTGCATCAGAAGAGGTAGCTTCTAGCTTTGAACCTTTCTTAGTGATGTATCATCGGATCCACTCGGCTGAGTAGTGACTTGATGTCTTGAACTAGTCAGCCTTTGTTGTGAACCAAGACAATGACACTCACACAATATTTTCTTTAACACCCTTTTGGTTCTCATGGTTGTGTTCGTTTTGGCCATGAACAACCTGGTTTCAGAAAGTGTTTTAGAGAAATCTTGCCACCCAGACTTTCTCATAGAAGCGGCCTCACTTCACACTTACATAGGTGATTCCTATCAAGAGTATTCTGCCATACTCCACTTGACGTATCAAGATATAGGACATCATTAAAAGCCTTAGCTTACCCTAAAATCTCTGCAGACAGCACTTTTATCAGACGGAATGAGTAAGTGCTAACTGAATCTTCATAACTTAGTTGTCCCATTGAACCAAGATTCTGGGATCTCCAGTCAACAAGGTTGGGTTACCATTACAAAGACTCATGCATTATGGGCTTCAGTCCCATTCCGTTTGTCAATCTTGACATCTGATCTCTAGGCAAGCCTTTTGTAAGCGGATCCGCAAGATTCTCCATTGATTTTATATAATCTATGGAAATCACGCCATTAGAGATCAACTGTTTAATGGTGTTATGTCTCCGACGTATGTGTCGTGACTTACCATTGTAAATGCTGCTTTGAGCACGTCCTATAGCTGACTGACTATCACAGTGTATGCTAATAGGAGCTATCGGCTTAGGCCAGCACGGAATATCTTCCAGAAAATTCCGAAGCCACTCAGCCTCTTCCCCACCTTTGTCCAATGCTATGAACTCAGCTTCCATAGTGGACCTAGCTATACATGTTTGTTTCGTGGATTTCCACGACACAGCAGCACCACCAACAGTGAACACGTATCCACTGGTGGATTTCGAGTCCTTACTATCTGATATCCAATTTGCATCGCAGTATCCTTCCAACACCGCTGGATATCTCGTGTAATGTAATCCAAGATTCATTGTGTATTTCAAATACCTCATCACTCTGTTAAGAGCTTTCCAATGATCATCACTTGGATTACTCGTAAATCTGCTCAACTTGTTTACTGAACAAGCTAAGTCTGGTCTTGTACAATTCGTTATGTACATCAGACTCCCGATTACCTGAGAATATTTTAGCTGGGCAACAGGTTCGCCTCGATTCTTTCTTAAGTGTATACTTAAGTCGAGCGGGGTCTTTACCGGTTTCACATCCTCCATATTGAACCGTTTTAGAACTGATTCAATATAGTGAGTTTGTGACAGTATGAGTCCCTCAGTCACCCTAGAAATCTTAATTCCCAGAATAACATTAGCAACTCCCATGTCCTTCATATCGAAGTTTCTTGTCAACATCTTCTTTGTGTTCAAGATTATGTCCCGAGTACTTCCCATGATTAGCATGTCATCTACATAGAGACACACTATCACATAAGAATTCTGTGTGCTCTTAATATAGACACACTTGTCACACTCATTGATCTTGAAACCATTAGCTAACATGGCTTGATCAAATTTCAAGTGCCACTGCTTAGGCGCTTGCTTAAGCCCGTACAAGGACTTAACGAGTCTACAAACCTTAGACTCTTGTCCTGGAACCACAAACCCCTCGGGTTGTTCCATATAAATCTCTTCCTCCAACTCACCATTCAGAAACGCAGTCTTTACATCCATCTGATGGATTTCCAAGTTATAGACTGCAGCAATTGCAACTAGCATTCTTATAGACGTGATCCTAGTCACTGGTGAGTAGGTGTCAAAAAAGTCAAAGCCTTCCTTTTGTCGATAGCCTTTAGCTACCAACCTAGCTTTATACTTTTCAATAGACCCATTCTCTTTCAGTTTCTTCTTGAAAACCCACTTACAACCAAGTGATTTACTTCCAGGTGGAAGGTTAACCAACTCCCAAGTGTGGTTCTGAAGAATCGAGTCTATTTCACTGTCAACTGCCTCTTTCCAGAATGGAGCCTCTGGAGTTGACATAGCCTCGGAAAAGTTCCTTGGCTCATTTTCTATCATATAGGTTAGAAAATCCGGTCCAAACGAAGTTGGCATTTTGGCACGCTTGCTTTGACGAAGTTCCTCATCTCCTTGAGGAGTCGCCTCACGCAATCGCTTACCAAGTCTTGTTACTTCTTGAATTTTATCTTTCCTCGGAAAGACTTCTTCGAAGAACACTGCATTCCTTGACTCCATGACAACATTTTCATGTATGTCAGGAATATCCGATTTGTGCACCAAGAATCGATATGCACTACTGTTAGTTGCATAACCGATGAATATGCAATCAACTGTTTTAGGCCCAATTTTAACTTGTCTTGGTTTAGGTATTGCAACCTTCGCCAGACACCCCCACACTTTCAAGTATTTGTAACTAGGCTTATAGCCTTTCCACAGTTCATATGGGGTCTTATCCGTCTTCTTGGACGGAATCCTGTTTAAAATGACGTTGGCTGAGAGGATTGCTTCCCCCCACAAGTTCTGAGATAAACCCGAACTTATCAACATAGCATTCATCATCTCCTTTAGAGTACGGTTTTTGCGTTCAGCAATACCATTCGATTGAGGTGAATATGGTGCAGTCGTTTGATGAATAATGCCACTTCCTGAACAGAATTCATTAAACGGTGTATCATATTCGCCACCTCTATCACTACGAATTGTTTTAATTCGTTTGCTAAGTTGATTCTCAACTTCATTTTTATAATCCTTGAAAGCATCAAGGGCCTCGTCTTTGCTACTTAGCAAATATACATAACAGTATCGTGTGCAATCGTCGATAAAAGTTACGAAATACTTTTTACCACCTCTTGTTTGCACAAACTTTAAATCACACACATCGGTATGAATTAAATCCAAAGGTTCAGTGTTCCTTTCTATTGAAGGAAATGGCGCCTTTGCCATTTTCGCTTCAACACATATTTGACATTTTCCTCTGTTATTAAAGTCCAGTTTGGGCAATAAGTCAAGATTACTCATACGTTGTATTGACTTGTAATTAACATGTCCCAAACGAAAATGCCATAAACAAGAAGATTCAAGCATGTAAGCAGAAGAGGAAGCAATTTTATTAGCCTCTGCGGGCAAATCTCTTTTGGGTACAATAGTGATGACATTCAATTTAAACATCCTATTTGACAAGTACCCTTTCCCCAAATACATGCCATTTTTCGAAAGAATAACTTTATTGGACTCTAACACTAGTCTAAAACCATGCATGACTAGAAGAGATCCAGATACTAAATTCTTCCGAATATCAGGGACGTGTAGCACATTCTGCAGAGTCAGATGCTTCCCTGATGTGAGCTTCAGAACAACTTTGCCCTCGCCTTCAATCTTCGAGGAGGCCGAGTTTCCCATAAAAAGTTGTTCATTGTTCCCGGGCTGATACTCCGTGAACATCTCTCTGCTGGAGCAAACATGTCTAGTGGCGCTAGTATCAAGCCACCACTCGCGTACGTTCCCCACAGCATTACACTCTGAGACCACCGCACAGAGATTCAGGTCATCCATTGCGTCGACCAGATTTGCTTTCGCTTTATTCTGATTTTGATTCTTTTTGGGCTTCCTGCACTCACTGCTTCGATGCCCTGGTTTACCACAGTTATAACACTTACCTGTGAACTTCTTTGCAATTTCCTTGCCCTTGGAGTTCACACTCAAAGTGTTATGCTTCTTCTTGTTCTTTGCCTCAGCAACATGAGCTTTGGCTTGACCAGAAGACATGGATGGCTTTCTTTCGGAGCGACGGTTGTCCTCCTCAATCCGAAGACGGACTATCAAATCCTCCATCTTCATCTCCTTTCGCTTGTGTTTGAGATAGCTCTTGAATTCCCTCCACGAAGGAGGCAGCTTCTCAATCACAGCCGCAACTAGGAAAGATTCACTGAGTGTCATGCCCTCCTCTTCCATTTCAGAAACCAACATCTGTATTTCTTCCACCTGCGAAATTACAGTTTTGGAATCTAACATTTTATAGTCAAGAAATTTCCCAACTATCAACTTTTTAGTACCCGCATCTTCTGTGCGGTACTTTTTGTCCAAAGCCAACCATAATGCTTTTGCAGTTTTAAAAGTACAAAATATGCCATAGAGAGAATTATCTAGGCATCCAAGAATCAAATTTAAACAACAGAAGTTTGTGTATGCCCAGGCCTCAGCACCCAAGGCATTCTGCATATTCTGCTGTTGATCCTCCACAGGCTCAACCACAGGTGGATCCTCGCTGAGCATTCTGGCCAACCCCAACGCAGTGAGGTAAAACAACATCTTTTGCTGCCACCTTTTGAAGAAGCTTCCAGCAAATTTCTCCGGCTTCTCTACCTGAGCAGCAGTGGCAGCCGGATTCATTTGAGGCCCTCCAGTAGGTGCCAACGGAACCGCATTAATCTGTGGTCCGGCAGCAACATTGTTTGCCCCTTCTGGTGCGGACACGGAGTGAGCACCATTGAAGCCGTGAACAGAGTTTGAGCTCTCGTTCTCCATTCCTGTTCAGTTAGATCAAACGTAGAGATCAGAACTATCACAGGTTCAAGAATGAGTAGAAAGAGACTGCAAAACAGTACGAAACTGCCTTTGCGTAAATAAACAAAAAGGTACAGAATGTAATTGAATAAAATACGTCTTAAGATTGTTGGCACAATCAATCCTGTACCAAGACGCAGTCGTTTACTGTGTGTATATGAAACAACAAAATAAATCAAACCTGGGGCGAGTCAAGGACTCTGTCCTTAAGACGTATTGCTCCGGTATACTGTGCCCAACCGGTATGAGCAATCGTCTCCCAGGATACAACGGGTACCTGTTCAGTTGAGCGGCACTGCTGAACTTGAACTCCTTCGAACCTTTGAATGTCCTGACTTCTCCCGGACGAAATGCAAGACTCACGTGCTATGAATGCAAATGCTTTCAATGCTTGAATTGTTTGTAGGTGGTGTGTTTATGAAAGAGCCATTAGCCCTCTTTATATAGGGGAGTAGGAGGTACCGTAACCGTTGGATCAAAACCGAAGTTTGATTTAAGCCGTCGGATTAAAACCTCCTATCCAGATTAGGATGGTTTAATCTCAGCCATTAGATTGAAGATAGATTATCAGGTTTAAACCTGGAACGTTGGATGGAAACCATATTCGGTTAAGCGGTTAAGACAGTTTAAATCTCGGCCGTTAGATTCAAGCTGCTTTACTCACTACCGTTAGATCACAACAGATGATCTTATCTTGAATGGAGGAGGATAGAGTTTGATTCATTTTGAATCAAATCTGCCAACAGAATCAAATCTGCGCCTGCTGTCAGACTTCGATCGATCACATCGATCGATCGAAGTGACATCGATCGATCGATGTGATCGATCGATGTCTGACTGAACACTTCATTCGATCATCCTAATCGTTCTAAGGGACATCGATCGATCGAAGTGATCGATCGATGTCCTCTGATCCACTTTGATCGATCTAAGAAGCGTATGAAGTCCTCTGATCCACTTCGATCGATGACATCGATCGATCGAAGTGACATCGATCGATCGAAGTCATCGATCGATGTCCGTCAGAAGCTTTTTCCGCCACATGGACATATCCAACGTGGCATTCCTCCACACGGGTGACACGTCACCCATCCACAACGTTTCCATCTACTTTGAGCATTAATTTCACATTCACACAATACATAATTGAGTGAGATCACATCCTAACATTAACTATTCGTTAAGGATTCATTAAGCTCATAGTACGTTGCACAACCAAGTTTTGCAACTTTCATTAACGGGCCAAAGCCCAAATCTTCAATCTCCAACGATGGGCCAAAGCCCAACCTTAAATTCTCCAACAATAACAACAACAACAACAGCAGTAGTAATAATAATAAAAGATATAGAAATTAGTTGTGCCGGTTATAACAATTGTTCATGGAAAAATTAGATAGCATTTTGACAACTACTAATATATTTTCAAAGGATGATATGTACTATGTGACACCTCAACCCAAAACGCTAACAAATTCCCAGATTCGGAATATTCAGCACATGATTCAAGACCCGTTTTCTCGAAACACGTCAGCTTCTATTTTATTCTTAATGTAAAACAACCTACAAAGGCTTAAAATAATATTAAAAAAGATGAAAAACTGTTGGAGATGATATAGAATGTCAAAACATATACAACTTGGGACGAAAACATCACCTACAACCAACAGTTTATGCATGCAAATTGCTAGACATTAAGGTGCAGATGTCATACCTTGAGACCTACTATTCAAAATATCACATCTATCGTATCTCTTCTAAACAAGCACAAGTCTTCCTTAAAATGATGTCATAATTTTATCAACCCAATTAAGTCAATAAAATGCAATAGAAATAACTAAAATAATTTGATATAATATCCAATATTATCCTCGACAAAAAGTAATATTACATCGTTAAAATAATTAGATCAATATTCGAAATAATAAATCTTATGAACGCAATCGAAAAATAGTGGGTAAAGTTCAGATAACTAGCAAACAATTAAATCTTGAGAACTATCTTTCGAGCTTCTTCACCATCTCCACCCATCATCCTCCTCAAGGTAAACATACTCATACTCTTTCTCATCTGTAAAAAAAATAGTAAGCGGTGGTGGAAAAACAACGTACTCAATAAGTAACCTGACTACCTTTTTTGGGATCATGTACGCGGGAAAATAAGTTTTGAAATAAAAATAACTTTCATTTAATAAAGATACAAAAAAGCATCAAACTTCTCGTCTTTAAACATTACATATAATACTTTTATTTTTTAGCTCTTAAATATTTTATACCATTTGACAAAATACTCTTTCTAAAAGAACCCGTTCTAGATATATGGTCATAGACCCCTTCATGAGACGAGTGCATGGAGCATAAATTCCTATGTTCGGATGCTCAAATGCCTCTCTTGCGAATAGCTAGACCACATAATATATAAAACATATTCTTTTTATTCGACCACTCATGTATCACCAGCATAAATCATTTAAAAGTATAAAAAAACTCTTATTTCATAAACCACATATCATCAATAAACTTTCATATACATCACATACTTCATAAAATACAACATACTTCTACATGATCCAATTCACTATCAAAATAGACACGTAAACATATATTTTTTTGTAAAACCACTTTTGCGAAACACAAAAAGGAGTTTAGGTCACTTATCTCAAATCGAATATTTATTTTTTTTCTCATTATACGCTTGAAGATAAACAATTACAAAATAATTTATCACTTACCAATACATTTACCATAACTAATTCCTTTCATCAACACTTAATATTTGCATTAGATCTTAAATATAGATTCTGATTTTTTAAATATAAATTCTTCCTATTCTATCTAAACATTCACACATAGCTCAATTAATTTGTTTTTCCATCCCCAAGCTTTATGACCAAGGTTCAAACACTCTCCAAAACCTATTAATCTCAACACTTTTTTATTTATTTAAATTAGATGAATATACATTTTATATCACTCATTTCTCCCATCTCAGTCGTACAACCCCATTTTATGCACTTATATCACCGAGTTAGATGAATCTGCATTGCATATCAGAAATTTCTCCCAACTTAGTGGTACAAACAAATTCTGTTCACCTATAACATCAGGGTTCAATCTCTGTGATGGTGTTATCCTCTCCTTTTTCTTTTTGTATATATATATATATTTTTTTCTTTGGTCTTTCCTTCCCTTTCTCGCTAGGTAACCACCTTCTATTCACCTATACCACCAGGGTTCTGTTGAAAAAAGTGTTTGAATGATTTACAAATGCATGATTTAAATGGTACGAGTTTACGAAATGCATGACAAAATTATTACTTAACACGTTTATATGATATGCATGCTTCATATGTTTATATATATTGTTGCCGTATTAACAATCCATGAAGCGTTAAAACTTACATCATATGACAAACATTTATTGTCTTTGAACTATTTTCAGGTACCACAATTAATGAACTAAACTAGTTCATTAAGTGGAATGCCTAAGTTAACGAACTAACTAGTTCATTAAATGGAGACATATTTGGTGGAAGCTACATGTCAACAAATTTGAAAATGGAAAGTTTCCTCCCTATTCATTTTACACGCCACACACATACACACACACACACACACACACATATATATATATATATTATAATCATATTTTTTAAAAAAACACAATACACATATATTCCGACGTACTACTGACACGTTACATATATTACAAACGAACGTTGACGTCACACCAATACATACACCTCATATTTATGAGTATATTCAGATCTTATATCATATAATATAAGTCATGGTGATGAAAAAATTATAATGATACGTTACAAGGTCATAAACTGAAAATTGTCGTATCGGGTGACTACCGAAACTTCAACAACATGTCACGTACTTGCAATGTAAAGATGACCATCTCATATACTTCAAAAATAGCCAAACATTTTGCGGCTCACATGTCCAAATCAGCCACTAAATCATTTCATATTTTGACACACAAATCACCCACAATTTAGGCTAAATTTGTGGAGATTTCAAATTCAAATGTTTTAAAGCACATGGGCGCCTATACCTAAGTCATATGAGCTGAATATCTACCTTATTTTATGTAAATTATTTGTGACATAACATATATAACATGTGCAAGAAGTTTGAATTTAATCGGAGAAAAATCGCGTAATCGACGAAAGTCAAAAATTTGATTTTCTACGAACATAACACATGGAACGTTTTTTGGCATGAGATGTAACATGTATCTAGACACTTCTTAAACATTCAAGACATGTTAAAGTGTTCTAGAAAATTCAAAATACGGCTGATTATTATTTACCATATATGTGTAAATATTGTGCATTATTTGACAAAGCTTACTAAAATGAAATTTCAGCACATGTGCAGCTCTATACACACGCCTACTACATCATTTTGTAGCCAAGGTGGAGCTTATTTGGGATCTCAATTGGTGGAGAATATGCCACACAAGATTAGTGACATAAAAGAGGGCACCACACAAGGAAAGATTTCAAACTACAACACATGCTGAAAATTTTCAGCACATGTGTTTAGTTGGCCGATTTTGTGGTGTTAATTGCCCTTAAATTGCATCCCAAAACTTAAGGGATTGAAAGGTGATAGTATGGTAATGTCTTGACTACATTTAAACACATGTTTTGTAAGTTTTTTCATATTTTACAGCTCATTAAAGGATGCCAAGTTAGACGAATCAACAAGTGACAAGTAAGCAAGGTCAAGTCATCCTTCCAATCATGGGGTGCCAAGTAAGCAATATGGTGTCATCTCTACACAAGGCAATCTTCCACAGACATTAAAGAGAATTCTCAAGAAAGAAAGAAGCCTTAGGGGGTGGCCACATATGAATAAAAGGAGAAGAGTAGTGCAAACAAGGCTAAGGCTACAACACACATTTCTCTCAAGTGCAAAAAGATCTAATACTCTCTTCTTTTTCCTTTCTTTCTTCTTCTTCTTCTCTCAAGCCTATTGTTTATATATTCTACATATTGTATAGGCTTTGAATATACCACCCACACTCATTCATTGTTGTAAAAGATTGATCAAGGTGTGATCAAACCTTCATTCAATCGGTGGTGGTGTTCGTGATTCGCTTGCTCAATTGTATTATTTGTAAAAGGGTGGAGTTAGTGTTTAACTCCAGTCACCCTTGTGGTAAGATGTTTATTGTGTTTAGTGATAACCGAGGAAGGTGTCCTCGAAGACTAGAGTAGGTTGATTTAACCGAACCAGTATAAAATCCTTGGTGTTCTTACTTTACTGCACTTTACTTTCAGTTTCCAGCATTCTGCATCAATGTCGTTGCAACAGAAAAAATAGTAAACGATTTTCAAAAATTACAAAAATTTTGCAGAAACATAGCCACATATCCTAGCTCTCATTTGGCGCAAGTTTCAACTCATTTTGATAAGTATAGTCAGTCAAATGTGAATAGTTCTGAGACTAGTGAAATCTGATTTTCAGATTCGAAAAGGTTGAGAACAACAATGTGGTTGACTTACTTTCAAAAAGAATTTTCAAAAACTGTTTCAACCCATTAAAATATATACTTTGAGGGTCTTGTCATTAAATTTTCAGGCCATTTGGAGTCACCAATGAATCGGAATAAATTTTTCAAGTCGGAGTACAATTTCTGGTAGATTTGTGCAATCTGACCAAAAACGTATTTTCAAGAGGTTAGGAGTGGAATTTTAATTTGAAATTTTTACGAGATACTCATAAAATTTGAGAGTAGATTCTCACATAATTTTATAATTTTTAGAGGTATGTAGCTAAGTCTTTTAATTATTTCAAATCAGGATCTGAAAACAGAAACTGTTTTCAGAAGTGAGGTTTTTGGTGCAAAAGTTTTTAAAAATCAGAGAGCAGGCACACTCACGGCAAAAGGATCCAACGATCTTTCTGAGATGGCAACCCTTAGTCACAAGATTGAACAAGAAGGTATGTCAAGTCAAAGGCCTCATCTTTTTGATGGTGAGTCTTTCATACAATGGAAACTTAGAATGAAACTTTTTTATGGCCATTGATATAGACTTGTGATCCATTATAGAATATGGTCCTTTTATTCTTTCTAAGTTATCTACTGTTGATGGTATCACACTAGAGGTCGTAAAACCGAAACAATAATATACTAGTGATGACAAAAAAAATTGAGTATGGACGCTAGAGCCTGCAACTTCTTTTAAACGGGCTGAGTAAAAGTGAATCGAGTTACGTGTCTAATTGCTCTAGTGCCCAAGAGATGTGGACGATTCTTGAAATAAAACATGAAGGGACTAGTCAAGTTAAAGAGTCTAAAATAAATATGCTTATATCCACTCTTGAGTCTTTCAAATTATTGCCAAACGAATCTATTGTTGATATGGACTTACGCTTGACTAACATTTACAATTCTCTTGAGTCTCTTGGAAAAGGTTTTTTACACAGGAAAAGGTTCAAAAGGTGCTAAGGAGTCTACAATCTGAATGGGACCCCAAAGTCACAGCAATTGAGGACAGTAAAGAAACGAGATCAATAAAAATGGATGAACTAATCGGATGTTTAAAAGTATACGAAAACAAACTTATACTAAGAAAATCGGAATCAATGTCAATACAAGGTAAGTCTGTTGCTTTTAAATCAAATGAATATGTCTCTACCTCTTCCGATCACGTAGATGATAGTGATACTGAATCAGACAACGAAGATCTAACATTATTGGCTAAAAGTTTGAGAAAATTTAAGAGAAAGTCATTAAAGAATAAATCAAAGGTTGTTCAAACTAAAAGAAATAAAAATAAAAATAACGAAAAAGATATGAAGTGCTATGAATGTGGGAAACGTGGACACTTGTCATATGACTGCCCGAACAAGGACAAACAGACAAACAAAAACTGTGACAAGGAATAAAACAAAAATAGACATGTCTCAAAACCTAAACAAAGGAATTCAAGAAGAGCTCTCAAGTCCTCCACTTGGAGTGATTCATCCGACTCTGAGACTAACGATACCAAAGAAGAGATGGCACAAGTATGGTTTGCATCCAAAGCATCAAACGAGGTATATTTTGACTCTGATTCTGATTCTGAACCCTCTTGTGATGATCTATTTAGTCAATATCTTGAATTGCATAAATTCACAAAGACTCTTGCAAAAAAAAAGAAACGGTTAATTGAAGACAAGAAGTTGTTAGAATCATCTAACACGAACCTTGTTTCTCAATTAAACGATTCAAAAGAAGAGTCGTCATTCATAATTAATGCATTGAAAACAGAGATCTCACCATTAATGGCAGAAAATAATGAAATGCAATCTGAGATTTCAAATTTGAAATCAAGAAACGCGGATTTAGAAATAACGGTAAAGCAGTTTGATACGGGTACAAACATGCTAGATCACATCATCTCCTCACAAAAGCATGAAAGCGACAAAACCGGATTAGGATACGTCGAGAAAAATGAAACACAAATAAAATCAACCAAATTCATTCTATCTTCATCTAAGAAAACATATGTAGCGCCCCGCCAGAAACCAGGGTTCCAGCTCAGTGCACCCACCGTACTCTACTCCAAAGAGTACAAGGAGTTTATACTATACATGTGCATTTCAACATGAATAATGAATCGATAAGCGGAAGCAACATAATATAAACAAATCATAATCGACATGCAATACACTACATCATAATTTGTACAAGTCATAATATACAGAATACTGAAATCTTGTGAAATACATCATAAACCAAGACCTAACGCCTTCGAAGCAAATCTCTCGGCAGGTTTCTTCGTTATCAATTATCTATCTAGCATGTCCTTAACAAGCCTGTATAGTGATACCTGTTATCTGGAAAGTGAAAATAGGCAAGTATGAGCGACAACCAATCCTTTAATTGCTCAGCAAGTACATCTTACTAGATACGACATGTGGATCATACATGGGGAGACGGGGTGACAAAATATAATAACCATGAATATCAAATATAATAAACACGTCTCCATTTAAATCAATATACTTAACTATAACTGAAAGCAGGTAAATAAGGAAGCTTTCACAACATACATAGCATCATCTCGTACCACTTCATCCGTAAAACCATATAGTGCCCATACATAGCTTATAATTCATAACTTATACTATCCTCACATATCTTACATGTACTACACTTTCATGCGTAACACTACATTGACTATTGTAGTGCCATCATAGACTTAAGGAATTCTTAATCATAACCCTAAGGTGACATGATCATGACATGATGCATAAAACATGACTTTTCATAAACATGACTTGCTTTTCATAACTTGCATAACATAACATTTTCATAATTGGCTATAGCACTTTTCATAAGAATAATAACACACGACATACCGACTGATTCCCCATATAGTACATGTACGACATAAACATCATAAACATATGTACATGTACTAACGGTAATGCGATATGATGGAGATCCCGTGTCCCGGATCCGGTGTTACACTCGGCTATAAACGCAATCAGACGGAGATCCTGTGTCCAGACCCGGTGTTACACTCATCCTGAACATAATCATATGCCCCTGACACCTACCACCCAGGTACCGATGTCACACTGGCGAACATAACATAACATATCATGTGTAAATGGAATCAATTGTCGTTTATTATTCACATACATATGAACTTTTACGCATGTAATGCGATAAAATCACTTTTCAAACTTTCGTTTCATGAGGCATGAGACTCGGTCAAATGAGGTTATCTTGGTTATACTACCACTAGTAACATCACTTACTTACTTACAGTATACTTATCATGACTTAAAAAATACATAACCATACTTTCTTAATACCTAAACTACACATGTATTTCATAATTCATAACTTAGGTGCATAGAACATATAATTCCTAATTACTATAATATACCGTCTAGGAATTTCATAACTTATATCATGATTTACATATTATCATTTATTACACATATGAATATAAAAAAACATGAAATAAGATCATTTATGTCATAACGTCGTATTTGAACGTGTATATATTTTATGTATGTTCAATATATACTTTCATACATATGAGTATTCTTTAAGTGTGTATAGGTATAATAAAATATATATTTTTCATCATATTTCATGAATATATATGTAAGATATAATAAAGTCATTCTTTTCATATTCTTACCATATATATACCGTACACATATACGCAACATAAAATGTAATAAAATCATTTTATCATAATAAGCCTAATGAACGAAATACATATATTGTGTGTACATAAAATCATTTTATGATATATTATATAATATCCAAAGCTTATTTATTTTCATATCTCAACATATATATTATACATATATATACATATGTATACAACATAATAAAGTCATTTTATCATAAAAAGGCCTAATGGCCGAATATATGTATATGTATATATACTTGGAAAAATTCTATATGCATAACATATACATATCTAAGACATTTTAGATAATAGAAGTAATGGTATAATTATATAAGTTATGAAATAGGTGAAATGACAAAAATAACCCCCCAACCCTTAACATAGAATCCGGCCAACCCAAGGGGTTTCTAGAACCCTCTCTACTTTTCTAGCCTATTCTTAATATTTAATTAGATTACAATAAAACAATAAAATAATGAAAAGCATGGGAAGCAAAAAGAAGCTAGTTACAAACCCAAGATGCTTTTCTTACTTTTCATGCAAACTTTGTCTCTCCTTTTACTACATGCGCCGGCCTCCCCCTTATTTTTACATCATGAAGTCTTCTTTTAATTACTAGAAGCCTCATCATCCATCTCCATCTCCAAGTTTCCACACCCTCAAGAGCTCACTAATCAAGCTATTCAAGAATACATAGACAACTCTCCCATCATCATCTTAGCACACGGTTGAAAGGGCTAGGAGATTCAAAATCATTTTCACCTTCAAAGATTCATCTAGGTAAGTCACATTCCAAGCTTCTTAAGTGAATTTCTTGATTCAAAGGATGAAGCTTACATTCCTACTCTTTTTCTTGCTAAAACCGTGACCCACCTTGGTCACTAGGTGCAACTCCTTCAAGCTACTAAGTGGTGCTAACACTTTGGTGGTTTGAACTCCATTCAAGCCTCATTTTGGTAAGCAAATCTAGCATCAATCTACCTCTATTTCTCATTTAAAATGATAGCAAATGTTCCTCCTTTTCTCCCTCAAAACCGTATGTCATATGGAGTAGTGGAGGAAAACTTCAACTCACTTTATCCAAGGATCAAGCTAGGGGACAGTTTCTAGCTTAAAAGAGGCAAGTATACACTAGATCTTCATGATCTATTTAAAGAGTTAATGGCTTGAATGTTTAGTCATAATAAGTTATGATCTTTAGACGACATGATGAGCATGAAATAGTAAAGTTGAGAACTTTGATGAAACATTAGTATGAAAGTTATCTTTTTTTTTGCTTATGTTACTTGATGGATAAGTTAAGACCCCTCTTTTTAGCATGTAGTATGTTGCATAACTCTTATATCTGGGCTGAAATAATAACATAACAAGGATTGGTATGAATCTTGTATGTTTGGTGCTCCATGATGCGTGTAGGAGCTAAAATGCCAAGATAAATGGACTGTTTTTGGGTCTCTTGAAAACCAGCCCTAGAATATGTTTGAAGGTGTTAATGGGTGTTAAAATATGGTATTATGTTCTACAAGAATGTTGGTCTAAGCACTCTTGATGAACTATGTAGAGAATAGTGTTAAATCATGAGTTGTGGACGAGTATGTTGGGTGTGTGTGTTTCGGCCTTAATGGTGTTTTATGGAAAATGGTGGTGCTTATTTTTCCTTATCTGGAAGCATGTTTAGGACCTATTTTCATAATGTTTTATGGCTGGAAAATCTGTATGTCAAGTGTTAAGTGAAGCCTATGGGTTTTAAGTTGTGCTATAAAGGTTAAAAGTGAAACTAGCCATGACGTTGGTATTTGTGGGCTTGCTTGGTGTCGTCACCGTATGTATTTTTTTTTACAATGACCTTATAATCTAAGAATGAATATTTTGGCTATGTGACATTGTGGCTAATAAGTAGGGTTAAAGGATGAAGGGGTAAATAATACGTGTGACAAAAGACAATGAGTGGTTTGAGGAAAAAATTTCCAGAACAGGACTGTTTTGAGTGTCGCAATGATTGGCCTTGATTGTGCAAATAACCTCAAATTTGATATGATGGTAGGCCATTATGTATATTAAGCGTGTGTGGTGGTGAATCGCTAAAAAGACTAGTTTTACAATATTAAAGGAGCCTTAGGGTGAACTTGTGCAAAACAGAATTTTGGGCTCGTAGGTTCTGGAAAAATAATTGTTTAACCACTTTAACGGTTTTGGATTGCCTTGAAATTTTTATAGGAGTCACTTAAAGCATTGGGTCAGATGAATATATAAATAAATTGGCTAAAAATATTTATTTGAGGGGTTAACAATTGAAGTGAAGTCAGATGAGCGTTGTTGGAAATCTAGGCAGAATGTTGGGTCACAAAGTTTGGACTTACCCTTAATTATTTAGGCGTGAAAATGGTGTTTGGGCTCAAGATAATTATTTCCCAATGTGTTAGCTCTATTTTCCAGGTGACATATGTGAAATTTTGATGATTTAAGGGCCATGAAAACGAAAGGGAATAGGACTACACAGCCGAAAGTTGGGCTGTGCCAGGTCTTGTTGGAGCCCGAATTTGAACCCCTTATGTTTATTGGATTTTTACGAAATTTTTATAGTTGATAGTTAGGACCCTAATGTGCACGTTGTGTAAAAAGGTCTAGGAAATAAGTTGTCTTGATTACATTTTAAGCCAAGGAAAGTAAGTACGAACTGCTGGAAAATTTTCAGTCCATGGGATTATGCCTATGTCATGCCCTAAGTAATTTTTAAGATGATTCATGCCATGACTTTCATTGCATTTCATCCCATGTATCACGCATGATCATGTGCATCACGAATCTGATTTTCTAAGTTTTTCCGTATGCAAGCAAGTTCTTTTCAAGCAAGCAAGTTTTCTTTATGCACGTAAGTTATTTATGGTCCCATGATTTTCAAAAAAAAATGCTCTATGACTTCCTTGCCGGCTACTCGACCCAGTCCCGGGGTTAATCGGCCTGATGACATGTTCTGGACCTATCCCAAACCCGGGGTTAATTGGTCTGATGACATGTTCTAGACCCGCTCAGATCCGGGGTTAATTGATTTGACACTCTGTTTTCTTTTATGCTTGCTTTATGAGACCAAATGATGATTTTGCCACGACATGACATCATGCATTGCATCTTGCATATTTCATGTGCACTTTGCATGTTAGGACCGTTAAGTTAGGAAGGATATATATATATATATATATATATATATATATATATATATATATATATATATATATATATATATATATATAGACACACACACACACATATATGTATGTATTTGTAACACTACTTATGTTACAACCGTGAATTTTTTTAAAAATAATAATAATAATAATAATAATAATAATAAATAAAGGTAAAAAAGTAAATAATTGATATATATATATATTTATATTTATGTGATATGGAGCTCTGGCGATCATGGCGGCTATGCGATCAAGACGTTTTTTAGCGCCGCCGGTGGAAACACCGGCCTGCATTGTCTTCTTCTCTCTTTTTCTGTGTTCTACATTGCTCTTTGATCATCTCACTGCTACGATATCACTAAAAATCCAATCTTTTTGATCACTCATGGCGGCTCATGCTTCAACGACGAAACCGATGGGATCAAAGAAAAGCTTTGCTTCTCTATTTCAGACGACGCCTCCGGCTATAATACCACTGAAAACAATTCAAACATACAAGGGGAGTCCTATGATCTCATTTACAAATGATGAAATCTTCTCTCTTGCTGAGCCATACAAATTTTCGTTAGTTGGGACATTTTGGTATGGTAAGCCGCCGATCTCCATAATCCGTACGCAAATTGATCGAATTGGTTTCACTGGCCCAGTGCAGGTGGGTCTCTTAGATGCATCTCATGTGGTCCTTCACTTCAAACTTGAACAAGATTATTTAAGATGCTTTGCAAGGCAAAGTTGGATGATTGCTGGGAAATACATGAGGGTTACAAAATGGACTCCTTCATATGATCCCTCAGTAGATGTTCCCATTGTGCCAGTTTGGATTTCTTTTCCAGGGCTGCCGTTACACTATCATCAGAAACCTGACCTAATGCAGATTGGACGGATGCTGGGAAACCCCATGAAACTCGATACAGCCACTGCAGGAGCCATCCGTATGTCTGTAGCTCGCTTGTATATAGAAATTGATGTTTCGCAGGAACTTCCGTCCAGAATTTTCATCCAAGCGTTGAACAGGGTCATTGCACAACAGGTAATCTATGAGGACTTGCCAAGTTATTGTTCCAATTGTTTCAGATTGGGACATAAACTTTCAGACTGCAACTCACAAAAAGAAGGAGCGTGTTGGACCGTGCACCTGCAACAAACACCACTAGAGGGGGGGGGTGAATAGTGGTTAGCGGAAATTACACTACAACCCTTTGTTAAAATCCCCTTTGAAAACAGAATCTGAAACCACCTCAGATTCAGAACCCATTTTTCAAAAATTCACAAATAATTGTTCACAACTCCAAAAATTATGAAAATTTCCAGAATTTAACTTCAATGAGTTAACAAGACTCTATCCAAAAATCAGACAAAAATAAGATCGTTGGCCCTTCAAATAAATAAAAAGTTTCAGATGGTCAATCTGGACAGAATTGGACAGAATGTTGCTGATTTTGCAAAACGTGTTTCTCTTTGAATACTCAACCAAAAAGGTTGATCTTTATATCAAAACACTCCTTAGGATGTGTAGATAAAGTTTCCAAAAGGTCCTGACCTTAACCAACTCTTGAAAAATACAGAATGTAAGTTTTCTCAAAACTGGTCAGATTGCATCCAGATTGGAGCAGTTATCTTGCAAAGACTGAAAGACTAACTTTCCCTTGCTCAAATCAAGTGATTCTTGTTGCAAATGAAAGCTAACAGTCTGAAGTATAACTCCACCAAAAATCACGAATTTTGAAAGTGTTTAGATATTTTTTCAAATTGTGAGAAGTTGTGTGAAAACTGCAGTCAAAAACGTGCAGAAAACAGAAATAAAGAAACAAGAGAAGAACACTGAGAATTTATCCTGGTTCGGTCAATGCGACCTACTCCAGTCCCAAGGAACACCTTTCCTTGGATTTCACTATGGTATGAACCAAATTACAGCAAGAACCAAGCTTGATCCTTGGGTTAAACACCAACCCTATTCAAGACTTGGATGAACACCTTTATGCAACTCTTGGTTGCAACACCTCTATCACCTATTGATGTAGCCTTATAGATTTGGCTAATCAATCTTACAAATAAGACACAAGAAGGTGTGTATAGTGTAGCTGGACAACAACTAGAAATGGAACACCTTAGCTACACAAAGTATGAACGAAAATATGAGAAGAGAATAGCAAGACAGCAATCTTCAATTTTTGCTTTCAAGTGTGTGTCTTCTCTTCTTCACCTTGCCTTCTATTTATAGAGTGAATTGATGGCATATTCTCTCCAACTTTTAGACCATGTGATGGCTGAGAATTTTGAATTAAAACACCTCCATAATCATCTCCAATAATCTTGTCTCCATTACATTCAAATTTGAAATTTAAAGTTGGCAACTTTTGCCAACTTGCTTGCTTTTGGTTTGTCTTCTTGTCTCCAACTCATAAAATGAGAAAACCATCATCTCCACCTGTATAATCACGTTTTGGAGGCTGTGTATATGTATACCAACTCAGATTTTTGAGGAGAAATCAACAAATAATAGTTGACAAGGTTATCTCAACATATAATATCAAAATTCCCATTTCTCCTTGACATATTGTGATGAATCTTGCACCAAGGACACCTTGTAATCTCTGAAAGATGATGATTAAGAACCTCCAATAACATATATATAAGAGTCTTCAAGAGAAAATAGAACGTGACATCGAATACCGTCACATATCCCGCTACCGTCGATAAAATCATCAAATGAGAGAATAAAATAGAAAACCACCAAATAATCTTCAAGAATATACTAAATGAACTCCAGAATGAATATAATAAGATACTCAAGAGATTCCTTGAGTAAAAATACCGAAACTGTCTTCGGGGGTAAAATGACCAAAATGCCCTTAGTGAGATACAACTCCAGAAATGACCCCGATGGTCAGAATTAAATATAATAACACCTTCTTGATAATAAATAAGATGATAAGATCTTCTTGAATCATATTCACCATGTCGAGTACCTACAAAACTCAAAATACCACTTTTGCCCTTTTTGGTAAGTTGTAGAAACTTCGAGGGCATATTAGTCACAAGATATTATCATCATAAAAATTACATAATCACAACATGATAAACATATATAAATCACGTAAAAATAAAAACAACTATTTTATCACATTTTAGAAAAATATTTCTAACAACCCTAGACATCGTGTCATTTTTCTTCACTTATTCAACTCTTTCATTTATAACACCATATGTGACATTTTTAAGTATTCATCACTTAAAATCATGACTTTGAAAATTATCCAAACATATTTCTCAACATTCTCCCCCTTTTGGATGATTTTCAAAATAACCTAACATGATTTTAATGTCACAACTTATAACCAAAAGTTTAACCAAATGTTTTCAACTATGTTTTCAACTTTTAAATAGTATGCCGCTCCCCCGTAACTCATACTCTCCCCATTAACCTATACTCAAAAATTTATACCAATAAAAACTTAGCATATGATTCATCATGACTTACCAACTAAAACATGACTTACCAACTAAAATCATGTTCTTATTCTATCTCCCCCTTTATATTGCAAATCATGCAAAAGATAAAACTATACAATGGTATCGTAAGTCATCATTCCTAATTTGGCTCGTAAGTTTTCAAAAGTGGCTTGATTAAGGGGTTTGGTGAAGATGTCAGCGATTTGATGATCAGTTCTTATGTGGTTTATCACTATATCCTCATTTTGAACATGATCACGAAGAAAGTGATATCGCACCTCAATGTGTTTGGCCTTAGAATGAAGCACCGGATTCCGTGAAAGATTGATTGCACTTGTGCTATCGCAGAAAATTGGAATCTTATTCATTTTAATGCCAAAATCACTAAGTTGCTGTTTAAGCCAAAGTATTTGGGTAGTACATAAACTCAAAGCGATATACTCGGCTTCAGTGGTAGAAAGAGCTACACTGCTTGCTTTTTAGAAAACCAAGAAATCAAGTTGGTTCCTATGAATTGACAAGTACCGCTAGTGGATTTTCTATCTAATTTGCAACCACCATAATCAGCATCACTATATGCGTGTAATTCCAACTTAGTGTTTCTATCATACCACAGTCCTAAGTGAGGTGTATGCTTAAGATATCTAAAGATCTTTTTAACTGCATTGTAATGTGATACCTTAAGACAAGATTGAAACCTAGCACACATACACACACTAAACATGATATCAGGTCTTGATGCAGTTAAGTATAATAGTGATCCAATCATAGACCTATAGAGTGTGTCATCAAAAGTTTTACCATTTTCATCCTTGTCTAGTTTGGTGCTAACACTCATGGGGGTAGGTGTTGGTTTTAATTCTTCAAAGCCAAACTTCTTAATCATATCATTGACATACTTAAGTTGGCTAATGTGAATTCCTTGAGGGGTTTGTTTGATTTGAAGTCCTAAGAAATAATTCAACTCTCCTACCATTGACATTTCAAATTCTGACTTCATACATTCTTCGAAGTTTTTTACTAAGGTAGGGTTTGTTGAACCAAAGATTATATCATCTACATAGATTTGAACTATTAACAAATCATTATCTTTTCGTCTTAGAAATAATGTGTTGTCTATTGTTCCCCTTTGATAATTATTTGCAATAAGAAAGTTCGCAAATCTATCATACCAAGCTCTTGGAGCTTGTTTCAAACCATATAGAGCTTTCTTAAGCTTGTAAACATGGTTAGGATTCTTTTGATCTTCGAATCCAGGGGGTTGTTTGACAAACACCTCTTCTTGAATGTATCCATTCAAGAATGCACTCTTGACATCCATTTGGAAGAGCTTAATATTGCTTAGACTTGCAATCGCAAGTAATAATCTAATTGCTTCTAGTCGTGCAACGGGTGCAAAGGTTTCTTCATAATCTATACCTTCTTGTTGATTATAACCTTGTGCGACTAGTCTAGCTTTATTTCTTGTGATGTTTCCTTGTTCATCTATTTTGTTTCTAAATATCCATTTTGTTCCTATTATAGATTTATTTTCAGGTTTAGGCACTAAGTCCCATACATTATTTCGGATAAATTGGTTTAACTCCTCATGCATGGCATCTATCCATGATAAATCGCCTAAGGCTTCCTTAATATTTTTAGGTACTAAGTGTGATATTAAGATATGCCCTTCAGCTTGACTTATGTTTCTACGTGTTCTAACCCCAACACTTGGATCACCAATGATTAGCTCTTTAGGGTGTTTATGTTTATCTTCTATAAGCCACCAATTCCTAAGTTGACTAGGTTCACCTTCTTCTAGTTCAAATGTTTCATTCGTGTGAACATTTTCATATACAATTGGAACATCCTGTAAGTTAGATAGATTATCTTCCAATTGTAAAATTTCTTGATTTATTTCACCTAAAGATTCATGCACATCTTGTTCAGGGGAAGTTGGTTCTAGATGATCATGAACAGGCTCAAGTAATATATCATCATCATCAAACATATTTTCAACATTATTCTCTTGTTTCTTTTTATCACTTACATCAAAATATGCATTCTCATTGAATTTCACATGTATAGATTCAATTATTTTTCTAGATACATGATTATAACACCTATATGCCTTTGAGTTAGTTGAATATCCAACAAATATGCATTCAATAGACTTTTGTTCAAATTTATCTAGATTATCTTTGGTATTAAGTACAAAACATTTACACCCAAATACTCTAAGATAATCTACCTTAGGTTGTCTATTATTCAATAACTCATATGGTGTTTTATTTAATTTCTTTCTAATAGAAAGCCTATTTATTATATAACATGCACAACTAACAGCTTCAACCCACAAATATCTAGGTACTTTGTTTTCACACAACATAGTTCTAGCTATTTCTTGTAGTGTTCTATTTTTACGTTCAACAACTCCATTGAGTTGTGGTATTCTTGGTGGTGAGAATTCATGTTTTATTCCATGTAATTCACAAAA
The DNA here is from genome assembly GCA_036186865.1 of Eustoma russellianum. NCBI lineage: Eukaryota > Viridiplantae > Streptophyta > Magnoliopsida > Gentianales > Gentianaceae > Eustoma > Eustoma russellianum. Next base: position 31,448,646 of record AP025049.1, on the reverse strand, counting down.
CTTAATTATATCTTTGTTTTTAAATTCTCCACCTCTATCACTTCTAATTCTTTTAACATTTTCTTCATAAAGATTTTCAAGTTGCTTAATAAGATTTTCGATTACCAATGGAGCATCGTCTTTGTGTGTTAAGAACAATGTCCATGTGTATCGTGAGTAATCATCTACTATGACACACACATAGTAGAGTCCACCTAGACTTCTTGTCCTACTTGGACCAAATAAGTCTAAGTGAAGCAGTTCTAGTACATGACTAGTACTCACTTCATGTTTTGATTTCAATGTCTCTTTTATATGTTTTCCTTTAATACATGTTTCACATAATTGAAAATTATGTAAGTCTAACTTAGGCATTCCTCTAATTAGATTCTTCTTAGATAATCTTTCTATGGTTGAAACTCCTATATGGCCTAGTCGTCTATGCCATAAGTTCACATCTAAGTCATGTGATACTAAACACTTAATCCTAGCATTTAATATGTTATTTAGTGATAGTGTGTAAATGTTACCATCCCTATTTCCTTTTAGTACAATTTCTCCTTTTTCATTTATTAAATCACAACAATTAGGAAGAAAAGAGACATGATAACCAGAATCTATAAGTTGCGAAATACTTAATAAATTGTAAGAAAGATTGCTTACTGACAACACATTTCGTATTTGAAATGTGTTAGGGTCCCCAATTGTTCCTTTTCCAATAACCTTGCCTTGGTTGTTGTCACCGAATGTCACCTTTCCTCCATTATCGATTTGTTCCAGTTCAGTGAATAGTTTGGGGTTGCCCGTCATGTGCCTTGAACACCCGCTATCTAAAAACCACTTGGTTTTTAGATTCTTTGACTTTGCCTCCTTCTTGTACTCTTTACAATTTTCCTACAATGGAGACAAAGTTTTAGGTACCCTTTACTTGGGTCCTTGAATGTTAGAGGTTCCATCCTTGTTTATATACCCTTTGGGTATCCAAACTTGGATGTACCTTTTGGGTACATATTTGGCTTTTTCATAAGTTGAATAAAGAGGATTAACATGTATTTGACGATTCCATTTAAAAGACGTTACATTGTCATACATGTTATATCTTGGTTTATATGCATCATATTTTGGCCAATTATGATAATGAGTATGAGACATATGATTTTGTTTCTTGAATGGCGCCATGTATGTATAATCATATGATATATGTGAATTCCTATAAGTCTTATAAGGAGGATATGTATGTTGCCTATATTTAGGTTTATATGTATTATAATAAGTTGGATGCATTTGATTTTGCTTAGATACATTTTTATACATATATGCATAATTTTTATGTGATCTAGATGAAAAGTTTTGCCTTGATGCTTTTGGAGGTGCATGTTGTATTTTTACCTTAGAATGAGTAGAGGAAGGAGTAGGCAAAATATGTACATTTGACTTAGTTGTACTATATGGCAATTTAGACTTAGATGATATAAAATTAGTCTTTTTGTCTAACTTGTCATTTTCTTCTATATAGCCTAACCCCTTTTTATCATTTCCATATTTTTGTGACGAAATTAAAGTATCTAACATATTGGTTCCAGACTTAAACTGTTCCAACATTTTTTCTAAATCTATTTTAGATGTAGTAAGTTGTGCTATTTCTTTTTCACAATTAACTAACTTAGTTTTTAATATATTATTTTCAGTTTTCAATGTATTTTCATTTTTCCTATGTGACTCAATTTTAATCTTAAGAGAGTCAAGAGTATTAGTAGACTCTTGTTTAAAAGATTCTAACTGATCAGCAAATTCCAAGTTGGACGTCTTCAACTTATCATTTTCTTCAGTTAGTTTCTTTTTCTCTTTAGATAGCCTTTTACAGTGAGCATGCATCTTTAAGAATTCTTCATACATTTCATCAAATGACATTTCGTTATCAGAATCTATATCAGAAGAAGATATTACCTCGCTGGATACGAAGCATACTTGAGCTTCTTCATTTTCTGATTCTGAGTCAGATGAGTCGCTCCATGTGCTTGCCTTCATTGCTCGTTTGCCTTTTCTTACATTTGGCTCCTTTGTTTTGGACCATTGAGGCTCCTTGTCTTTGACTTGCTTATTATTTTTATTATTATTTTTCTTTTCCGGACAATCGTAAGAAATGTGTCCTTTTTGACCACATTCATAGCATTTTAATTCTCTATTATTCCACTTGTTATTATTAAAATTATTTTTCTTTGGTTGAGAAGAGGATGAAGAAGACTGTTGTCTATTTCGATTAGGCCGTTTGAAAAACTTTCTAAGTTTTCTAGCTATTAATATTAAATCATCATCTAATTCACTATCACTATTACTTTCATCATTGTTTCTATGAGATGACTCAGATGATTTGAAAGCAACAGACTTACTTGACATCTTTGATAATTCAGATTTTCGTTGATTCAATTTTACCTCGTATACTTTGAGTGATCCTATTAATTCATCCATCTTAGTAATTGACTTTGTTTCTTCGATTGCCGTCACCTTTGGATCCCATTCAGCAGGAAGACTTCGCAACACCTTTTGAACCTTCTCATTATTTGTAAAAGATTTACCTAAAGCTTCAAGTGCATTGAAGATGTTAGTAATTCTCAAATCCATAGATGTTATGGATTCGTTTGTCAACATTTTGAAAGATTCAAGTTCAGTCATAAGCATGTTTATTTTTGACTCTTTAACACCACTAGTACCTTCATGCTTTAATACAAGTGATTTCCACATGTCGTGTGCGCTTGTGCAATTTGACACATATCCTGCTTCAGAAGTTGTAAGTCCATTCAAAAGTAATTGCATAGCTTTAGCATTCATGGACATTTTCTTTTTATCATCTGATGACCATTCACTTTTACATTTTTCAACCTCTTGAGTTACTTCACTAACTTGTGTAACTTTCGTTGGAATGTAAGGCCCATCTTCAACTATAGACCATAAATCGATGTCTATAGCCATTAAGAATAGCCTCATTCTTAGTTTCCAATGAACAAAATTATTGCCATCAAAAAGAGGAGGGCGTTGTGTAGACATACCTTCTAACTCACCTTTGTGAGAAACAATAGCCATAGTATGTACCTTGGATTTGAGACAAGTAGTATATAATGAATCGTTGTTTCTTGGCCTTGTATGGTGTTGAATCTCGCTTCTTTTGAGTGGTGTTGGTCTGGTTCTGATACCAAATGTTGGACCGTGCACCTGCAATAAACACCACTAGAGGGGGGGTGAATAGTGGTTAGCGGAAATTACACTACAACCCTTTGTTAAAATCCCCTTTGAAAACAGAATATGAAACCACCTCAGATTCAGAACCCGTTTTTCAAAAATTCACAAATAATTGTTCACAACTCCAAAAATTATGAAAATTTTCAGAATTTAACTTCAATGAGTTAACAAGACTCTATCCAAAAATCAGACAAAAATAAGATCGTTTGACCCTTCAAATAAATAAAAAGTTTTAGATGGTCAATCTGGACAGAATTGGACAGAATGTTGCTGATTTTGCAAAACGTGTTTCTCTTTGAATACTCAACCAAAAAGGTTGATCTTTATATCAAAACACTCCTTAGGATGTGTAGATAAAGTTTCCAAAAGGTCCTGACCTTAACCAACTCTTGAAAAATACAGAATGTAAGTTTTCTCAAAACTGGTCAGATTGCATCCAGATTGGAGCAGTTATCTTGCAAAGACTTAAAGACTAACTTTCCCTTGCTCAAATCAAGTTATTCTTGTTGCAAATGAAAGCTAACAGTCTGAAGTATAACTCCACCAAAAATCACGAATTTTGAAAGTGTTTAGATATTTTTTCAAATTGTGAGAAGTTGTGTGAAAACTGCAGTCAAAAACGGGCAGAAAACAGAAATAAAGAAACAAGAGAAGAACACTGAGAATTTATCCTGGTTCGGTCAATGCGACCTACGCCAGTCCCAAGGAACACCTTTCCTTGGATTTCACTATGGTATGAACCAAATTACAGCAAGAACCAAGCTTGATCCTTGGGTTAAACACCAACCCTATTCAAGACTTGGATGAACACCTTTATGCAACTCTTGGTTGCAACACCTCTATCACCTATTGATGTAGCCTTATAGATTTGGCTAATCAATCTTACAAATAAGACACAAGAAGGTGTGTATAGTGTAGCTGGACAACAACTAGAAATGGAACACCTTAGCTACACAAAGTATGAACGAAAATATGAGAAGAGAATAGCAAGACAACAATCTTCAATTTTTGCTTTCAAGTGTGTGTCTTCTCTTCTTCACCTTGCCTTCTATTTATAGAGTGAATTGATGGCATATTCTCTCCAACTTTTAGACCATGTGATGGCTGAGAATTTTGAATTAAAACACCTCCATAATCATCTCCAATAATCTTGTCTCCATTACATTCAAATTTGAAATTTAAAGTTGGCAACTTTTGCCAACTTGCTTGCTTTTGGTTTGTCTTCTTGTCTCCAACTCATAAAATGAGAAAACCATCATCTCCACCTGTATAATCACGTTTTGGAGGCTGTGTATATGTATACCAACTCAGATTTTTGAGGAGAAATCAACAAATAATAGTTGACAAGGTTATCTCAACATATAATATCAAAATTCCCATTTCTCCTTGACATATTGTGATGAATCTTGCACGAAGGACACCTTGTAATCTCTGAAAGATGATGATTAAGAACCTCCAATAACATATATATAAGAGTCTTCAAGAGAAAATAGAACGTGACATCGAATACCGTCACATATCCCGCTACCGTCGATAAAATCATCAAATGAGAGAATAAAATAGAAAACCACCAAATAATCTTCAAGAATATACTAAATGAACTCCAGAATGAATATAATAAGATACTCAAGAGATTCCTTGAGTAAAAATACCGAAACTGTCTTCGGGGGTAAAATGACCAAAATGCCCTTAGTGAGATACAACTCCAGAAATGACCCCGATGGTCAGAATTAAATATAATAACACCTTCTTGATAATAAATAAGATGATAATATCTTCTTGAATCATATTCACCATGTCGAGTACCTACAAAACTCAAAATACCACTTTTGCCCTTTTTGGTAAGTTGTAGAAACTTTGAGGGCATATTAGTCACAAGATATTATCATCATAAAAATTACATAATCACAACATGATAAACATATATAAATCACGTAAAAATAAAAACAACTATTTTATCACATTTTAGAAAAATATTTCTAACAACCCTAGACATCGTGTCATTTTTCTTCACTTATTCAACTCTTTCATTTATAACACCATATGTGACATTTTTAAGTATTCATCACTTAAAATCATGACTTTGAAAATTATCCAAACATATTTCTCAACAGAGCGGTGGAGTTGCCACCACCTAAAGCATTCCCGCAGCACACTAAAGATGCGAGGCAACAAATTAAGTCTGCTGCTGCTGGTCCATCCAAGGATCAGCGATGGACTCCAAAAAAAACAACAGACTCTATGCAACGGAATCATTCGACGGCTATACCAATCTCCGCATCACCAGATATCACAACCCATCACACTATCTCAAATTTGCACGTGGAATTGATGATAGCTTTCTAGCAGATATGACAGATATTCCTCACCCTCATCAGCCATTCTCTGTATCTGACAGTGAGGAACCACACATTCATTTGGAGGCATCACGCGCATTGGAGGAAGATGCCACCCCATCAGCAATTGTCTCGGACATCATGCAGGAACTTATTCACATTGCTGTGCAATCAGAACAAACTCATATTGATGATTATCCTAGCACATCAGATGCAGCAGTCACGGATATTCCTTTTCAAGCACCACCTTGACTACTTCGTAGGACACGTCAGCCCTTAGAGCTATCTTCTCCACCACTAACAAGGTCAAGAGCAGCACTCTCAAACTCTTTCGATTGTTTATCGTCTCAATGAAGGTTATGATCTGGAACATACGGGGGATTCGTACATCCTTGCAGCATCTTTTGACTTTATTACGTCGTTATAATGTACATCTGCTTGTTCTAATAGAACCAAAGCTGCGTCCTTCATCTTTACTGTTTTATCGACTCAAGCTAGGTTTTACCAAAGCTGTCTCCGTTTGCAATGATAATATCTGGATATTCTGGAGTTCATAATTCTTGCAACTGGAAGGAGAGCGTGTGGGCATTCAAAATCACTCCATGCAGCTACAGTGGAAGCCTACAGGTCAAATATTTTACGCTACATTTGTGTATGGTTTGCATACGGTCACAGCACGTCGGCCTCTTTGGGAGGATCTAATTCAAATTTGTAATGAGACTACCCTTCCGTGGTTGTTGGGTGGAGATTTTAATACATTTTTAACGTTAGATGAGCACAAGGGTCGATCTTCTCCTTCGCTACGCACTCTGCAGGATTTTAACGACTGTGTCAGTACATGTTCGCTGCTACCAATCAACTATCAAGGCTCACTATTTACGTGGTGTGATGGGCGTGGACTTGGTAGGGTTTGGAGGAGGCTGGATAGATATTTGTGTACCTTAAGTTTTTTTGATTTATTTGAGTCTGTCTCATACCAGCACCTTAGTCGTACTACATCAGACCATTGCCCTCTCTTTCTTGACTGCATTTCGGACAGATCAACTAGAACAACAGCATTTCGCTACTTGGATGTCTGGACCACTCATTCGGACTTTCATCATTATGTTGTGCAACATTGGTAGTCTTATGCTACAACAGGATGAATGTTTGGGTTTTACAACAAACTTCGGCAGCTTAAACTTCACCTCAAACAATGGAATAAGGATGTCTTTGGGAATATTTTTGGCTCCATTGCACAGGCTGAAGTTGAAACTCTAAGGTGGGAACGTGAATATGACAGCAATCCTACAGATGACTCGCGTGAAAGGTATCATCACAGTATGGCAGTTTTGTTAAAGCTGCAGCATCGTGCAACATTATTTTGGCAGCAAAAATCTCATGTCAAGTGGATGAAGGAGGGTGACGCAAACACGTATTATTTTCATCAAACAGTTAAGGAGCGCAGAAGACGCCAGCTAATTACGCGAATTGTGGATTCGAGTGGAACAGAATATTTACAGCAGGACGATATTGAACGTCAGGCTGTCCATTACTATACCAATTTATTTGCTGCGGAACACATCTCGGATACATCTTCATTGTTACAATACATTCTATCTATTTTAACAAGTCATGATAATGAAACTTTAATGGCTTTTAACAAGTCATGATAATGAAACTTTAATGGCTCTACCAGACATGCAGGAAGTCCAGAGGGCTGTTTGGGACCTTAATCCAACTAGTGCAGTTGGCCCAGATGGGTTTCCCGGATCCTTTTATCGAACATTTTGGACTGTTATCAAATTCGATGTCCACAAAGCTGTGCAAGAGTTCTTTCTTGGTGTCTGCCCACCCAAACAATTTGCGGCAACACTGATTACTCTCATTCCGAAGGTATCCAACCCTCAATCATTTGGTGATTATCGTCCTATTTGCTTAACAAATTTCCTGGCCAAAGTTGTCACGCGCTTACTTGCTTCACGTCTTTTGGATCTTCTTCCCAAATTAATATCTCCTGAACAAGCTGGTTTCCTTAAGGGCCGTAGTATCACAGATCATGTGCTGTTAGCTCAGGAGATGGTCCATATGATTGACAAACGAGTCTATGGAGGGCATGTTGTTGTAAAGCTTGATATGACAAAGGCTTTTGATAGGGTTGATTGGTTGTATCACCGACAACTCTTGATCAAATTTGGTTTTAATGAACGGCTGGTGCGTATGATCATGAATAATTTCTCAATCACAAGGTGTTCGGTACTCATAAATGGCAAGCCAGTGGGCTTCTTTCCTATCTCTCGTGGCGTAAAATAGGGAGACCCACTTTCTCCATTGTTATTCATATTAGCATCTGAAGGTTTCTCACGAGGCATCAATACCTTAATCAATTCGGGAGACTTGCATGGTTTTCAAGTTGGCCGTGTTCCACAAGTATCCCACTTGGCTTTTGCGGATGATTTGGTGGTCTTTCTCAACGGCAGCTCATCAAATATGCGACGCTTTCAACAATTTTGGGAAACTTATCAAGCAGCATCCGGACAATTGATTAATTTCCAAAAGAGCCAACTAGTAGTAGGGAAACATGTGGTTGGACGAAGAGTGGCGCAGCAGCTTGATATGCGCCTGGTCAATCTGCCCATTAAGTATTTGGGTTTGTATTTATACAAGGGGATTAACCGTTCCTCATATTGCACTTCCTTAATTGAAAATTTTGACAGGAGACTTGATGCATGGGCTGCGAATTTGCTATCTATGGCAGGCCGACTGGTTCTTATCAAACATGTCTTATCTACTATGCCTATTCACATTATTGCAAGTTCACGGCTGCCAAAAAGTGTTCTTACAGTTTTGAATCGGAAAATGGCATCCTTCTTATGGCATGGTAAGCATCATTAGATGTCTTGGACTCAAATCTGTCACCCGGTGGAGTGTGGTGGATTGGGTATAAGAAGTTTGGAGATGATACAGAAAGTTTATGATGGACACTTATGGTGGAAGTTTCATTCCTCTGGTTCTTTATGGGCTGAATTTAGCAGGGCGAAATACGGTCGTAGAAATGATATATATGCACACATCTATGACTCGGCCACTTGGAAGCGTATATGCGACACAAATGATTATATGCAGCAAAACACTATATCCACGCCGGATGGCTACAATTGGCCCGTGGATTCCCTTGGTCAATATATTATTAAATCGGCATATTTGTTGTATCACTTGCATTTGCCACTGTTTGAGGCTTCGAAATACATTTGGTGGCCTACATCACCTCCTAACGCCAAGATCTTTATGTGGCGACTGTGGTGTCATTCACTTCCTTTAACCAACACTCTTCGGACATGGCAGCACATTTACCCATCTCAATGTGTTTTCTGTAGGGTGCAGTCAGATACTCGTGATCACATCTTTCTCCACTGTCCAGCAATTAAATTCTTGTGGATACAAGTAGCTAATTTGCTATCTGGTCCTATGCCTCGCCAGAATACTATCTATTCATATCTACTCAGTTGGTTGCGTTATGCCTCCATGTCAACGATGCAGGGACATGTGCGAGCAGTAATACCAGCATTCGTAGCGTGGGGAATTTGGAAAGAATACTCGTCTATCAAGTTTGGGGACAGTACATTTTCATCCACTCATCTCTTTCAATCCGTTCACATATATTTACGTGGTGTGCATCACTCCAAGGTCGCAAATTCGCAGAATCTCTTCCCCTTCTAGTTGATCAAGGATTTTCTCCGAAATTAAAGCGCTGTCGGCATAGACTTGTTAAATGGACCCTCCCTCCATCCGGACGTATGAAATTGAATGTAGATGCTTCTGTTGGACGCACAAAGGCTGCAGCAGGTGCGGTTTTGCGGGATGACCAGGGGAGATTTATCTCCGCCATTTGCTTTGTTCTGCCATGTTTATCTCCGACTAGGGCTGAATTGCAGGCTTTGATGTTTTCTCTTCTTTATTGTGTGACTCAAAATGTGGGTTTGTTCGTAGAAACAGATTGCCGCCAACTGCTCTACTTGGTTCGTCACCCTTCAAACTACACAGGCTTAGTCGGACAAGACATTCAACGACTAACACAAGTGCTACGACTGAATGGTTCTACGCTTTGCTATTGTCCACGACAGGCAAACTCCGCTGCACACTATTTAGCGCGATATGGATTACATGCAGTTGGAGTTAAAGAGTACACTTCGGATGCGTCATTACCATGTGATGTCCGAGGGTCTTTGCTGCTGGATACTTCTCTGCCCAGTTTACGTCTTTAATGGAATGACCTTCAGTGTTGGGGGTTGCCTACGCCATTAATGGGTGTAGGCAGCATTGGTATGTTCTTTACTCATTTTTCAATTGGTATCTACTTATCCTTCTTGTTCTACTACTTGCATTGATTGTGGATATCCTCTTGTGTTGCTGCTATTTGGTCGAGGCATGGACATCGCTGGTGCATTTTCTGTGGCCTCTCTTATATTGCGTCAACAATTGGAGGTTGCCCATGGTCGTACGGCTGTGGGCAACTTGGGTATGTTTTCAATCGCTTCATTGTCAGCTTTGGTTTGACACGGATACTTGCTTTATAATTTCTTTTGCAGTGCGAGGTACATGCGTGGAGTTGATATGGAAGCTATGCAATTACTTCAAACGTATCACACTGTTAACTGCTGCAACTACTTATTCGCTGCTCTACCTTTTGTATCATTTCTCTAGCACTTGTGCTCAACCTTCCACTCATATAAATAAGTACGTTTTTTTTCCTTCGTTAAGGTTTTATCCACAAGGGTGGTTTTACTTAACAAGGTTTTAATGCAGCATATCATATATGACTGGAGGTTACAAATACTAAAATCACTTCATGTATTATTTACTTATGATGACTTTTCCACGGTTGTAATATGGTCTTCTCACACCATAAGTGAGCTTTTTTAATAAAAATTCGCTTTATTTAATATATATATATATATATATATATATATATATGTGTGTGTGTGTGTGTGTGTGTGTGTGTGATGTGCTGTAGATAAGGGTAGGGGTTAATAGATAACCTTTGGTTATAATTGAAATCTAAAAGGGTAAATTTAAACTAATCAAATGTAATCAAATTTAATCAAATCATGTTTTCCAAATCCCTTCCCTACCTAAGTTCTCTCCCCTCCCTCATCAAAAATGACTCCTTACCCTCTCCCCAACCAAAGAAAAAGTCGGCTGCAACAACAACAACAAAAAAACGTTTCAAGCTAGGAGAGGAGAGGAAAGAAAAGGAAAGAGAGAAGAAGAAGAAGAAAGGGGCTAGTCATTCTTCCTCCAAAATTCCATCTTTCTCTTTATTTTACGCGAATTAATCGTTGTTCCAAGGTAGATGCCTCTTCCCCCTCAAACAGGTATGATCCATGCATGCTTTGATGATATATTTATGTGATCCGTTGTTTTTATTTGTTTAAGATATTAATTTTGCAAATATTTTATATGGAAAAGCATGAGATGATTGGTTTATGGCTGCTATGTGCGTGTATGTGTATGGATTTGATGGTAGGATTAGATTACATCAAAAATACCCTCAAATTAATTCAAAAGATTCGAAATTTTCATGCTTTGGGTTCTTTAAAATTGCATTTTGGTCTTAAAATAGGTTCATCTAGCCCGGAATAGGTTGGGATTGGGTTGGAAGTCGACAAAATAGGTGTCCAATTTCAAAAGATGTGTCTCTTTATAACGAGTTCAATGCAACTGGTTTGAGGTCAATCGGAGTTAAAACGAAGATTTTATTGAGGTTAGAAGGAAATTTAGTTTAATTAAAAAAAGAAAACAACAGTGGACCGGCCAGGCTGCCGGACCGGACCGGATGGCCAGCGGACCAGACCAGGGTAGCAGGCCAGCCCAAACCAAAAATAGAAGAAATCTGAAAATTAATTTCTGAAGTGGATAAGTAATAAATAATTAACTAAAATTAGTTTAAAATTCTAGAAAAATATATTTAATTATCAAAAAATTCTAAATAGATTCCAGAAAATATAAAAGGTTAAAATTAAATTATTGCCACTTAATTTCTGAATTTTAGTAAATGTAAGTAATTAAAAATAATTAGTAATAAATAGAATTAAATAAGGAAAAAATAGGAAATATTAGTAGAAAATTCTAGGAAATTAATACAAGCTAAGGAAAAATAAGGGTGATGATAAATAACAACTTTTCAATATTTATAAAATTTACAAAACCAAATATTGAGTACCGGTGATGGTGAGGATGGACGTAGGGGTCCCAGGCGATTTGTTGTTGCATTCATGGCACGTGCATTGCATTTGGAGTGGGTTGAGATGTATTGGTCTCAGACGCTCGAGTGGAGTGGATCATGGTATACGGGTCATGGATACTTGGTTATGGTAGATCATGGTGTAGGGGTCATGGGCATCGGTTATGATGGATCGTGGTGTACGGGCCACGGGCATCGGTCAGGGTGGATTGTAGTGTACGAGCTACAAGCATCCAGTCAATCTCGGGATCATGCATTGCAGATATGTCTAAGGGCATATTGCGTGACATGATTTTTGTTGCGTGTGACACGTGGATGGAGCATGCATCACGTAGTTACGCATTTTTATGAGTGCTTTACTTATCGCATTTACTTTATCTTATGCATGTTATATCATATCTATGTGCTATGTGGTTATATCATTTCGGTATGCACGTTTTGTAATTGTTTGAGGCGGGCATCTACTGGGTGATTTTTTGTCACTCACCCCTACTTCCCAGGTGAGCCGGATGAGGACTACGAGCACGTCTTTGTTGAGGATGGGACGAACATAGCTGAGTGAGCTGGTTGAGAGCTGCATCTAGGATATGAGGGGACACTTCAGTTGATTATTTCTTATTTACCGTTTGAGGATTTTCACAGACTTCTTAGTAGTTTTATTATCAGAATTTTTATGCAGTAATGTAATGACGATCACATGAGTTTAATTTCAGTTATGATTTACGTTTCCACGAGAAAAAATTCTACGTCATTTCTGCCATGTAAGAGATTGATTCGACGCCTTGTATTCTCCTTAGCGAGATACGGTGGGTGCATTGTTCTCGCGGCTAGGGCTCGAGAGCAGAGCGCTTCAGGTAGTATCAGAGCCGAGGTTCCTAATCTGCCTCGGAAACGCAGGATTAGTTAGATCACCTAGACGTATGTTACGAACTTTTGTAAAATGACGATTTTACCCTAATAAACAAAGTAGACTTAAGAGATAATTTTAAACCTAAGTTATGATTGGGTTATGGGAGGTGTGTGCCGATGGTGAGCTTTCCTTGTCTAATTACCATTTTACCCTGTGTTCAACCGTTTAACTTGCTCTTGACTAATCTGAATTCTTTTCATGAATTTGAACCCAAAAAAATGTCTCAACGACGTGAGCCAACTAGAAATGGAGGTCATAATGGTGACGATCAGCAGGGTCAGGGGACCATCCCCCTGGTAGTTGCAGATATGCTGGCCACTCTGACTACATTGGTGGCCCAGCAGCAGGTGCAGATGGCTCACCTGTAGCAGCAGCAGGAGCGGCGGCAGCATCTATCACCATCGCCCTCACCGGATCTGAGGTTCTACTGCAGGGAAATACATGACGTCCGTAATTTGATATTCAGAAAGACCCTTCACCGGAGGAGGTGGAGATATGCGACATGACCGTTAATAATCACAGGACCGCCCGCGATGAAAGCACAGTAGCGGAGGAATGCAGGCCACCACCGCCGCCATGTGCTCATTATGGATGCCACACTGGGTCAGTGTGGGGGGACTATGCAAGCATGAGTGCAACAACCGAGAGGCTTTACGAGAGAGGGCACTACACTAGGGTCGGCACCATCATCACAACAGAAATGAGGAGAAGTATAAAAGAAAGCAAGGATCAGTGCCCAGAACCACGTGATGACTGATGCGGACGTCGAGGAGGATGACGACGTCATACCAGAGTCAACCGCTGGCGACCAGGTATCAATGACTCATCATCAGTACTGGGGATGTCAGTCAGAGATAAACGATCAGAGTTGTACAGCCGTGACTTTCTTAAGTCGCGTAAGTTCAAAAGAGGGGACCTCAGTGGATCCGAATAAGATTAAGACTATCACTGAATAGCCCTGACCGACCAAAGTGACTAAAGGAGTTTTCTTAGTTTGGCCAGCTGCTACAGGAAATTTGTTGAAGGATTCTCATCGATACTAGTGCCCTGAGCAGACAGAAGCAGAAGAAGGCGAAGTTCGAATGGGCCGTTGATCTCAGCAAAGTTTTACTGAGCCAAAAAAACATACTTAAACACAAGACCATAATACACAATTTTGCTAATTAACTATATATATACACACACACACTGATCAATACAACATACCTTAACGACATATTTTCCACATATCAAACACGTACTAGAACATCAACCATACGAAATCCAACACAACTACACAGAGAAACATAACATAGTACAAAAAAAGAGATATCACATAACATAATGAACTATGAATATATAGCAACATAATTCAACAAATTATATATATTCCACATAAACATTAGGTGCACAAACACAACATAATGCACACCATACTCATGCACGACAAAAACAAAATAAACTACCATAACATATAAGCAAAATAACTTAAGTCGTTAGTAGCAAAATCGCAGTCACATCTGCAAAACCAATACCTTGCCCCACCATCACATACCACCACTCCATGCCTAATAAAATTTACTAATTCAAGTACAACATGAACAATAAACACCACAAAAGTGCAAAAAAAATGAGTTGAGAAAAAAATAAACTAAATAAATTAAATTAACCACCATACACACACACACAGATATATATATATATATATATATATATATATATATATATATATATATATATATATATATAGATCATTGTCGTCATCATGATGCTCATGATCATGGTGATGGTACTCATAATTGATTTGGGATGAAATCCTTTTCTTTCTTTCCCCCTTTCTGGTGTTTGTGAGAAATTAGAACATATGCGTTAGATAGTTTGCCTTCGTGGGTTGTGCTGTTTGTAAAAGCGTAGATTTTTCCAATCTGAATTGATATCATGGAAATAATGACTTCAGATTGATTTCTCTTTACCCATTTAGATTACCTATTTGTTGTAATGGTAAATTAGTTTAAAAAAAAAAAATATATATATATATATATATATATATATAAAGGAGAATTTACCAGTTTGTGGTAGCATACTAACATACAAAATAATATGCACAAGACATGCTAACTACAAAAATGTGTGCACCCTTACAGCAGTATGACTCTGTGAGCTGTGATGAACCAATCAACTTATTAAACCATATAATGTTATCAACACAAAAAACACAAACAATATAAGTGCGAACGACAAATAATAAATGTTTATATACACATATACCTATAGATACAAGCAACAACATGAAAATACAAAGTAATAGACAAAACTCACAATATATATAGAATACGATAACAACGTATGAGTAGCGAATATACAAAAGATGTACGATAAGACAGGGGTATATGTGCTAAATGACCACTACACAAAAAAAAGAGAGAGAACACTCAGTCTCTTACAACAATAATGAGGCATATAGACAAACACAATTTGTTACAACATTAATAACGTAAATAAGTTGATTTAAGAAAACATACAAATAGATACACGAAACAAAAGTAACTAAACGACGTTAAGTAAATATGCACAAGTATACATACAACTATTTCAATGACACTGCAACATAACTAATACAACAAAACAGTAATACACATCATAATATAACGACAACAAACAACACAATACGATAACACAAATACTTTTCATACAAGTCATGAGTTACGAAATAGGCATACATCTACCGGTTTTAAAACAAATCATTAACATACACAATTGAAGAGCATGCTAATTACGAGTTAGGAACGACATAGTATTTCATGACAGCATAGTAATAGATTAAAATGTAAATAACTTAATAACATAGAAATTTTTTTTATCAACTTGAACACCCAAATAAATTATAGTAAAATCTATGCACTTATGCATTTCCTTCGGAATTATATATACAACGATATTTATACAACAATAGGATAAGCTATACAAAAAAGATAGAGTACACGTAAAAAAATATAATTATCATTAACGACTAATATAAGTACAAAAAGAGAGATCACGATAAACAAAGACTAAATTGAACACGCATAGCGTGTGTACCGTTTAAAACTCAACTAACAAACAATATAAACATAATACACATGACAAACTACAGATAACGATCATGAATTCATTAGTACATATGATACATAAGTCATACATGCATTTAACATAAGGATACACAACATATTATATGTATATACCAAACATGTTTAACGACTTAACAATTAAAATGACAACACATATTAAAACTTGTGTATGCTGATATATGTAACGGACGGAACTACGTTCGAGCACTGCAATTCATCTCCAACCCGATAGGCAGTCGGAGAGGACAATTCATACTCTTGAGGACATGTTGAGGGCTTGCGCACCGGACATCAAAGGAAACTGGGATGGTATGATCAAGCTAATTGAGTTCTCCTACAACAATAGCCACCATAGTACCATCGGCATGGCACACTTTGAGCGTATTGTTACCGGTCCTGAGTTGGTTGAGTAGACCATAGAAAAAGTGAAATTGATACGTGATAGGCTCAAGGTTGCGCAAGACAGAAGCAAGAGTTGTGTAGATTCAAAGAGGCGTCCTTTAGAGTTCGCCGTGGGCGAGAAGGTTTACTTGAGAGTGTCGCCTATGAAAGGGGTTTCACGATTCGGTTTGAAGGGTAAGCTAAGGCCTCGCTACATTGGTCCATATGAGGTACTCGAGAGGGTTGGTACCTTGGCCTACCGGTTAGCGTTACCCCTGCCTTGGCTCAGGTGCACAGCGTATTTTATGTTTCTCAGTTGAGGAGATATGTACCGGACCTGGGCCATGTTTTAGATGCACCACCATTGAGGATTCGATCGGACACGACATATGAAGAGACTCCTATCAGGATCGTCGATCGCAAGGACCAGGTATTTTGACACCGAGTCATCCCTTACGTCAAAGTTCAATGGACCAATCATACGGAGCACGAAGCAACTTGGGAGCTCGAGGAACATATGCGAGAGAGATATCCACACCTCCTCGAATAAGGTATGTCAAATTTCGAGGACAAAACTTTTTGTAAGGCGAGTTGGATGTTACATCCGTGATTTTTTTAAATAATAATAATAATAATAATAATAATAATAAATAAAGGTAAAAAATTAAATAAGTAATATATATATATATATTTATGTGATGTGTGTGACTTGTAGATAGGGGTGGGGGTTAATAGATAACTTTTGGTTATAATTGAAATCTAAAAGGGTAAATTTAAACTAATCAAATCTAATCAAATTTAATCAAATCATATTCCCCAAATTCCTTCCCTACCTAAGTTCTCTCCCCTCCCTCATCATAAACGACTCCTTCCCCTCTCCCAACCAAAGAAAACGTCAGCTGCAACAAGAACAACAATAACGTTTCAAGCTAGGAGAAGAGAGGAAAGAAAAGGAAAGAGAGAAGAAAAAGAAGAAGAAAGGGGCTAACCATTCTTTCCCAAAATTCCACCTTTCTCTTTATTTTACGCGAATTAATCGTTTTTCCAAGGTAGGTGCCTCTTCCCCCTCAAACGGGTATGATCCATGCATGCTTTGATGATATATATATGTGATCCGTTGTTTTAATTTGTTTAAGATATTAATTTTGCAAATGTTTTATATGGAAAAGCATGAGATGATTGGTTTATGGTTGCTACGTGCGTGTATGTGTATGGATTTGATGGTAGGATTGGATTAGATTAAAAATACCCTCAAATTAATTTTAAAGATTAGAAATTTTCATACTTCGGGTTCTTTAAAATTGCGTTTTGATCTTAAAATAAGTTCATCTAACCCGAAATAGGTTGGGATTGGGTTGGAAGTAAAAAAAATAGGTCTGGTGTGTGGGGCCCACGCGCGGCGCCTGACAACGTGTCCAGACACATGATGATGTGTCTACTTTCAAAAGATGCATCTCGCTATAATGAGCTCAATGCAACTGATTTGAGGTCAATCGAAGTTAAAACGAAGATTTTATTGAGGTTAGAAGGAAATATAATTTAATTTAAAAGAAGAAAAGTCAAAAAAAACATTGGACCGACCATACTGTCGGACCGGACCAGATGGCCAGCGGACCGGACCAAGGTAGCAGGCCGGCCCAAACCGAAAATAAAAAAATCTGAAAATTAATTTCTGAAATGAATAAATAATAAATACTTAAATAAAATTAGTTTAAAATTCTAGAAAAATATATCTAATTATCAGAAAATTCTAAATAAATTCTATAAAATATAAAGGGTCAAAATTAAATTATTTCCACTTAATTTCTAAATTTTTATGAATGTAAGTAATTAAAAATAATTAATAATCAATATAATTACATAAGGAAAAAATAGAGAAAATTAGTAGAAAATTCTAGAAAATTAATACAAGCTAAGGAAAAATAAGGGTGATGATAAATAACAACTTTCCAATATTTATAAAATTTACGAAACTAAATATTGAGTGCCGGAGATGGTGAGGATGGACGTAGGGGCCCAGGCGACTTTGTTGTTGCATTCATGGCACGTGCATTGCATTTGGAGTGGGTTGCGATGTACATGTCTCAGACGCTCGAGTGGAGTGGATCATGGTGTACGGGCCATGAATATTCGGTTATGGTGGATCATGGTGTAGGGGACATGGGCATCGGTTATGATGGATCGTAGTGTATGGGCCACGGGCATCGGTCAGGGTGGATTGTAGTGTACGAGCTGCAGGCATCCAGTCAATCCCAGGATCATGCATTGCAGATAGGTCTAAGGGCATACTGCGTGACATGATTTTTATTGCGTGTGACACATGGATGGAGCATGCATCACGTAGTTACGTATTTTTATGTAGAGTGCTTTACTTACCGCATTTACTTTATCTTATGCATGTTATATCATATTTATGTGCTATGTGGTTATATCATTTGGTATACACATTTTGTATTGGTTTGAGGTGGGCGTCTACTGGGTGATTTTCTGTCACTCACCCCTACTTCCCAGGTGAACCGGATGAGGACTACGAGCACATCTTTGTTGAGGACGGGACGGACATAGCTGAGTGGGCTGGTTGAGAGCTGCATCTAGGATATGAGGGGACACTTCAGCTGATTGTTTCTTATTTACTATTTGAGGATTTTCATAGACTTCTTAGTACTTTTATTATCAGAAGTTTTATGCAGTAATGTAATGACGATCATATGAGTTTAATTAAGTCATGATTTACGTTTTTGCGAGAAAAATTTCTATGTCATTTCTGACATGTAAGAAATTGATTCAACGCCTTGTATTCTCTTTAGCAAGATATGACGGGTGCATTGTTCCCGAGGCCAGAGTTTGGGAGCGGGGCGCTTCAACTTAAGTCATGAAAGCCCAAAAATGATTATCATGGCCGTGTATACATGTATGGGTGTACACCTTTATATTTTCTTCACTTAGAAAATATTATTTACATTTTCTTGAAACCGAAACTTGTACAAATATCATGAATGATCCATTTTGGTATAAACATACATACATAAATATTGAAAATCCATGTAGGATCTAGGAAGAATACTTGCCTTTACCACTTTTTACACTTTAAAATAAAGGTTTCTTTACTTGGATTGGGAGAAAACTTCTTCTCCTTCATCCTTGTAGGTCACGGCCAAAAAGGAAGAAAAATGGAGTTAGTGTACAACCTATGAAGTTAAATGGATACAAGAATTTAATCTTAAATTACCTAAAGTTCTTACCCTTTGTTCTTGACTCAACAACCTCCTTGGTTCACTTCTTAGATGGAAGATGGGTTGGAACTATTCTTGAGTGTGTGTAGATGAGTTGAAAAGAGAAGAACAACATTTTCTTTGGCCATGGAGGACTCACGAGCATGAATAGAGAAAAATTAGAAGTTTGGAGACTTGAGTTGCTTGAAGAAAAGAAGGGAGTATTTGTTGAAGTATAGAATGATTTGTTGGTATAATAGTAGAGGGAGAAGAATTTCTCTTTGCTCTACCTTTGGATTTTCGGCCATGAAGAAAAGAGAAGGAAATGGATGGGTTGTTTGGAGAAGAAAGAGAGTGTAAGAAGGTAGGAGGTAGAAGATGAAGTGTGTTGAAAAATGCAATTGAAAGGTAGAAAAAGGAGTGTACGTTGGATAAGAGAGGAGAAAGGAGATAACATGAATAAAGTGAGTTGGGAGAAAGTGGAGGAATGATGGTGATGTGTGAGGTGTGTAAGAGAGATGTGTAAGAAAAGAAAAAGGGGATAGTGACTTGTGAGAGGGATAGGGGGCGGCCATAGGGTTATTGGGGAGGGTGGGGATTTGTCTTTTGTGCCATGTGGGGTAAAATGGAAGAAAATGTAATAATAGCGTGTATTGGAATTATCGGATCGGGTATTTTTATTTGGTTTGATTTACATCTACCGACTTAGATTGCTACCGACTAACTTATTTAAATCATATCTTATGTCCGAATGGTTCGTTATCTAGTCTCGTCAAGTCTCGCTATATCCAATAACTTATCATTCAGTTATTTTTCGGAGCGTTTCTAACCCCGATATTTAATGTCAATTTATTAATCCTAAAAAAATTTAAATGCCATCGAAATTTTATCGACATCGCATTCGCGTTCTATTTTCTTATTATATTATTTCATTGCTATTGATCCGAAAATTCGGGTCGTATCAACATATGCATTCAAGACAAATGTAGCGCCAAAGAGGATGCCCAGATCACCCCTTTCTTCATCTCATCGTGCTTCGTCTTCATATCATACAAGATATAATTATGTGCCTCACAAATCTGAAAAGAAACCATTGATGCATACCTGACATTCATTCAACATAAATGCATCTAGATCACGCACCATGCACGCTAACACTAAGGTATATCAAAAACGAAGATCATACCATGTGCATGATGGTATTCTACGTCAAAGGCCAAACACATTCCCACCAAATGTCTATTATATTGCTTTTTCATCTTTATTTTCACCATTTGTAAGACCGAGAAAGGTCACTCAAGTTTGGGTACCAAAAGGTACTCTTACAAAGGGGTGAAGAACTAACTTGTAAGGACCCAAAATAAAAGGGTACCTAAATCGTTGTTACACATTACAAGGAACACATACATCTAAAGGTACATCAATCAAATGGTTCCTTGACAGTGGTTGCTCGAGACACATGACGGGTGACCCGAGCTTGTTTTCAAAGTTGAAGAAGCTTACAAAAGGTGGATTGGTGATCTTTGGAGACAACAACGAAGGAAGAATCATCAGAAAATGTACAATTGGAAATCCAAGCGCTATTCAAATCTCCAACGTCTTTTTGGTAAGTAATCTATCCTACAATTTGCTTAGCATCTCACAGTTTCTTGACAACGGTTTTGATATGTGTTTCACTCACTCATATTGCAATATAGTAAATAAAAACGGAGAAACGGTATTAAAAGGAAAAAGAGAAGGAAATATTTTTATACTTTCTATGGATGACATGTTAGACGCTAAAGTTAAATGTTTTATGTCAAATGAACCTAACGTGAATTTGTGGCATAGGCGGTTAGGACACATTGGCATCTCAACCCATGAAAAAATTCAACGAAAGAATCTAGTACGAGGATTGCCTAAACTTGATTTAGACAACTTTCAGTTATGTGAATTTTGATTTAAAGGCAAACAAACACTTGAGTCACTTAAATCTAAAAATGAAATTAGCAGATCTAGAGTCTTAGAATTATTACACAATGACTTGTTTGGTCCTAGTCGTACTAGGAGTCTTGGTGGGCAACATTATGCATGAGTCATCGTTGACGATTTTTCTCGCTATACATGGACTTTATTTCTTGTGAATAAAGATGATAGTGCCGTTGAAATTGCTAAACTAATAAAACAACTTGAAAATGAGTATGGTTTGAATGTTAAAAAGATTAGGAGCGATAGAGGCATTGAATTTAAAAATAAGAACATGATTGTATTTTGCAAAGAAAAAGGTATCAAACACGAGTTTTCGCCACCTAGAACACCACAATTAAATGGAGTAGTAGAAAGAAAGAATAGGACATTAAAAGAAATTCCTAGAACCGTAAATTGTGCATGCTATATAGTTAATCTCTTATCGATTAGAAAGAAAATAAACAAAACTCCTTATGAAATTGTGAATGATCGCATGCCTAAAATTGATTACTTTCGTGTGTTTGGTTGTAAATGCTTTGTTTTGAATACAAAAGATAATCTAGATAAATTTGAGTCTAAATCCATCAAATGCTTCTTTGTTGGATATTCTGTGAATTCTAAGGCATATAGATGTTATGATCCTATCACTTGGCAAATTTTAGAATCTATTCATGTGATGTTTGATGAATTCGGTGATTTTGAAATAGATAAAGAATATGACGATGATTTTGAACTAAAACCCGTGTTACATGATATAGAAGAAAATATCGTACATGATGAACCCGACACACTAGAAATGCATGAAAACTTAGAGAATAATCAACCAAGCTGGCATATGGATCACCCACATGACCTTATCATAGGCAATATAACTCAAGGTGTCCGACCACATAGAAGAATAAATCCGAATGAAATAAATCAATTCAATGCTATGATATCTGAAATTGAACCCAAGAATGTATTTGATGCTTTGAATGATTCTTCTTGGATTGACGCTATGCATGATTAATTAAATCAATTCGCAAGAAATGATGTATGGGATTTGGTGCCACGACCACAAGACAAAACGATAATAGACACAAAGTGGGTCTTTAGAAATAAGATGAATGAAGAAGGTAAAGTTGTTAGAAACAAGCGAGGCTTGTGGCACAAGGCTATAATCAAGAAGAGGGAATAGACTACGAAGAAACATTTGCACCCGTAGCACGCTTAGAAGCCATACGATTATTACTTGTTATTGCTTGCATGAAGGATTTTAAACTTTATCAAATGGACGTAAAGAGTGCATTTTCAAACGGTTTTATACAAGAAGAAGTATATGTGAAACAGCCACCCGGTTTTGAGGATTTAAAATATCCTAATCATGTGTACAAATTAAAGAAGACACTTTATAGTTTAAAACAAGCACCTAGGGCTTCGTATGATCGTTTGCTACTTTTCTTTTAGAAAATAGATTTAAAAGAAGTATCATAGATAGTACTTTATTCTTGAAACAAGAAAAATTGGATTTACTTATTATTCAAATGTTGATGACAATGTTTTTCGATCTACATCTCATAAACTTGTTGAAGAATTTGAAATATGCATGAAATCCGAATTTGAAATGTCTATGGTTGGTGAGTTGAATTATTTTCTTGGCTTGCAAATTAAACAAGCTAGTAAAGGCATTCATATAAGTCAAGTAAAATATGTGAATGACATGATTAAAAAGTTTAATTTTGAAAACTTGAAATCATCCCCCACCCCTATGAGTGTAACAATTAAACTTGATAAAGATGAGAATGAAAAAGACTTTGATAATGGTTTGTATAGGTCTATGATTGGTTCTTTGCTTTACCTCACCGCAAGTAGACCCGATATCATGTTTAGTGTTTGCATGTGTGCTCGTTTTCAAAGCAGTCTTAAAGTGTCACACTATAACGTTGTAAAAAGGATATTTTGATACATCAAACATACTCCCACTTTAGGAATTTGGTATGATAAGAATTGTGAATTTGACTTGCGTGCTTATACTGATGTGGATTATGGCGGGTGCAAAATAGATAGAAAAAGCACAAGTGACACTTGTCAATTTATTGGAAATTCATTGATATCTTGGTTTTCGAAAAAGCAAGCAAGTTTAGCATTTTCCACTACTGAAGCTGAATACGTGGCACTTAATCTTTGTTGCACACAACTCTTATGGATAAATTAGCAACTATCTGATTTCGGAATCATAGTAAATCACATTCCTATTTATTGTGATAGTATGAGTGCTATCAATTTATCTAAGAACCTCGTATTACACTCTAAGGCAAAGCACATAGAGGTACGATATCACTTTCTTCGTGATAATGTAAATAGTGGTGATAACTTTATAGAACATGTACGTACTGTAGCACAAGTAGTCGACATATTCACCAAAGCACTTAATCAAGCCGTGTACGAAAATCTACGCTCAAAATTAGGCATGATTTCAGTTAATTTGCTATAGATTAATATTTCTTTTCATCCTTACATGTACTTTTGATATCATTTACAAAATAAAGGGGGAGATAGAGAGCATGATTTAAGGGGAGAGAAAGCATGATTGCATGATTTAAGGGGGAGCACAACGATATAAGATTCAAAATTCAAAGTTCGAATTTGTGCAAAATTAGAGGGGGAGCAATCACATTTAAATCATGAACCAATGTTATTTTTAAAATCATCAAAAGGGGGAAGATTGTTGAGAAAAAGTGTTTGAATGATTTACAAATGCATGATTTAAATGGTACGAGTTTGCGAAATGCATGACAAAATTATTACTTGACACGTTTATATGATATACATGCTTCATACGTTTATATATATTGTTGCTGTACTAACAAGCCATGAAGCAGTTAAAGCTTACATCAGCAAACATTTGTTGTCTTTGAACTATATTCAGGTGGCACAATTAATGAACTAAACTAGTTTATTAAGTGGAATGCTTAAGTTAATGAACTAACTGGTTCATTAAATGGTGACATATTTGGTGGAAGCTACATGTCAACAAATTTTTGGAATGGAAAGTCTCCTCCCTATTCATTTTACACGCCATATATATATATATATATATATATATATAATATATATATATATATATGTTTTAAAAAGGGACAATACACATATATTCCGACGTACCACCGACACGTTACATATATTACAAACGTACATCAACGTCACACCACTACATACACCTCATATTTATGAGTATATTCAGATCTTATATCATATGATATAAGTCATGGTGATGACAAAATTATAATGACACGTTACAAGGTCATAAACTGAAAATTGTAGTATCAGGTTTCTACCGAAACTTCACCAACATGTCATGTACTTGCCATATAAAGATGGCCAGCCCATATTTCAAAAATAGCCAAAACTGTTGTGGCTCACATGTTCAAATCAGCCACTAAATGATTCCATGTTGGGACATACAAATCACCCACAATTTAGGCTAAATTTGTGAAGATTTCAAATTCCAATATTTTAAAGCACATGGGCGCCTATACCTAAGTCACATGAGATGAATATCTACTTTATTTTATGTAAATTATGTGCGACATAAAATATATGACATGTGCAAGAAGTTTGAATTTAATCGGAGAAAATTCGCGTAATCGACGAAAGTCGAAAAATCGGTTTTCTACGAATATAACACATGAAACGTTTTTTTGGCATGAGATGTAACATGTATGTTATACCCCAACTGTACCGCACCTGAAACCATAATGAAATAGTGATTCTTCTAAGTTCATTTTAATTAAGTTACATTAGCACTTCCCTATTTAAATTAATTTAAGATGGGTACTAAATATTTGTACAAGTAGGTGTCACAAGGTATGCGAAGCCCCTATAATTCGGCCAAGAGGCCTTGATAAACTTTGGAATAATTTCGTTTTATAAGAAGGCAAACCTAAATGGTCCTCACAAAAGCAAATTTAAAATCATATTAGATAAAATAAATAATAGTATAGGTTATATAAGTATGAGCTATGCTAAAAGCGAAAAGACTAAAATACCCCCAAGACCCCCAAAATTTCGGCCAAGACAATAAAGGGATCTAGAACCCTCTCCATTATTCTACTATTTGAAACATTTAACTAGAATATAATTATATAATAAAGAAATAAATCAAGCATGCAAAAACAAATAATAAAAAAATACAAAAAAAGGCAAGCATTGGAGGAAAAGCTTCACCTCTCCAAGACCAAGGCCACTTTTTACACTTTTCATGAAGCCTTGCCCCCTTCCCTCCCCCATGCGCCGGTTACCCCCTCCCTCCACCATTATTTCTCCTTTAAAACAACCTAGAAGCTTCATCTTGAACTCTCTCTCAAGAAACCAAGCCAAGACAATACTTAGACTATTCTCCATCTCCCTCCACACACACCATACGGCCCCCTTCATCTTGGAGCTAGGGAATTCAACTCAACACTCCTTCCATCTTCAAGCTCAAAGAGGCATCTAGGTGAGTTTATTCCAAACTTCTTAAGTGAATTCCTTGTCTTCAAAGAAGGAAGCTCATTTGGTTCTCCTCCTACCCCAAACCCGTGACCTTCATGGTCACTAGGTGCAAGATTTTCAGCTCTTTTAGGTGGTGCAAGCTCTTGCTAGTTGAAGCTCCATTCAACATCTCATTTTGGTGAGAAGATCTAATATCAAAATAGCTCTATTTTCATTTAAGAATGAGGACTAACATTCTTCTTTTCCTTCCTTCAAAAACCGTATGCTCATGAGTAAAGGAGGAGGAAAATTTCAACTCATCTCATTCCATATCCAAGCTAAGAAAAGACTCTATATGCTCATGAGTAAAGGAGGAGGAAAATTTCAACTCATCTCATTCCATATCCAAGCTAAGAAAAGACTCTAGCTTGAAGAGGCAAGTATACCTTGAACTCTCATGATTTATTTGTAGAATTAGTGACTTGAATGACTAGTTACTTCTAAGACATGAACTTTAGTGAATATATTAAGTACTAAGCATGAGACCTTAGTGACTCCTTAAGATAATGTCTTGCATGAGATTAATCCCTCCCAACATGAAATCTTTTCTTACATGCAATATGATATGAGGCTGTTTTAGGATGAAACAAGGTTCAACAAAGTGATTCTAGGCAAGAATAGCTCTTGGTTGAAGCTTGTGAAGCACTAAGATGACATGCATGTGCTAGTTGTAATTTTATAAGGTTGTTTGGTAAGATTGAAATAAAATATCCTATAAATGTGTTGCAAGCCTAAATAAATGTTGTAAAATATGTTCATGGCACCCTACAAGTTTCGGCCAAGAAGATGAATGTAGCACCCCGCACCCGGCCTCTTTCGGATACGGTGCACCCGCCGTACTTCACTGAGGAGAGTACAAGGCGTCATGCATAACATGCGAACATCCATAACATAAGTCGTGGACTCCCATGCTAACATTCAACATGGTAGTAAAATTTAGGCAGAATTAAAACTTTTCAAATTAAACATGCATCACTAAATTCCCAAAAGTAGTAGTCCCATAAATTAACATAACTGAAATCCAGAGAGTTCAAACATAATCATGATACAAAACGTCTTGGCAGCACAAAAGTCCTTAGCTTAGCTCCCTTCATGATCCTCGCCTATGGATATGGTACTCTCGGCTCGTCCTCGATCCATTCTATCTTGGCATTATCCGGCTCTGGGGAAAAATAAAGTGTGAGTGATAAAAATCACTCAGCAAGAATACAATAAACGACCATGAAATACGTAAAGAATCATAACATGAATGTATTACCCCAAAAACCTCAAAGAATCATAATTCATACCTGATCTTAAATCCTGAGCTTGCTTGACGTTCAGCTTAAGCATTAGTTTTAGGGAATGCTATACAATACCTGGTCTTAGATCCTGAACTTACTTGGCGTTCGGCTTAAGCATGTTTTTGGGCAATGCTATACCAATAATAACTTATAACCATTAACTGTAACATGCAACATGTCGTCATGATCGTGAATTATGCAAGGTGCAATGCATGATGTCATGTCATGTCAATACATCATTTTGGTCCCATAAAGTAACATGTCGTAAAAACAGAGTGTCAGATCAATTAACCCCGGATCTGAATGGGTCCAGAACATATCATCAGACCAATTAACCCCGGGTCTGAACGGGTCCAGAACAGATATCAGATCTATTAACCCAGGATCTGAACGGGTCCAGAACAGATATCAGATCAATTAACCTTGGATCTGAACGGGTCCAGAACAGATATCAGATCAATTAACCCCGGATCTAAACGGGTCCAGAACATATCATGTCATCAGACCAATTAACCCCGGGTCTGGAGTCGAGTTAGTCGCATGCTTGGCCGGCAAAGGAATCATGAAGCTTCCTTTAAAAAAACATGGGACCATAAAAACTTTTCATGCATAACGAAAACATAGTCGCTTGTAAAACTTGCTTACATCATAAAATCCATGAAAATCAGTTTCATGATCATGCGTGATACATGTAGTGATATGCAATGCAAGTCATGACATGAATAAGCCTGTGCATTCCTTATAACATATCAACATGCATGAATGTGGAAGCTAAATACTTCCAGACTTTTACTTCATATTCATAGGGCGGTTAAGCTAACCAATTAAGTCCATTTCCATAATTCTTTTGTCACAATTACGTTTGGTGGAATCTTAGATACATGTCGTAAAAATTTCAGATTATTTCAATAATCATAAAGGGGCTCATTTACTTAATTTCCGAAATGGGTTAGATGCTGAAACTGAACTGACATATTTTACTAAAAATTCAATTGCGGCAAATCCATGATTCGTTTTTCAGAAATTCCAACTTGCACAAGTCATAAACATGTGGAACTAGTATCCTACCGAAAGTTAGCCTATTTTCATATCTTTAAGTCCTATTTCTGAGTCCAGTAAACCGTTACTTAATTCCAGCTTGGTTCCAGTGACTTCAATTGAGCAGTTTTAGTAATTAATTCATTAAAAATAATCCAGAACTCATTTTACCAAAATTCTAGCTGGAGTGTTTACTATACTCATAGGATTATTTCCATGCCAAAAATCAGCTTTATTGGTCTTCTACAGGGTCTCTTTTCAAGCCAACCAAAAGAGGCTACAACTCTGCTCAGTTTCCGTTTTTCAAGTCTGACCAGTCTTACCAATTATTTTATTACAAATTAACCATAAATTAGTTTACCAAAATTCCAACTCTCATCTCTGCTACACTCATGGAACTGGCTCTGTGACAAAAATCAGATTTATTGAAGGTCCACAAGGTCCTCTTTTAATTCGTTGGAACCAGTGATCAATTCTGTCCAACTCCAGCATTTTCTACTGGAGCAGTTTTACCGTATAATTTCTTAAAAATAAGCCGTAACTGATTTTAAAAAAATTCTAACTCTCACTTGCACTACACTCACGAGGCTAGCTCTGTACCAAAAGTTAGCTTCATTGAAGGTCTGTAAGGTCAGTTCTTAAACCATCTAAAACGTCACTCTATTCTGTCCACTTCCAGTGGTTTGCTATTTTGTCATCTATCCAAGTCAAATGTCCATGTTTTCACTCAATACTTTGGGCCGAAACTTGTGTGTTGCCTTAACCACATATTACAACACATATTCAAGCATGCATTCATATTCAAGAGTCATCTTAATCTAAACTTACCAACAACCTCATAAAGCTCCTAGCTTTCACATGTATACTTTCCTTAGGACCTTTTGTGTTACATTCACAAGTCAATCTTGTCTAGACCTACTTAGGTGAACCTTATTTCACCCTAGGTCAGCCTTATTTCATATAGCATATAGGAAAAGACTTCATCTTTGAAGGAATAAATCACATGCAAAGCATTGTTCTTAGGGAATCACTAAGATATAGTTTCAAACTTAAGATATTCAACTAAAGATCATATCTTAAGAACTTCTAAGCATTCAAGTCACAAACTCTTTAAATAAATCATGAGAGATCATTGTATACTTGCCTCTTCAAGCTAAAGCTCTTGTCTTTGCTTGGTTATGGAGTGAGTTGAGTTGAAATCCTTCTCCTTCCTTACCTTGAGCATACGGTTTTGATGGAAATGAAAGGAAAAGATTAGTCTTTATCCATTAGAGGAAATAGGATAGGTTTGAGGTCTAGAGCTTCTTACCAAAATGAGCTTGGAATGGAGATGCAAGCACCTCAATGTGTCTCCACCTAAGAAAGTTGATGGCTTTCACCTATTTACACCATGAAACCCACGGTTTTGGGCATGGGGAGAAAGAGTTCATGTGAGCTTCATTCTTCACCAAATAAGAATTCACTTAAGGAAGCTTGGAACAAGACTTACCTAGATGTCTTCTTGAGTCTTGAAAGTGAAGTTGAACTCCTATCCTTCAAAATGAAGGGCCGAAATCTTTGTGGTGGGAGATGAGGGAATTTTTGCTAAGTGTTGCTCTTGCTTGAATGTGTCTTGAGAGGAGTCTCAAGTTGACAAGAAGGTAGATGTTTCTAGAAGGGTTTAAAACATGCTAGGGACTTAGGAAGGGGACGGTTTTGGAGGGATTTTAGGGCTTCTTGAGTGCTAATCAAGGTTAGGTTAGTATAACCTTGGTTACTTTATTCCAATTATGGTTACTTTAGTGCTAACCCAAGTTACTTTATCAAATCATGGTTATCTTAATCTTGGTTTAAGGAAAAAGTAACAATGGTAGGATTTAAAAATCCTCCATGTCTAGACACTTAAGGGGGCGGTTTTGGTTGGGGTCTTTATGACCTCAACCATACTACCTCTTTCTTTAATGAGTTGTCTTACTTGTTCCTTAAATGCATTTTTGCATAATAACTTCTTGTCTTAATGGTGTAGTAGACTTCAAGTAATTATTTTAACTAATAAAATTGGCTAGAGAATTCTAGAACCCTTACATGTCTTGGCCGATTTTTAGGCTTCTTGGGCAACTTGATGTTTCTTGTAATTTTAATTCATGTACTATATTGTTTTCTTTATTTTATCATATTCTAAGATTAACATATGTGTGTATACATACATATACACGCCACGTGTACTACATATATATATATCCTCCTATGTATACGCAGGTAGGTATTTATACATTTCGTACACATATATCATATACACGCACATACATACATAGTGGTGTGTATGGTTTATATAACACTATATTTCATGTACTACTTCCTTGAAATTTCCCTTATTTAATTTGGCTTGGTATCACCTCAATAATAATTAAGTAAAGAGGGTTAAGTTGACTTAAGTAAAACGCGCTAGAAGAAATTGTCGCTTTCATTCTATCTCATATTCATAGTTTTCACGTACATGATCGTTGGGGTATAGCATCCTCCCCCCTATCATAAGTTTCGTCCTCGAAACTTCGGAACTAGTCAAAAAGATGGGGGTATCTACTCCTCATATCTTCTTCCGTTTCCCATGTTGCTTCTTCTTCTGAATGATGCCTCCATTGTACCTTCACCATGGGTATAGATCTCTTCCTTAAAGCTTTCTCTTTCCGATCAACTATCTTTAAGGGTTCCTCTTCATAAGTTACATCTTTTTCAACCTTCAATTGTTGATCTTCAAGGATGTGGCTTGGGTCATATACATATCGAAGGAGTTGAGAAACATGGAATACATCATGTAACTGAGAAAGGGATGGTGGCAACGCCAAACGGTACGCAACTTCTCCTACTT
This sequence comes from Eustoma russellianum, assembly GCA_036186865.1. NCBI lineage: Eukaryota > Viridiplantae > Streptophyta > Magnoliopsida > Gentianales > Gentianaceae > Eustoma > Eustoma russellianum. The sequence goes on along the minus strand of AP025049.1, from coordinate 31,417,654 downwards.
TCTCAAGCACTTAATAAGGTCCAACAAATCTTGGGCTTAGTTTTCCTTTGATGCCAAATCTCTTAACTCCCTTGGTCGGAGAAACTTTCGGAAAGACTTTCTCTCCTTCTTGGAATTCTAAAGGTCTCCTTCTTTCATCTGCCCATATCTTCGTTCTATCTTGTGCTGCTCTTAATCTTTGATGGACTAACTTTACCTTCTCTCGTGTTTGCTCAACAATATCGGGTCCTGCATAGATTTTATCTCCTATTTCATCCCAATAGAGTGAGGACCTACATTTTCGTCCATACAATGCCTCATAAGGTGCCATTCCGATAGATCTGTGGAAGCTATTATTGCAAGAAAACTCAACGAGCTTAAGACTTTTATCTCAGCTTCCTCCGAAATCAAGAATGTAAGCGCGGAGCATGTCCTCAAGGGTTTGGATTGTTCTTTCGGATTGTCCATCTGTTTGAGGATGATAGGCGGAACTCATTCTTATCTCTGTGCCCATTGCCTTTTGAAAGGCGGTCCAAAATCTCGAAGTAAATCGGGGGTCGCAGTCGCATACAATACTGATGGGCACTCCATGTAAACAAACAATCTGATCAATATACATAGAGGCTAACTTCTCCATAGATGCTTTAATCGTCATTGCCAAAAAGTGAGCAGACTTAGTCATACGATCCACAATGACCCATATAGCATCATTCCCATGCTTAGTCTTGGGTAGGTCAGTCACAAAGTCTATGGTGATGTGGTCCCACTTCCATTCCGGCACTTTTAAGGGTTGTAACAATCCAGCGGGTCTTTGGTGTTCGGATTTTACTCTTTGACAGATCAAACATCGCTCAACAAATTCTGCTATTTGTCTCTTCATACCTGGCCACCAAAACTTTTGCTTGAGATCTTGATACATCTTATTAGCTCCAGGATGTATAGATAATCGAGAGTTATGAGCTTCCATCAAAACTTCATCCTTAATTTCCTTGTTTTCGGGGACACATAACCGTCCTTGATACCATAAACTGCCATCACTGCGAATCTCAAAATCATCTCGCGGCTTTTCATCCATCCTTTCCTTGACCTTTCTTAAGTTTTCATCAATCCCTTGAGTTTCTTTGATCTTATCAATCAATGTAGGGACAAGAACCACTTTGGCGAGAACCTCATCGATTGAGTCAACTTCTTCTAGACCAAATTCTTCCATATCTCGCTGAAGAGGTGGTTGCCGTGGGTGGCTTGCTTTTTGGCTTAGGGCATCAGCGACTTTGTTCGCTTTTCCCGGATGATACTGAATGGAGAGATCATAATCTTTGATCAGTTCCAACCATCTACGTTGCCGCATATTAAGCTCTTTCTGGGTAAAGAGGTACTTTAGGCTCTTGTGGTCTGTGTAGATTTCGCACTTCTCGCCATATAAATAGTGCCTCCATATCTTTAACGCGAATACCACTGCGGCAAGTTCAAGATCATGGATAGGGTAGTTTTGCTCAAATGGCTTCAACTGTCGGGATGCATAGGCTATCACTTTATCATTCTGCATAAGGACGCACCCAAGACCATTCTTCGAAGCATCGCTGTACACTACGTACTTCTCACCAGGAGTGGGTTGAGATAGGATAGGAGCGGATGTCAACTTTGCTTTCAGCTCCGAGAAACTCTTTTCACAATCGGCACTCCACTCGAACTTGGTCTTCTTTTGGGTCAATCTAGTGAGGGGAACAACTATCTTCGAGAATCCTTCCACAAACTTCCTGTAATATCCGGCTAGTTCGAGAAAACTTCTCACTTCAGTAACATTTGTTGGCCTGGGCCATTCCGTGATAGCTTCAATTTTCTTGGGATCCACCGAAATCCCATCTTCTGAAATCACATGACCAAGGAATGATACACTTCACAGCCAGAACTCGCATTTGCTAAACTTAGCGTACAACTGTCTTGCTCTCAGAATATTCAAGACTGTCCTCAAATGGGCTGTGTGAGTCTCTTCGTCGGGTGAATAAATCAAGATGTCGTCTATGAAGACCACTACGAACTTGTCCAACTGTTCTTGAAAGATTCGATTCATAAGATCCATAAAGGCGGCAGGGGCATTGGTCAAACCAAAAGGCATGACTAAGAACTCATAGTGTCCATAGCGGGTTCTGAAAGTAGTCTTAGGGACATCTTCCGCCTTAGTCTTCAATTGAAAGTATCCAGATCGTAAGTCAATCTTACTAAAAATTCGTGATCCCTGCATTAAAATGCTTTAGATAGGGTTTCAAAGGATTTAAATCTTAGTCAAATTAAAACTTACGAGTTACTTACCCTGAGCTGGTCGAATAAATCATCAATCCGTGGTAACGGGTATTTGTTCTTTATGGTTATTTTGTTGAGCTCCTGGAAATCGATGCATAAGCGCATACTTCCATCTTTCTTTTTCACGAATAGCACCGGAGCACCCTAAGGTGAAACACTGGGGCGAATGAGTTTCCTTTCTAACAGTTCATGTAACTGTTCCTTTAACTCCTTTAGTTCCGTAGGTGCCATGCGATAAGGAGCTTTAGATATAGGTTCAGCTCCTGGAACAAGGTTTATTTCAAAAGCAATCTCGCGATCAGGAGGTAGTCCAGGCAAATCATCATGAAATACATCAGGGTATTCATTAACAACTGGGACTTGTGCAAGGGTAGGACCTTCTTGTTCAGCACTTAGAACATAAACCAAGAATCCTTCATGACCTTTCTTTAATGCTTGGCTGACACGAGCTGCGTTAACAAAGACTTTCTTGGATGGTTTCTTTAACTTAGTTCCTCCTTGGAATGACATCTCCTCTCGAGTTGGGTTCTTAACGATAACTTGCCTGCTTCGGCAGTCAATGTGAGCATGATTCTTTGAGAGCCAATCCATTCCGAGAATCACGTCAAAATAACTCATAGATATAGGGATCAAATTGTCCTCAAACAGCTGGTCATTAAACTCAAGTGCACAATTTCTGAATATGTGATGGGAAACAAGCACCTAGTCGCCAGCTGCTTGTACTCTATAAGGTGAATCTAGTCGGACTGGATCATGATCGATATTCTTACCAAACTTCCTTGAGATAAATGAGTGGCTAGTGCCACTGTCGAACAACACATTTGCAGGTATGCTACACACTAAGATAGTTCCTGAACCAGGCACGTTTTTCTAAGCAATATGATAGTTATGCATAAGCGAAAGGTATTGAAGACATAAAACTTTAAATCTTACCAGTCACTACGTCAGCAGTCTCTTCAACATCAGCATCAGTCATAGCGTGCATCCTTGCATTTGCACATGGCCGCTGGTTCCTTTGTTGTTGTTGTGGTTGTGCTCCCTTTTCCGGGCAATCCTTAATCATATGACCATCCTTTCCGCATCCAAAGCACTTACCTGTCTTCCACCTACACTCTCCCATGTGCCTTTTCTGGTAGTGAGGACATACTGGTATTGTGGCTGCTGAGCTGGCGCCTGATTCTTCGGCTGATTATTTTGATTTTGCTTGCGGCGCTGATTTTGTCCTTGAGATTGTCCCTGACGAACAGATCCTCTGAAATTCTTCTTAGCCATTTTCCTATACTTCTCATTTCCGGTCCCTTGTCTTTCTCGCTTTTGACCCACATCATCTCTTCGTATGATATCCCTCTCTATACGGTAGCATGCATCCAAAAGTGCTCCAAAATTGGCAGGATTTGCATTCACCAACCATGTCCTAATTCTTGGGTTCAGACCTCTTTCAAACTTTATCATTTTCGTTTCTTCATCATTCATAGTAACAGGCTGAAACCTCCCAAGTGCGATGAACTTATTTGCATACTCGGCTACTGTCATACCTGACTCTTGCTTCAGAGATTCGAACTCATGCCTCTTTTGCAATTTGACTGACGGAGGGATATAGAACTTGTGAAATTCTTGCAGAAATCTTTCCCAAGTAATCGGTCTAGGCAAAGGTTGCAGATTCGTCTTCCACCATTGATTAGCTTCACTGATCAAGAAGGGTCTGATAGCCTGAGCCTTCATTTCCTCTGGGGGCCTGAATTAGCTCAAAACAATTTTCAACTTCATCTAGCCACTTCTCCGCAATATCTGAGTCAGGTTTTCCCTCAAATGGTGGTACATTAGCTCTCTTGAGCTTCTCAAAATAGTACTGGGCATCTCTTATTGGCTGATGTGGCTGAGGTGGAGCATTCTGATGAATTAGGCCTTGCCTATCTGGGTAACAACTTGGCAAAAGGTCTGAAATGCATTCATATCCGGGATGACCGGAGGAACAGGTGCCTGTGGAGCCGGTGGTGGATTATTCTGTGCTGGAGGATCCTGGTCCGGCTGAGGTGGCGGCGGAACCTGTTCTGGTGGTGGAGGAATGGGCTCCTGAGCAGCTGGTCGTGCCCTCGGAGGTCTGCCGTGGGGTCTCACCATCTGCACTTATAGGTTTATCGTTTATTTAGAATATCGGAATAAAATCAATTTATTTGACCAAGGACCATAATTCAAAATTTTAAAATATAGAAGGAAAGGGCACGTCTTACGTCATAGACCTAACTTTCATAGTTCAGGATTCTTTATTAAGTTACATCCTAAACCCGGTCTACGTGGTCCTAGTCTAAGGCCATCACTCATCTAAGATCATGACTTAGGTCTAAGATAAAACTTAGATTGCTAAGATCATAACTTAGTCCTACGTTCTGGCCGAAATCTAGAGCCTGGGCTCTGATACCATCTGTAGCGCCCCGCACCTGGCCTCTTCCGGATACGGTGCACCCGCCGTACTTCATTGAGGAGAGTACAAGGCGTCATGCATAACATGCGAACATCCATAACATAAGTCGTGGACTCCCATGCTAACATTCAACATGGTAGTAAAATTTAGGCAGAATTAAAACTTTTCAAATTAAACATGCATCACTAAATTCCCAAAAGTAGTAGTCCCACAAATTAACATAATTGAAATCCAGAGAGTTCAAACATAATCATGATACAAAACGTCTTGGCAGCACAAAAGTCCTTAGCTTAGCTCCCTTCATGATCCTCGCCTATGGATATGGTACTCTCGGCTCGTCCTCGATCCATTCTATCTTGACATTATCCGGCTCTGGGGAAAAATAAAGTGTGAGTGATAAAAATCACCCAGCAAGAATACAATAAACGACCATGAAATACGTAAAGAATCATAATATGAATGTATTACCCCAAAAACCTCAAAGAATCATAATTCATACCTGATCTTAAATCCTGAGCTTACTTGACATTCAGCTTAAGCATTATTTTTAGGGAATGCTATACCATACCTGGTCTTAGATCCTGAACTTACTTGGCGTTCGACTTAAGCATGTTTTTAGGTAATGCTATACCAATAATAACTTATAACCATTAACTGTAACATGCAACATGTCCTCATGATCGTGAATTATGCAAGGTGCAATGCATGATGTCATGTCATGTCAATACATCATTTTGGTCCCATAAAGTAACATGTCGTAAAAACAGAGTGTCAGATCAATTAACCCCGGATCTGAATGGGTCCAGAACATATCATCAGACCAATTAACCCCGGGTCTGAACGGGTCCAGAACAGATATCAGATCAATTAACCCCGGATCTGAACGGGTCCAGAACAGATATCAGGTCAATTAACCCCAGATCTGAACGGGTCCAGAACAGATATCAGATCAATTAACCCCGGATCTAAACGGGTCCAGAACATATCATGTCATCAGACCAATTAACCCCGGGTCTGGAGTCGGGTTAGTCGCATGCTTGGCCGGCAAAGGAATCATGAAGCTTTCTTTAAAAAAACATGGGACCGTAAAAAGTTTTCATGCATAACGAAAACATAGTCGCTTGTAAAACTTGCTTGCATCATAAAATCCATGAAAATCAGTTTCATGATCATGCGTGATACATGTAGTGATATGCAATGCAAGTCATGACATGAATAAGCGTGTGCATTCCTTATAACATATCAACATGCATGAATGTAGAAGCTAAATACTTCCAGACTTTCACTTCATATTCATGGGGCGGTTAAGCTAACCAATTAAGTCCATTTCCATAATTCTTTTGTCACAATTACGTTTGGTGGAATCTTAGATACATGTCGTAAAAATTTCAGATTATTTCAATAATCATAAAGGGGCTCATTTACTTAATTTCCGAAATGGGTTAGATGCTGAAACTGAACTGACATATTTTACTAAAAATTCAATTGCGGCAAATCCGTGATTCGTTTTTCAGAAATTCCAACTTGCACAAGTCACAAACTTGTGGAACTAGTATCCTACCGAAATTTATCCTATTTTCAAATCTCTAAGTCCTATTTCTGAGTCCAGTAAACCGTTACTTAATCCAGCTTGGTTCCAGTGACTTCAATTGAGCAGTTTTAGTAATTAATTCATTAAAAATAATCCAGAACTCATTTTACCAAAATTCCAGCTGGAGTGTTTACTATACTCATAGGATTAGTTCCATGCCAAAAATCAGCTTTATTGGTCTTCTACAGGGTCTCTTTTCAAGCCAACCAAAAGAGGCTACAACTCTGCTCAGTTCCTGTTTTTCAAGTCTGACCAGTCTTACCAATTATTTTATTACAAATTAACCATAAATTAGTTTACCAAAATTCCAACTCTCATCTCTGCTACACTCATGGGACTGGCTCTGTGACAAAAATCAGATTTATTGAAGGTCCACAAGGTCCTCTTTTAATTCGTTGGAACCAGTGATCAATTCTGTCCAACTCCAGCATTTTCTACTGGAGCAGTTTTACCGTATAATTTCTTAAAAATAAGACGTAACTGATTTTAACAAAATTCTAACTCTCACTTGCACTACACTCACGAGGCTAGCTCTGTACCAAAAGTTAGCTTCATTGAAGGTCTGTAAGGTCAGTTCTTAAACCATCTAAAACGTCACTCTATTCTGTCCACTTCCAGTGGTTTGCTATTTTGTCATCTATCCAAGTCAAATGTCCATGTTTTCACTCAATACTTTGGGCCGAAACTTGTGTGTTGCCTTAACCACATATTACAACACATATTCAAGCATGCATTCATATTCAAGAGTCATCTTAATCTAAACTTACCAACAACCTCATAAAGCTCCTAGCTTTCACATGTATACTTTCCTTAGGACCTTTTGTGTTACATTCACAAGTCAATCTTGTCTAGACCTACTTAGGTGAACCTTATTTCACCCTAGGTCAGCCTTATTTCATATAGCATATAGGAAAAGACTTCATCTTTGAAGGAATAAATCACATGCAAAGCATTGTTCTTAGGGAATCACTAAGATATAGTTTCAAACTTAAGATATTCAACTAAAGATCATATCTTAAGAACTTCTAAGCATTCAAGTCACAAACTCTTTAAATAAATCATGAGAGATCATTGTATACTTGCCTCTTCAAGCTAAAGCTCTTGTCTTTGCTTGGTTATGGAGTGAGTTGAGTTGAAATCCTTCTCCTTCCTTACCTTGAGCATACGTTTTTGATAGAAATGAAAGGAAAAGATTAGTCTTTATCCATTAGAGGAAATGGGATAGGTTTGAGGTCTAGAGCTTCTTACCAAAATGAGCTTGGAATGGAGATGCAAGCACCTCAATGTGTCTCCACCTAAGAAAGTTGATGGCTTTCACCTATTTACACCATGAAATCCACGGTTTTGGGCATGGGGAGAAAGAGTTCATGTGAGTTTCATTCTTCACCAAATAAGAATTCACTTAAGGAAGCTTGGAACAAGACTTACCTAGATGTCTTCTTGAGTCTTGAATGTGAAGTTGAACTCCTATCCTTCAAAATGAAGGGCCGAAATCTTTGTGGTGGGAGATGAGGGAATTTTTGCTAAGTGTTGCTCTTGCTTGAATGTGTCTTGAGAGGAGTCTCAAGTTGACAAGAAGGTAGATGTTTCTAGAAGGGTTTAAAACATGCTAGGGACTTAGGAAGGGGACGGTTTTGGAGGGATTTTAGGGCTTCTTGAGTGCTAATCAAGGTTAGGTTAGTATAACCTTGGTTACTTTATTCCAATTATGGTTACTTTAGTGCTAACCCAAGTTACTTTATCTAATCATGGTTATCTTAATCTTGGTTTAAGGAAAAAGTAACCATGGTAGGATTTAAAAATCCTCCATGTCTAGACACTTAAGGGGCCGGTTTTGGTTGGGGTCTTTATGACCTCAACCATACTACCTCTTTCTTTAATGAGTTGTCTTACTTGTTCCTTAAATGCATTTTTGCATAATAACTTCTTGTCTTAATGGTGTAGTAGACTTTAAGTAATTATTTTAACTAATAAAATTGGCTAGAGAATTCTAGAACCCTTACATGTCTTGGCCGATTTTTAGGCTTCTTGGGCAACTTGATGTTTCTTGTAATTTTAATTCATGTACTATATTGTTTTCTTTATTTTATCATATTCTAAGATTAACATATGTATGTATACATACATATACACACCACGTGTACTACATATATATATATCCTCCTATGTATACGCAGGTAGGTATTTATACATTTCGTACACATATATCATATACACGCACATACATACATAGTGGTGTGTATGGTTTATATAACACTATATTTCATGTACTACTTCCTTGAAATTTCCCTTATTTAATTTGGCTTGGTATCACCTCAATAATAATTAAGTAAAGAGGGTTAAGTTGACTTAAGTAACACGCGCTAGAAGAAATTGTCGCTTTCATTCCGTCTATATTCATAGTTTTCACGTACATGATCGTTGGGGTACAACAATGAAAGTGATGGTGAGTTTTGAATCCAAGAAAGAACATCTTTTGTGAACAAAATGACGAGTGTTGTGTACGAATTACAAACTCTTTTGGAATGATGCAAATGTGACTCAATAAAAAGAATGGAATCTGGATATTCATGTTAAAAACGGTGTATGTGGTGACTAGTAAGTTATTTCATAGGAATAAAGATAATTAGTGGACACTTGACGTGAAAAGGTGATAAAACACAAAACCACTGGAGCTGGGCAGAATTGTGTGGTGTATTATGTGACCTCAAAATGGACCTTACTAACGTGCAAACAAGCTGATTTTTGGCATGACATTAGCCCTCTGTGTGTGTGGAAAATATGAGAGTTAGAATCTTGGTAAAAGAAGTTGTGGTTTATTTTTAATAAAATATTTGGTAAAACTGCTCAAGCTGAAGTTACTGGAACTGGGCAGAATTATGTAACGTTTTGTATGGCCTAAAAACAAATCTTAGAGGTGTTCAAATAGGCTGATTTTTGGCATGATGTTATCCTTATGTGTGTAGTAAATATGGGAGTTTTAATTTTGGAAAAAGAATGTGTGGATTATCCTTAATAAAATTTTTGGTAAAAACTGGCCAAGCTGAAACTACTGGAGCTGGATAGAATTAAGTAACGTGTTGCTTGACCCAAAAATAGACCTTAGAAACATGCAAATGATCTAAATTTCGGTAGGATGCTAGTTCCGCATGTTTATGACGTCTGTGAGTTGGAATTTTGGAAAAATAAATTATGGTTTTGCCACAATAGAATTTTTAGTAAAATTGGTCAGTCCTGCATTGGCATGTGACCGATTTCGGAAAAATAATTAAATGAACCCTTTAAGGTTATTTTATTGTTCTAAAAATTTTATGATAATCACCTAAGACATAGAGGAGAATGTCCATATAAATTAATCAACTTGGTATCATCGTTTTGATAGGTAACTATGGATTTAAAGTTAACGCACTAAAACTGGAAAATTGGGCAGAACAGAGGAATAAGTTAAGAGGCCTTAATTTTGTGGATTTTGGCCTATATGAACGGTTTGGGCCCATGAATGTTAGTCCTTATGGATTTTGCTATGTTTTCCAGGATATGGCCCAAAATGATTAAGGTTTTAAGGTCATGAAAATTAAGGTAAAGATGGCTATTATACTGCCGAATTCAGCAGTACACTTTTTAACAACTTAATGATTTAAGGGCCTTATTCGTCTTAAAACATTACGAAAAGTTGATGGCATGAACATAAGACCCTATGATGCATGTATATGGCTAAAGATTAAGAAAATAGGCCTGTTTGACTAATTTTGGAAGCCTCATGAACAGAACGACAAAACTGGAATAATTTTCAGCATAAAGAAACCATGCATATGTCATGCCTTAAGTAATTTCTAAGATAATCCATGCCATGACTTGCATTGTATAACATTTCATGTATCATGCATGATCACATGCACCATGAATCTGATTTTTATGAATTTTCCGTATGCAAGCAAGTCTTTTCAAGAAAGCAAGTTTTTCGTTATGCATATAAGTTATTTACGGTCCCATGTTTTAAAGAAAGCTTTATGATTCCCTTGCCAGCTAAGCATACGTATAACCCGACTCCAGACTCGGGGTTAATAGGTCTGATGACATGATAAGTTTTGGACCCGTTCCGGACCCGGGGTTAATTGGTCCGATGATATGTTCTAGACCCAATCCAGGACCGGGGTTAATCGGCCTGATATTATGTTCTGTACTTGTCCCAGATCCGGGGTTAATCGGTCTGATGATATGTTCTGGACCCGTTCAGATCCGGGGTTAATTGATCTGATACTCCGTTTTTCTGACACGTTATTTTTATGGGACCAAAATGATGTTTTTGACATGACATGTTATCATGCATTGCATCTTGCATAATTCATGAACACTTTGACATGTTGTTCGTTTCAGTTAGTGGATGATAAGATATTGTCAGCATAGTACTACTTAAAATTTATTCTTAGGCTATATCGTCAAGCAGATCCAGGATTAAACAACAGGTATGAACTAACATTGAGGTTCTTGGGGTTTTACATTCATGTTATAATTCTTTATTTATTTCATGGTAGTTTATTGTATGCTTGTTGGGTGATTTTTATCACTCATACCTTTATTTTTCCCCCAGAGCCAGTGAATGCTAAAGTTGAATAGATCGAGGATGAACCGAAAGTGCCGTACCCGTAGTCGAGGTGTCAGGAGAAGATCGCGCTTAAGGACTTTTGTGCTGCCATGTTGATGTATTCTTAGTCATGTTGAACTCTTTGGGATTTCGATTATGTTATTTTGTGGACTACTACTTTTGGGAACTTAATATTCCGTAATGCATGTTTATTTTAAAGTTTTAATTTTGCCTAAATTTTGCTACCCTGTTAAATGTTAGCTTGGGAGTGCATGGCTTAAGTTATGGATTTTCGCATGTAAGCATGACGCTTTGTACTCTCCTTAGTGAAGTACGGCAGGTGTACCGTATTCGGACAGGGTCCGAGTGCGGGGCGCTACAATGTATCTATAAACTTCTTACACATTCAATATATGTTAAAGTGTTCTTGAAAATTCAAAATACGGCTGATTATTATTTACCATATATGTGTAAATGTTGTGCATTATTTGACAAAGCTTACTAAAATGAAATTTCAGCACATGTGCAGCTCTATACACATGCCTACTACATCATTTTGCAGCCAAGGTGGAGCTTATTTGGCATCTCAATTGATGGAGAATATGCCACACAAGATTAGTTACATAAAAGAGGGCACCACACAAGAAAAGATTTCAAACTACAACACATGCTGAAAATTTTCAGCACATGTGTTTAGTTGGCCGATTTTATGGTGTTAATGGCCCTAAATTTGCATCCCAAAAATTAAGGGATTGAAAGGTGATAGTATGGTAATGTCTTGAATACATTTAAACACATGTTTTATAAGTTTTATTCCAAATTTTACAGCTCATTAAAGGATGCCAAGTTGGACCAATCAACAAGTGACAAGTAAGCAAGGTCAAGTCATCCTTCCAATCATGTGGCGCCAAGTAAGCAAGATGGTGTCATCTCTACACAAGGCAATCTTCCAAGGACATTAAAGAGAATTCTGAAGAAAGGAAAAAACCCTAGGGGGGCGGCCACATGTGAATAAAAGGAGAAGAGTAGTGCAAACAAGGATAAGGCTACAACACACATTTCTCTCAAGTGCAAAAAGATCTACTACTCTCTTCTTCTGCCTTTCTTTCTTCTTCTTCTCTCAAGCCTATTGTTCATACATTCTACATATTGTATAGGCTTTGAAATACCACCCACACTCATTTATTGTTGTAAACGATTGATCAAGGTGTGATCAAACCTTTATTCAATCGGTGGTGGTGTCCGTGATTCGTTTGCTCAATTGTATTGTTTGTAAAAGGGTGGAGTTAGTGTTTAACTCCAGTCACCCTTGCGTTAAGGTGTTTATTGTGTTTAGTGATAACCAAGAAAGGTGTCCTCGAAGACTGGAGTAGGTTGATTTAACCAAACCAGTATAAAATCCTTGGTGTTCTTACTTTACTGCATTTTGCTTTCAGTTTCCAGCATTTTGTATCAATTTCGTTGCAACAGAAAAAATAGTAAACAATTTTCAAAAATTACAAACATTTGCAGAATCATAGCCACATATCCTAGCTCTCATTTGGCTCAAGTTTTAACTCATTTGGATAAGTATAATTTAGGCAAACGTGAATAGTTCTGAGACTAGTGTAATCTGATTTTCATATTTGCAAAGGTTGAGAACATCAACATGGTTGACTTACTTTCAAAAGGAATTTTAAAAAACTGTATAAACCCATTAAAATAAATATCTTGTGGGTCTTGTCATTAATTTTTCAGACCATTTGGAGTCACCAATGAATCGAAATAAAATTTTCAAATCGGAGTACAGTTTCTGGCAGATCTGCACAATCTAGCCAAAACGTATTTTCAAGTGGTTAGGAGTGGAATTGTAATTTGAAATTTTTATGAGATACTCATAATATTTGAGAGTATATTCTCACTGAATTTTATAGTTTTTTGAGGCCTGTAACTAAGTCTTTTAATTATTTCAAATCAGGATCTGAAAACAAAAATTGTTTTCAGAAGTGAGGTTTTTGGTTCAAAAGTTTTTAAAAACCAAATTTTCCACACCCACTATTCAACCTCCCCCCTTATAGTGGTTCTTTACAGGTCTTACAGGTGGTATCAGAGAGCAGGCACACTCACGGCAAGAGGATCCAACGATCTTTCTGAGATGGCAACCACTAGTCACAAGACCGAACAAGAAGGTATGTCAAGTCAAAGGCCTCCTCTTTTTGATGGTGAGTCTTTCATACAATGGAAACTTAGAATGAAACTTTTTCTTATGGACATCGATATAGACTTGTGATCCATTATAGAATATGGACCTTTTGTTCCTTCTAAGTTATCTGTTGTTTATGATGTCACACTAGAGGTCGTAAAACCAAAACAAGAATATACTAGTGATAACAAAAATAAATTGAGTATGAACGCTATAGCCTGCAACTTCTTTTAAACGGGCTGAGTAAAAGTGAATCGAGTTACGTGTCTAATTGCTCTAGTGCCCAAGAGATGTGGAGAATTCTTGAAATGAAACATGAAGGGACTAGTCAAGTTAAAGAGTCTAAAATAGATATGCTTATGTCCGCTCTTGAGTCTTTAAATTTATTGCCAAACGAATTTATTGTTGATATGGACTTACGCTTGACTAACATCTACAATTCTCTTGAGTCTCTTTGAAAAGCTTTTTCTAAACAGGAAAAAGTTCAAAAGGTGCTAAGGAGTCTCCCATCCGAATGGGACCCCAAAGTCACAACAATTAAGGACAGTAACGAAACGAGATCAATAAAAATGGACGAACTAATCGGATCTTTAAAAGTATACAAAAACAAACTTATACTAAGGAAATCAGAATCAACGTCAAAACAAGGTAAGTTTGTTGCTTTTAAATCAAATGAATACGTCTCCTCTTCCGATCACTTAGATGATAGTGATACTAAATCGGACAACGAAGATCTAATATTATTGGCTAAAGGTATGAGAAATTTATGAGAAGATATTAAAGAACAAACCGAATGCTGTTCAAAGTAAAATAAATAAAAATAAAAATAACGAAAAAGACATGAAGTGCTATGAATGTGGGAAAGTTGGACACTTGTCATACTGCCCGAACAAGGACAAACAAACAAACAAAAATGTGACAAGGACTGGGACAAAAATAGACCCGTCTCAGAACCTAAACAAAGGAATTCAAGAAGGGTTCTCAAGGCCTCCACTTGGAGTGATTCATCCGACTCTGAGACTGACGATACAAGTATGCTCTGCATCCAAAGCATCAAACGAGGTATATTCTGATTCTGAACCCTCTCATGATGATCTATTTAGTCAATATCTTGAATTGCATAAATTCACAAAAATTCTTGCAAAAGAAAAGAAATGGTTAATTAAAGACAAGAAGTTGTTAGAAGCATCTAACACGAACCTTGTTTATCAATTAAAAGATTCAAAAGAAGAGTCGTCATGCACAATTAATGCATTGAAATCAGAGATCTCATCATTAACGGCAGAAAATAATGAAATGAAATCCGTGAAATCAAGAAATGCGGATTTAGAAAGAATGGAAAAGCAGTTTGATACGTGTACAAACATGCTAGATCACATCATCTCCTCACAAAAGCACGAAAGTGACAAAAACTAGATTAGGATACGTTGAGAAAAACAAAACACAAAATAAATCAACCAAATTCATTCTATCTTCATCTAAGAAAACATATACATTCAAGACAAAATGTAGCGCCAAAGAGGACGCCCAGATCACCCTTTTCTTCATCTCATCGTGCTTCGTCTTCATATCATGCAAGATATAATTATGTGCCGCATAAATATAAAAAGAAACCATTGATGCATACACGACATTCATTCAACATAAATGCATCTAGATCACGCACCATTGACACTAACACTAAGGTATATCAAAAACGAAGATCATACCATGTGCATGATGGGATTCTCGGCCAAAGGCCAAATGCATTCCCACCTAATGTCTATTGTATTGCTTAAAATCAGTGAAGCATCTTTTGATGCACAACTAACGCCAGATACACGCACGAAGTACCATGCTATACAGGCAGAATACAAATTAGCAGAACGCAAGGTGGAGTTGTTTTGGTCTCAGAAAGCACGTCAAAAATGGATTGCAGAAGGCGACGCTAACACTTCCTACTTCCATAACATAGTACGGGATAGACATATTCGTCAAGCCATCATCAAAATATATGATACGCAGGGCACACTTATAGACACACAGCAAGGCATTCAACATGCGGCGGAATCATACTACAAACAGTTATTTACTGCAGATACAATTACGGAAGATGACACTATTCTACAATACATACCGCAACTGGTAACAGAATCAGAAAATCAACAATTGACAGCCTTGCCAACTCAGGCTGAGGTAAAGTAGGCTGTTTGGTCGATGGATCCCAAAAGCGCACCTGGTCCAGATGGGTATAATGGCTATTTTTTTCGTACATGTTGGGACATTGTTAAACTGGACGTTCATAAAGCTATGCAGGAATTCTTTCTTGGCCTTCCAGTGCCAAAAGCAATGGGAAGTACGCTAATTGTCTTGCTGCCAAAGTCAACCACACCCCGCTCATTCTCAGACTACAGACCCATAAGTCTGGCAAATTTCATATCTAAGCTGGCTACGCGTATTATTGCAACACCCATTCAACCTCTTCTACAAAAGCTCATAACGGAAGAACAAGTAGGTTTTGTAAAAGGAAGAGATATAGCTGATCAGATAGTTATGGCTCGCGAAATGGTCCATTTGCTGGATACAGAAGTCAGAGGTTCAAATGCGATAATCAAACTGGACATGATGAAGGCATTTGATAGAGTCAGTTGGACATTCTTAGAAAAACTACTAGCGAAATTTGGTTTTTCTAGTGGTTTTATCAAGTTGATATTTAATCATCTCAGAGGGACATATATTTCTGTGTTGATAAATGGTATCCCATCCGGTTTTTTCCAGCCTTCAAGAGGGGTTAAACAAGGTGACCCCTTGTCACCTATACTTTTCATATTGGCTTCGGAAGCATTTTCAAGGGGTCTTAACAGCTTAGTCTCTAGGGGAAACATCTTGCCTTTTGCTGCGGGTAGATCCAACACAATATCCCATTTGGCTTTTGCGGACGATCTTTTAATATTCATCAATGGTGGATTACGCAATTTACTAAAGTTTAGAACATTTTTGGAGCAGTATCAGGTAGCCTCGGGTCAAGCGGTTAATTTCCAAAAGAGTCACTTTGTTCCAGCATCATACTTGTCCCATGCACAGATTCACAGAATGGAGCAAACTTTGCATATGACGTCAGTCTCATTACCAATTAAATATTTAGGCGTTCAGTTGCACAAAGGAAAGGAACGACTTTCCCATTTTGGTGGTCTGCTCTCTTCAATCCAAGCTAAATTGAATATGTGGCAAAATAAGTTTCTCAATCATGCTGCCCGTTTGATCTTGATCAAGCATGTTTTGGCTTCCATTCCATTACATGTCCTATCAGTAAGTCGATTGCCTCAAAGTGTTCTATGCACCATTACTCGCTGGATGGTCAAATTTTTTTGGGGTAGTACATCCATTCATAATCGGTATTCTTGTGTCTCCAGTGATAAATTATTCGGGCCAACAAATGAGGGAGGTCTTGGTCTCCGGAAATTGGAAGATATGCAGCTTGCATACTCATGTAGACTATGGTGGAAATATCAACAAAATAACACTTTATGGAGCAAGTTTTTTCATACTCGATACGCCAACTGCAGATCATATACCTTTCGTATCACAGACTCCCCAATATGGAAGCGAATATGTAGAATACACCCAATATGTGATCAAGCTTTGGCCACTGAGCATACACCATTCGTGCAGCGTATGATCATGTAAGACATGTGCGGACTACACGCCTCTCACAAAAATTTATCTTGAGTAAGCATATACCTCCAAATATACGGGTGTTTCTATGGCGTTTATATCACAAAGCCATTCCGCTGCCTGAGAATCTGCAAAGGTTTGTTTGCATTCACCCAACACAATGTCCTTTCTGCTTAAAAGCACGTGTAACACTGGATCATATCCTTTTGAACTGCTCAGAAGTTGCCGAAGTCTGGAAAGTGTATACTTCCTATTTGGATGGTCCTCTCATCACAGCAAGAACAATACAACAACATCTTCTTCAATGGTGGATATCAACTAAAGGTAAGACCCTTAAAGGCATCTTGCGTATCGTGGCACCTTCTTACATTGCTTGGGAACTATGGAAATGCTATACATCGATTATGTATGGGGATGGACAGTGGAGAAAATGGACTGTAATTGAAACCATACGTCGGTGTATATATGATTGGGTATCAGTCCACAACGCCAAAAAATTTGCATCACCAGACAGTGAACTCATTGCAACGGGTTTAATCCCAAAATTTTACACTCCTAAAGTCAAGATAATCAAATGGCATCAACCTCCACCGGGTAGATTGAAGCTAAACACGGATGCAGCACATGGTCTACACACGGATTGAAGCTAAACACGGATGCAGAGTTTCAAGCTGCATACTTCAGCTACCTTTTCTTTGCCTCGCAGTGGCCATCAATTGATATTGAGGTTGATGCTCAACGAGTCCTTTCAATGGTCCACAACACTACTCAGCAGCATGCCTTAATATTTAAATCGCTATTGATATCAAGAGCATCGGAGATAACATATGTTCCTAGGGAGGCTAATCAGCCGGCACATTTTCTCGCACAATATGGTCAACTTCGACAGCAACTCACCATATTCACAACAGTAGCTGCCCTACCGCCATTAGTTCGAGCAAGCTATCAAACTGAAAGAACTCCATACATTCGCAATGGTCATAGCTCTGGATCAAATTAGTTGCCCATATCATATGATATGGGCAACGCGGGTACGCATGCTCTCCTCTGTCATACTACTACACTGTGGCATATTTCTTCCACATATTGCACACTCCGTAGCATTGTTACCCATATCAATCGATATGGGTAACCTGGATAACTTCTCCACCACAGATATTTGCTGCACTTTACGAGATACAACTGCTGATATATATACCTTTCATCACACTCCTAATCCTTTTTTATGTTTGTGCATGGAACCTGGATTACAATGGCAACATCGGAGGAGCATACGTTGGCGACTTCAACAGCGACTGCAACATGTTACACCCATGCAACTTACGTGCCCTACAAGATCATATTCTTTATATTCATGCAATTACACCAATCATATAAATATGTACGCTTTTTCCTTCGCCAAGGTTTTATCCACAAGGGTGGTTTTACTTGGCAAGGTTTTAATGCGGCATATCGTATATGATTGGAGGCACCAACTTATATGTTCGTCATACTATTATTTTGTTTTCATTGATGATCATTGTAATATGGATTCCTCCGCCATAAGTGAGGCATAATAAAATCATTTTTCCCGTTAAAAAAAGGGTACCTAAATCGTTGTTACACATTACAAGGAACACATACATCTAAAGGTACATCAATCAAATGGTTCCTTGACAGTGTTTGCTCGAGGCACATGACGGGTGACCCGAGCTTGTTTTTAAAGTTGAAGAAGGTTACAAAAGGTGGATCGGTGATCATTGGAGACAACAACGAAGGAAGAATCATCAGAAAATGTACAATTGGAAATCCAAGCACTATTCAAATCTCCAACGTCTTTTTGGTAATTAATCTATCCTACAATTTGCTTAGCATCTCACAGTTTCTTGACAACGGTTTTGATATGTGTTTCAGTCACCCATATTGCAGTATAGTAAATAAAAACGGAGAAACGATATGAAAAGGAAAAAGAGAAGGAAATATTTTTACACTTTCTATGGATGACATGTTAGACGCTAAAGTTAAATGTTTTACGTCAAATGAACCTAACGTGAATTTGTGGCATAGGCGGTTAGGACACATTGGCATCTCAACTCATGAAAAAATTCAACAAAAGAATCTAGTACGAGGATTGCCTAAACTTAATTTAGACAACTTTCAGTTGTGTGAATCTTGTATTAAAGGCAAACAAACATGCGAGTCACTTAAATCTAAAAATGAAATTAGCACATCTAGAGTCTTAGAATTATTACACATTGACTTGTTTGGTCCTAGTCGTACTAGGAGTCTTGGTGGGCGACATTATGCATGTGTCATCGTTGACGATTTTTCTCGCTATACATGGACTTTATTTCTTGCGAATAAAGATGATAGTGCCGTTGAAATTGCTAAACTAATAAAACAAATTGAAAATGAGTATGGCTTGAAGTTAAAAAGATTAGGAGCGATAGAGGCGGAGAATTTAAAAATAAGAACATGATTGCATTTTGCGAAGAAAAAGGTATCAAACACGAGTTTTCGCCACCTAGAACACCACAATTAAATGGAGTAGTAGAAAGAAAGAATAGGACACTATAAGAAATTCCTAGAACCATGCTATGTGAAAATAAGTTGCCTAGATTTTTGTGGGCAAAAGCCGTAAACTGTGCATGCTATATAGTTAATCGCTTATCGATTAGAAAGAAAATAAACAAAACTCCTTATGAAAATGTGAATGATCGCATGCCTAAAATTGATTACTTTCGTGTGTTTGGTTGTAAATGCTTTGTTTTGAATACAAAAGATAATCTGGATAAATTTGATTCTAAATCCATTAAATGCATCTTTGTTGGATATTCTGTGAATTCTAAAGCATGTAGATGTTATGATCCTATCACTTGGCAAATTTTAGAATCTATTCATGTGCAGTTTAATGAATTCGGTTATTTTGAAATAGATAAAGAATACGACGATGATTTTGAACTAAAGCCGTGTTAGATGATATAGAAGAAAATATTGTACATGATGAATACAACACACTAGAAATGCATGATCACTTTGAAATGCATGAAAACTTAGAGAATAATCAACCAAGATGGCATAGGGATTACCCACACGACCTTATCATAGGCAATATAACTCAAGGTGTCTGACCACATAGAAGAATAAATCCGAATGAAATAAATCAATTCCATGCTATGATATCTGAAATTGAACCCAAGAATGTATTTGATGCTTTGAATGATTCTTATTGGATTGACGCTATGCATGATTAATTAAATCAATTCACAAGAAATAATGTATGGGATTTGGTGCCACGACCACAAGACAAAACGACAATAGACACAAAGTGGGTCCTTAGAAATAAGATGAATGAAGAAGGTAAAGTTGTTAAAAACAAAGCGAGGCTTGTGGCACAATGCTATAATCAAGAAGAGGGAATAGACTATGAAGAAACATTTGCACCCGTAGCACGCTTAGAAGCCATACGATTATTACTTGATATTGCTTGCATGAAGGATTTTAAACTTTATCAAATAGACGTAAAGAGTGCATTTTTAAACGGCTTTATACAAGAAGAAGTATATGTGAAACAACCACCCGGTTTTGAGGATTTAAAATATCCTAATCATGTGTACAAATTAAAGAAGGCACTTTGTGGTTTAAAACAAGCATGGTATGATTGTTTTGCTACTTTTCTTTTAGAAAATGGATTTAAAAGAGGTACCATAGATAGTACTTTATTCTTGAAACAAGAAAAATTGGATTTACTTATTATTCAAATTTATGTTGATGACATTTTTTTGGATCTACATCTCATAAACTTGTTGAAGAATTTGAAATATGCGTAAAATACGAATTTGAAATGTCTATGGTTGGTGAGTTGAATTATTTTCTTTGCTTGCAAATTAAACAAACTAGTAAAGGCATTCATATGTGTCAAGTAAAATATGTGAATGACATGATTAAAAAGTTTAATTTTGAAAACTTGAAAGCATCTCCCACCCCTATGAGTGTAACAATTAAACTAGATAAAGATGAGAATGGAAAAGACTTTTGATAATGGTTTGTATAGGTCTATGATTGGTTCTTTGCTTTACCTTGCCGCAAGTAGACCGATATCATGTTTAGTGTTTGCATGTGTGCTCGTTTTCAAAGCAATCCTAAAGTGTCACACTATAACACTGTAAAAAGGATATTTCGATACATTAAACATGCTCCCACTTTAGGAATTTGGTATGATAAGAATTGTGAATTTGACTTGCGTGCTTATACTGATGCGGATTATGGCTTGTGCAAAATAGATAGAAAAAGCACAAGTGGCACTTGTCGATTTATTGGAAATTCATTCATATCTTGGTTTTCGAAAAAGCAAGCAAGTTTAGCATTATCCACTACTGAAGCTGAATACGTGACACTGTCTTTGTTGCACACAACTCTTATGGATAAAACAACAACTATCTGATTTTGGAATCACAGTATAAAATCCTTGGTGTTCTTACTTTCCTACACTTCACTTTCAGTTTCCAGCATTCTGCATCAATTTTGTTGCAACAAAAAATAGTAAACGATTTTCAAAAATTACAAAATTTTGCAAAAACATGGCCACATATCCTACCTCTCATTTGGAGCAAGTTTCAACTCATTTGGATAAGTATAAGTCAGTCAAACGCGAATAATTTCGAGACTAGTGCAATTTGATTTTCAGATTTGCAAAGGTTGAGAACATCAACGTGGTTGACTTACTTTCAAAAGGAATTTTCAAACTGTTTCAACTCATTAAACTTCATATCTTGAGGGTCTTGTCATTAAATTTTCAGACCATTTGGAGTCACCAATTAATTGGAATAAAATTTTCAAGTCGGATTACAGTTTCTGGCAGATTTATGTAATCTGACCAAAAATGTATTTTCAAGTGGTTAGGAGAGGAATTTGTAGGACCTGCAAGGCAACACTAGAAGGGGGATTGAATAGTGTGTGCAGAAAATTTGGTTTTTAAAATATTTTGATCCAAAAACCTAACTTCTGAAAACAGTTTCTGTTTTCAGGCCTTGTTTTGAAACATTTGAACAATTAGGTTACAGGCCTTCAAAAATTCTAAACTTTTGAGCGATTATAGTCTCAGATGTTCTGAGTATCTCCTAAAAATTTTAGATCAAAATTCAACCTTTAACCCTTCTAAAAATTGTTTGTGGTCAGATTGCTCAAATCTGCCAAAAACGGTAGTCTGATTTACAAATTTTATACCGATTAAACCGTGGCTCCAAATGGTCTGAACATTTAATGACAAACCCCTTACTATATGTATTAACTTGGGTTGAAACAGTTTTGAAAAATTCCTTTGGGAAGTATGTCAAATACGTTCAAGTTCTCAACCTTTGCAAGTCTAAAAATCAGATTGCACTAGTCTGAGAACTATTAACATTTGAATAACTTATACATGTCCAAAAGGGTAGAAACTTGCGCCAAATGAAACTTAGAAGATGTTGCTACTGCAAAATTTTACAATTTTTGAAATTTATTTACCATTTTTAAGATTGCGATGAAACAGATGCAAGGTGCAGGAAACTGAAAGTACTATGCAGAAAAGTAAAGAACACAAGGAATTTTATACTGGTTCAGTTAAATCAACCTACTTCAGTCTTCGAGGACACCTTCCTCAGTTATCACTAAACTAAATAACACCTTACCACACAGGGTTGATGGAGTTAGACACCAACTCCAACCCTTTACAATCAAACAAGCAATCACAATGATCACGAATACCATCACCAAGCGGATGAAGGTTTGATCACACCTTGATCAACCTTTTACAACAATAGGCATGTATGGTGGTCTATACAAAGCCTATTCAATATATTTGAATATAAGAACAATAGGCTTGAGAGAGAAGAAGAAAGAAAGGTAGAAGAAGAAAGTGGAAGACACTTTTTGCACTTGAGATAATATGAGAATTGTCTTGTATTTTTGTTTGCTCTTCTCTTCTTTTTATTGTGCTTTGGATGCCCACTCTAGGGCTTTTCTTCATCTTGGAAATTCTCTTTTAAGTCCATGGAAGAATGCATTGTATAGATGTGAAATCAACTTACTTACTTGGCAACACTTGATTGGATGATTGTCTTTGTTGAGAAATATGTTTGAATAATTTTCAAAGTCATGATTTTAAGTGGTGAATATTTAGAAATGTCACATATGGTGCTATAAGTGATTGAATGTTGAAAAAGTGAAGAAAAATGACGTGGATCTCTCAGGCAGAGACATATGGATCGATCCATGTACATCAGCCCCTCATGTGGATCGATCCATGTTGAACTGAGAAGAACCAAAACTTACTGTGAGACCTAGATCTCTCACGTGGATCGATTGACGTTCCCCTCACATGGATCGATCGACGTACGTCAGCCCCTCATATGGATCGATCCACGTCTCACAGAATGTTTAGGGTTTTTAGAAATATTTTTCTAAAAGGTGTTAAAATGGCTGTTTTCATTTGTATATGATTTATACATGCTCATTATGTGAATCTTATGTGATTTTGATGATTTTAAATGTATTGTGACTAACGTGCCTTGGGAGTTTCTACAACTTACCAAAAAGGGCAAAATTGGTATTTTGAGTTTTGTAGGAACATCACATGATGAAAGTATTTTAAGGATGTATTCTCATCCTATTTATCATGACAAAGGTGATATCATGAGTATTTCTGATCATCCGGGTCATTTCTGGAGTTTTCACATACCAGGGGCATTTTGGTCAGTTCACTCCCAATGGTATTTTTGGTATTTTCACTCAAGGAATCTCTTGAGCATATTATTATCTTCATTCTGGAGCTGATTTATTATTAACTTGAAGATAATATGGTGATTCTTTATCTCTTTCTCTCACATGATGATATTATTGACTATAGCTGGATATGTGACGATTTGAGATGTCACATTCTACTTTTTCTTGAAGACACTCTTACATATGTTATAAGAGCATATTTATCATCATTATTCAGAGTTGTTCAGTCAAAGGTGTGGAAATGTTCATGACATTTAAGAAGAAATATTGGGAATTTCGGTGTTACACGTTGACATAATCTTGTCAATAATTATTTGATGATTTCTTCTTCAAAACTTTTAGTTGATATACATATTTGCCAGCCTCCAAACGTGTATAAACAGTTGAATATGATGTGTAATTCATTTTGTGAGTTGGAGACAAGTGGACAAATCAAAAAGGAGCTAGTTGGCAAAAATGTCAACTTGGAAAATTCAAGGATGTAGCCAAACGGCTACTTGGTCATGGATATTTTTCAGCAGATTTTTTGAAGTCAAATGAAGACTTCACATGTCCTATTATTGTTCTTGAAGTTGGGGATATTTTGGTGGTATTATCCTTTCTTTTTATCTTCATTTTACAACAGGTATTCAAGATTAGTTTTTTTGGAAAATACCTAGTAAGCCAACGTCTACTACTCATTTTGGAGCTGAATTTTGAATTTAAAATGGTCAATGCCCACATGCCTATTATCATGCCAAAGAGTTGAGAAGATGATGGAGTTTTTATGGTGATATTATCTTCACATTCTCAAGATAATTCCAAGTCATTTTTTAGTTGAAAATTTCGGCCAACATGGTGTGCCAAGGTGGACCAATTATGTTGTCTTATTTTGCCAAGTGTACAAGACCAACCAATGATGAGAAGTCATTTGCAATTGATGATGAAGATGGTGACACATGGGCATTCTTATCTTCAAGGCTCAAATCACACTATAAATAGAGGCAATGGTGAAGAAGATGAAACACACTTGAAGCTCACAAGCATTTGTTGAATTGTCTAGCTTTCATCTTCATCTTCTTGTTGTTATTGTTTCATTCTTTGTAGCAAAGGTTTTCTTGTTATTTTTGTTGAGCTACAAGCCTCTTGAGCTTCATTTGTAAGATTGATTAGCCATTCTTATAAGACTATATCAATAGGTGGTAGAGGTGTTGCAACTAAGTGTTGCTTAGAAGGTGATTATCCAAGTCTTGAGTAGGGTTGGTATATAACCCAAGGATCAAGCTTAGTTCTTGTTGTAAGGTGATTCATTTGATAGTGAAATCCAAGGCTTGTGGCACAATGCTATAATCAAGAAGAGGGAATAGACTATGAAGAAACATTTGCACTCGTAGCACGCTTAGAAGCCATATGATTATTACTTGATATTGCTTGCATGAAGGATTTTAAACTTTATCAAATAGACGTAAAGTGTGCATTTTTAAACGGCTTTATACAAGAAGAAGTATATGTGAAACAACCACCCGGTTTTGAGGATTTAAAATATCCTAATCATGTGTACAAATTAAAGAAGGCACTTTGTGGTTTAAAACAAGCACGGTATGATTGTTTTGCTACTTTTCTTTTAGAAAATGGATTTAAAAGAGGTACCATAGATAGTACTTTATTCTTGAAACAAGAAAAATTGGATTTACTTATTATTCAAATTTATGTTGATGACATTTTTTTGGATCTACATCTCATAAACTTGTTGAAGAATTTGAAATATGCGTAAAATACGATTTGAAATGTCTATGGTTGGTGAGTTGAATTATTTTCTTTGCTTGCAAATTAAACAAACTAGTAAAGGCATTCATATGTGTCAAGTAAAATATGTGAATGACATGATTAAAAAGTTTAATTTTGAATACTTGAAAGCATCTCCCACCCCTATGAGTGTAACAATTAAACTAGATAAAGATGAGAATGGAAAAGACTTTTGATAATGGTTTGTATAGGTCTATGATTGGTTCTTTGCTTTACCTTGCCGCAAGTAGACCGATATTAAGCAATCCTAAAGTGTCACACTATAACACTGTAAAAAGGATATTTCGATACATTAAACATGCTCCCACTTTAGGAATTTGGTATGATAAGAATTGTGAATTTGACTTGCGTGCTTATACTGATGCGGATTATGGCTTGTGCAAAATAGATAGAAAAAGCACAAGTGGCACTTGTCGATTTATTGGAAATTCATTCATATCTTGGTTTTCGAAAAAGCAAGCAAGTTTAGCATTATCCACTACTGAAGCTGAATACGTGACACTGTCTTTGTTGCACACAACTCTTATGGATAAAACAACAACTATCTGATTTTGGAATCACAGTATAAAATCCTTGGTGTTCTTACTTTCCTACACTTCACTTTCAGTTTCCAGCATTCTGCATCAATTTTGTTGCAACAAAAAATAGTAAACGATTTTCAAAAATTACAAAATTTTGCAAAAACATGGCCACATATCCTAGCTCTCATTTGGAGCAAGTTTCAACTCATTTGGATAAGTATAAGTCAGTCAAACGCGAATAATTTCGAGACTAGTGCAATTTGATTTTCAGATTTGCAAAGGTTGAGAACATCAACGTGGTTGACTTACTTTCAAAAGAAATTTTCAAACTGTTTCAACTCATTAAACTTCATATCTTGACGGTCTTGTCATTAAATTTTCAGACCATTTGGAGTCACCAATTAATTGGAATAAAATTTTCAAGTCAGATTACAGTTTCTGGCAGATTTATGTAATCTGACCAAAAATGTATTTTCAAGTGGTTAGGAGTGGAATTTGTAGGACCTGCAAGGCAACACTAGAAGGGGGATTGAATAGTGTGTGCAGAAAATTTTGTTTTTAAAATATTTTGATCCAAAAACCTAACTTCTGAAAACAGTTTCTGTTTTTAGGCCTTGTTTTGCAACATTTGAACAATTAGGTTACAGGCCTTCAAAAATTCTAAAATTTTGAGCGATTATAGTCTCAGATGTTCTGAGTATCTCCTAAAAATTTTAGATCAAAATTCAACCTTTAACCCTTCTAAAAATTGTTTGTGGTCAGATTGCGCAAATCTGCCAAAAACGATAGTCTGATTTACAAATTTTATACCGATTAAACCGTGGCTCCAAATGGTCTGAACATTTAATGACAAACCCCTTACTATATGTATTTAATTGGGTTGAAACAGTTTTGAAAAATTCTTTTGAGAAGTATGTCAAATACGTTCAAGTTCTCAACCTTTGCAAGTCTGAAAATCAGATTGCACTAGTCTCAGAACTATTAACATTTGAATAACTTATACTTGTCCAAAAGGGTAGAAACTTGCGCCAAATGAAACTTAGAAGATGTTGCTACTGCAAAATTTTACAATTTTTGAAATTTATTTACTATTTTTAAGATTGCGATGAAACAGATGCAAGGTGCAGGAAACTGAAAGTACTATGCAGAAAAGTAAAGAACACAAGGAATTTTATTCTGGTTCGGTTAAATCAACCTACTTCAGTCTTCGAGGACACTTTCCTCAGTTATCACTAAACAAAATAACACCTTACCACACAGGGTTGATGGAGTTAGACACCAACTCCAACCCTTTACAATCAAACAAGCAATCACAATGATCACGAACACCATCACCAAGCGGATGAAGGTTTGATCACACCTTGACCAACCTTTTACAACAATAGGCATGTATGGTGGTCTATACAAAGCCTATTCAATATATTTGAATATAAGAACAATAGGCTTGAGAGAGAAGAAGAAAGAAAGGTAGAAGAAGAAAGTGGAAGACACTTTTTGCACTTGAGATAATATGAGAATTGTCTTGTATTTTTGTTTGCTCTTCTCTTCTTTTTATTGTGCTTTGGCCGCCCACTCTAGGGCTTTTCTTCATCTTGGAAATTCTATTTTAAGTCCTTGGAAGAATGCATTGTATAGATGTGAAATCAACTTGCTTACTTGGCAACACTTGATTGGATGATTGTCTTTGTTGAGAAATATGTTTGAATAATTTTCAAAGTCATGATTTTAAGTGGTGAATACTTAGAAATGTCACATATGGTGTTATAAGTGATTGAATGTTGAAAAAGTGAAGAAAAATGACGTGGATCTCTCAGGCAGAGACATATGGATCGATCCATGTACATCAGCCCCTCATGTGGATCGATCCATGTTGAACTGAGAAGAAACAAAACTTACTGTGAGACCTAGATCTCTCACGTGGATCGATTGACGTTCCCCTCACGTGGATCGATCGACGTACGTTAGCCCCTCATATGGATCGATCCACGTCTCACAGAATGTTTAGGGTTTTTAGAAATATTTTTCTAAAAGGTGTTAAAATGGCTGTTTTCATTTTTATATGATTTATACATGCTCATTATGTGAATCTTATGTGATTTTGATGATTTTAAATGTATTGTGACTAACGTGCCTTGGGAGTTTCTACAACTTACCAAAAAGGGCAAAATTGGTATTTTGAGTTTTGTAGGAACATCACATGATGAAAGTATTTTAAGGATGTATTCTCATCCTATTTATCATGACAAAGGTGATATCATGAGTATTTCTGATCATCCGGGTCATTTCTGGAGTTTTCACATACCAGGGGCATTTTGGTCAGTTCACTCCCAATGGTATTTTTGGTATTTTCACTCAAGGAATCTCTTGAGCATATTATTATCTTCATTCTGGAGCTGATTTATTATTAACTTGAAGATAATATGGTGATTCTTTATCTCTTTCTCTCACATGATGATATTATTGACTATAGCTGGATATGTGACGATTTGAGATATCGCATTCTACTTTTTCTTGAAGACACTCTTACATATGTTATAAGAGCATATTTATCATCATTATTCAGAGTTGTTCAGTCAAAGGTGTGGAAATGTTCATGACATTTAAGAAGAAATATTGAGAATTTCGGTGTTACACGTTGACATAATCTTGTCAATAATTATTTGGTGATTTCTTCTTCAAAAATTTTAGTTGATATACATATTTGCCAGCCTCCAAACGTGTATAAACAGTTGAATATGATGTGTAATTCATTTTGTGAGTTGGAGACAAGTGGACAAATCAAAAAGGAGCTAGTTGGCAAAAATGTCAACTTGGAAAATTCAAAGATGTAGCCAAACGGCTACTTGGTCATGGATATTTTTCAGCAGATTTTTTGAAGTCAAATGAAGACTTCACATGTCCTATTATTGTTCTTGAAGTTGGGGATATTTTGGTGGTATTATCCTTTCTTTTTATCTTCATTTTACAAAAGGTATTCAAGATTAGTTTTTTTGGAAAATACCTAGTAAGCCAACGCCTACTACTCATTTTGGAGCTGAATTTTGAATTTAAAATAGTCAATGCCCACATGCCTATTATCATGCCAAAGAGTTGAGAAGATGATGGAGTTTTTATGGTGATATTATCTTCACATTCTCAAGATAATTCCAAGTCATTTTTTAGTTGAAAATTTCGGCCAACATGGTGTGCCAAGGTGGACCAATTATGTTGTCTTATTTTGCCAAGTGTACAAGACCAACCAATGATGAGAAGTCATTTGCAATTGATGATGAAGATGGTGACACATGGGCATTCTTATCTTCAAGGCTCAAATCACACTATAAATAGAGGCAATGGTGAAGAAGATGAAACAAACTTGAAGCTCACAAGCATTTGTTGAATTGTCTAGCTTTCATCTTCATCTTCTTGTTGTTATTGTTTCATTCTTTGTAGCAAAGGTTTTCTTGTTATTTTTGTTGAGCTACAAGCCTCTTGAGCTTCATTTGTAAGATTGATTAGCCATTCTTATAAGACTATATCAATAGGTGGTAGAGGTGTTGCAACTAAGTGTTGCTTAGAATGTGATTATCCAAGTCTTGAGTAGGGTTGGTATATAACCCATGGATCAAGCTTAGTTCTTGTTGTAAGGTGATTCATTTGATAGTGAAATCCAAACCCGTTTTGCCCTTTTTACCTCTTTTCTTTTTTCCTTTTTAATATATAAACATATATATATTATTTGTTTATTATTTATTAATTTAACCTTTTTTATAAACCCACTGGGTTCGGCCGAATGGCTTTAATTTAATTCTTTTTTTTATTTTTAATATATATAGCCGCATGGAGGGGGCAGGTTTCGGCCACCCCCAAAAAAATTTCAACATTATATAATATAAATATTTTTTTTACAATGCTGCAACGAATCGACCGACAATGGCCCAATTTTTTTTATATTAAGATACGAAATCTAATTTAAATATGCAGCATACACTTGCATTCATCATCAACAAAGAGAATACATCAACAAATTCATGATCAAATCAAGAATAAAAGAACAACAATGAACATATAAAAATACTGTTTAGAGCATGCAATCTTCATATCATTTTGAGGGAATAAATAGTATGCACCTACTTCAATCCTAGCAAGACTTTTATATACGAGAGATGATGGTGATGATGTGGTTGTGATTTCTACTTCTCTTGAAGCCTTGGATCAAAAGTCTTTTTTTTCTTGGCTGACGCAATTGATAGGGGAAAAAGGGGAGGGGAGGCTGCCGTAAGTTTTGATGGGGGAAGAGGGGAAGGGGCTGTGTGTATTTGAGAGAAGGTGGGAGGGGAATTAGGGTTTGATATATATTAATAAGAGATTGGGGAATAGAGTGTGAGATGATAAGTGAAGGAAATTAGGGATAGAATTTGGTTAATTAGTTTAGGACATAATTTAGTTAGTTAAATATTTTTTTTCTACCTCCTATATCTTCACACAGGGCACACACACACTTTTATTTATTTATTTTTTTTACTTATTATTAAATTCTCTTTTATATATATACGGGTATAACATCCTACCCCCTTACAAAAAGTTTCGACCCCGAAACTTGCCGTACCTTACTCAAAGAGGTGGGGATAGCGGTCGCG
Organism: Eustoma russellianum; assembly: GCA_036186865.1. Lineage (NCBI taxonomy): Eukaryota > Viridiplantae > Streptophyta > Magnoliopsida > Gentianales > Gentianaceae > Eustoma > Eustoma russellianum. The sequence goes on along the minus strand of AP025049.1, from coordinate 31,387,274 downwards.
CATTTGCTCTTCTAGTTCCCATGTCGCTTCATTCTCCCGGTGGTTGCTTCATTGAACTTTGACATAGGGAATAATCCTTCTTCTTAGCTTCTGATCCTTCCGGTCAAGAATTCGGATTGGTACCTCTTCATAGGAAGCATCTGGCCTGCTCTTAAGTGGCTGAGCATCTAACACATGACTTGGGTCCGATACGTACCTCCTCAACTGTGAGACGTGAAATACATTGTGCACCTGAGCCAGCATCGGGGGTAGCGCCAGTCTGTAGGCCAAGTCTCCAACCTTCTCGAGTATCTCATAAGGTCCAATAAAACGAGGCTTCAACTTCCCTTTAACTCCAAAACGTGTCACACCCTTCATAGGTGATACATTAAGATAGACTTTTTCTCCTTCCTCGAACTCCAAAGGTCGTCTCTTCATGTCGGCCCAACTCTTACTTCTACACCTGTAGCGCCCCGCTCTCGAGCCCTAGCCTCGGTAGCAGTGCACCCGCCGTATCTAACTAAGGAGAATACAAAGCGTCACATCAACTTCTTACACGTCAGTGTTGACATAGAATTTTTTTTTCTTTTTGCGGAAACGATTAAACTCAACACCAACTAGAATTTAATGAACCTCAATAAAATAAAAACATCATTATTAGGCTGACCATACCCTACAAGTCAAAGTCAAATGTCTGAATTAAAAATGTAGGAGAAATGTCTCAATGTACTACTGAAAATAAAAATGTCAATGTCACCCCAAGAATATCATAAACAGCCCGTCTCTGCCCTCGCCGCAATCATATCTACTGGTCACTCGGCCCACTCCACGACATCGGCACCATCCTCGAGGAAAATATAATCATAGGCATTATCGGTCTCACCTGGAATGGTAGGGGGTGAGTGATGGTAATCACCCAGTAGGTGCCTCTCAAAACAATACAAAGAGTACATACCCAAAAAGATATCAACACATAACATATAAAACATGATAGCATGGCTTATACGGAAAGGTAAAGCACTCCACATAAAAATGCACAAATACGTGATGCATGCTCAATTAACGTGTCACACGCAACGAGAATCATGTCATGCCATATGCTCCTAGACCTATATGTAATGCATGTCCCCGGGTCCAAAATCCAGCGTCGTGGTCTCTAGCCACCACTTGCCGTTTGGACACCCACGCCCTATAGACGCAGTATGTCTCATGACCCCGGTGTCCTATAGACACGGTAAGTCATCCCGATACCCACGCCCTATAGACGCAGTATACCTCATGCAATGCACGTGCCATGAATGCAGAAAACCACACAGCCGCCCCCATTACTTCCCTCTGTACCACGTCCGTCTCTCATTACTTAGTCTACATATTTTATTATTTTATCTTATTTTACCCTTTTTTTTAAATTGGTTCAGCCGAACTGGCCAAACCCTTTGTCCTTTTATTATTATTATTATTATTATTATTATTATTATTATTATTATTATTATTATTATTATTATTATTATTATTATTATTATTATTATTTTTAAATTAAAATTGGGTTCAGCCGAAAAAGGCCAAACCCGTTTTGCCCTTTTTACCTCTTTTCTTTCTTTCCTTTTTAATATATAAATATATATATATTATTTGTTTATTATTTATTAATTTAACCTTTTTTTATAACCCCACTGGGTTCGGCCGAATGGCTTTAATTTAATTCTTTTTTTTATTTTTTTAATATATATATAACCGCATCGAGGGGGCAGGTTTCGGCCACCCCCAAAAAAATTTCAACATTATATAATATAAATATTTTTTTTACAATGCTGCAATGAATCGGCCGACAATGGCCTATTTTTTTTAAATATTAAGATACGAAATCTAATTAAAATATGCAGCATACACTTGCATTCATCATCAACAAAGAGAATACGTCAAGAAATTCATGATCAAATCAAGAATAAAAGAACAACAATGAACACATAAAAATACCGTTTTGAGCATGCAATCTTCATACCATTTTGAGGGAATAAATAGTATGCACCTACCTCAATCCTAGCAAGACTTTTATATACGAGAGATGATGGTGATGATGTGGTTGTGATTTCTACTCCTCTTGAAGCCTTGGATCAAAAGTCTTTTTTTTTCTTGGCTGACGCAATTAATAGGGGAAAAAGGGGAGGGGAGGCTGCCGTAAGTTTTGATGGGGGAAGAGGGGAAGGGGCTGCGTGTATTTGAGAGAAGGTGAGAGGAGAATTAGGGTTTGATATATATTAATAAGAGATTGGGGAATAGAGTGTGAGATGATAAGTGAGGGAAATTAGGGATAGAATTTGGTTAATTAGTTTAGGATAGAATCTAGTTAGTTAAATATTATTTTTTTCTACCTCCTATATCTTCACACGGCACACACACACTTTTATTTATTTATTTTTTACTTATTATTAAATTCTCTTTTATATATATATGGGTATAACACCTGCGGTGGTGGTGGTGGATTATTCTGAACTGGGGGATTCTGGTCCGGTTGTGGTGGCGGCGGAACCTGAACCGGTGGTGGAGGAACGGGGCCCTGTGACTGAGGGGGAATGGGCTCCTGAACAGCTGGTCGAGCCCTGGGAGGTCTGCTGCAAGGTCGCACCATCTGCACTTCGGAGTGTTAGCATTTATACAAAGGTTGGGATGAAACCAGGTTACTCCGTGCAAAAGTCATAATTCTCAGAAAAAGTTTTAATTGAGGAAGAGGAAAGTTTCACCTTACATTAGAGAACTGGATTTAATAAGACGGAATTAATTATTAAATTATATTATAAATCCAGTCTAAGGGGTCCTAATTTAAGGCCGTCACTCATCTAAGATCATGACTTAGGTCTAAGATCAAACTTAGATTCTAAGATCATAACTTAGTTCTACGTTCTGCCCGAAATCTATAGCCTGGGCTCTGATACCACCTGTGGCACCCCGCATTCGGACCTTGTCCGAATACGGTGCACCAGTCGTACTTCACTAAGGAGAGTACAAAGCGTCATGCATAACATGCAAAAATCCATAACTTAAGCCATGGACTCCCATGCTAACATTTAACATGGTAGTAAAATTTAGGCAGAATTAAAACTTTTTAAAATAAACATGCATTACGAAATACTAAGTCCCCAAAAGTAGTAATCCACAAAACATCATAACCGAAATTCCAAAGAGTTCAACATAGCACATAGTACATCATCATAGCAGCACAAAAGTCCTTAAGCATGATCTTCTCCTGACACCTCGACTACGGGTACGTCATTTTCGGTTTGTCCTCGATCCATTCAACTTTAGCATTCATTGGCTCTGGGGAAAAAAATAAAAGTTTGAGTAATAAAAATCACCCAGCAAGCATATAATAAACTATCATGAAATAAATAAAGAATTATAACATGAATGAAAAACCCCAAGAACCTCAAATACTAATTCATACCTGATCTTTAATCCTGGATCTGCTTGAGGATATAGCCTAAGCATAATTTTAAGTAGTGCTATACCAACAATACCCTATTATCCACTAACTGAAACGTACAACATGTTAAGGTGCTTATGAATTATGCAAGATGAAATGCATGATATCATGTCATGTCAAAAACATCATTTTGGTCCCATAAAATAACGTGTCAGAAAACGGAGTGTCAGATCAATTAACCCCGGATCTGAACGGGTCCAAAACATGTCATCAGACCAATTAACCCCGGGTCTGGGACGGGTCCAGAACATAATATCAGGCCGATTAACCCCGGGCCTGGATTGGGTCCAAAACATATCATCGGACCAATTAACCTTGGGTCCAGAACTTATCGTGTCATCAGACCTATTAACCCCGGGTCTGAAGTCGGGTTATTCGCATGCTTAGCCGGCAAGGGAATCATAAAGCTTTCTTTAAAATATGGGACCGTAAATAACTTATATGCATAACGAAAAACTTGCTTGCTTGAGAGGACTTGTTTGCATACGGAAAATTCATAAAAATCAGATTCATGGTGCATATGATCATGTATGATACATGAAATGTTATGCAATACAAGTCATGGCATGGATTATCGTGAATATTCCTTAAGACATGACAACAAGCATGGTTTCATAAAATTTCCAGATTTTTGCTTCATATACATGGGGCGGCTATATTAACCAAATAGGCCCATTTTCACAATATTTTGTCCTACACATGTTTAATGGGGTCTTATCTACATGTAATAAAATTTTCGCATCGTTCTAAGATGAATAAGGCCCTTAAATCCTTAAGTTGTTAAAAAGTGTACTGCTGAATTCAGCATTATAATAGACATCTTTACTTTAATTTTCATGACTTTAAAACCTTAATCATTTTGGGCCACAGCCTAAAAAACATAGTAAAATCCCTAAGGAATGACATTCATGGGCCCAAACCGTTTATATAGGTCAAAATCTACAAAATTAGGCCTTCCAACTTATTTCCCCTGTTCTGCCCAATTTTCCAGTTTTAGTGCATTAACTTTAAATCCATGGTTAACTATCAAAACGGTTGTACCAAGTTGATTAATTTACATGGACATGCTCCTCTGTGTCTTAGGTGATTAAAATAAAATTTCCAGAACAGTCCTACAACTTTAAAGGGTCCATTTAATTATCTTCCCGAAATTGGTCACATGTTAAGGCTGGACTGACCAATTTTACTAAAAATTCTATTGTGGAAAAACCGTGATTCCTTTTTCTGAAATTCTAACTCACAGACGTCATAGACATGTGGACTAGCATCCTACCGAAATTTGTCCCATTTTCATGTTTCTAAGATCCATTTTTAGGTCAAGCAACACGTTACTTAGTTCTGTCCAGCTCCAGTAGTTCCAGCTTGAGCGGCTTTACCAAATGTTTTAGTAAGGATGATCCACACCTTATTTTTCCAAAATTCCAACTCTCTTATTTACTACACACATAAAGCTAACATCATGCCAAAAATCAGCCTATTTGAACACCTTTAAGATCTGTTTTTAGGCCATACAAAACGTTATATAATTCTGCCTGTTCCAGTAATTTCAGCTTGAGCAGTTTTACCAAATAATTTATTAAAAATAAACCACAACTTCTTTTACCAAGATTACAACTCTCATATTTGCTACACACATAGGGCTAACATTATGCCAAAAATCAGCTTGATTTTACGTTATTAAGGTTCATTTTGTGGACACGTAATTCTCTTACCAATTCTGCCCAGTTCTAGTGGTTTTGTGTTTTGTCACCTTTTCATATCAAATGTCCACTAATTATCTTGTTCTTATGAAATAACTTATTAGTCACCAGATACACCCCTTTTTAACATGAATATTTAGATTCCATTCTTTTTATTGAGTTACCCTTGCACCATTCAAACACCGTTTGTACTTTGTACACAACACTCATCATATTTGCTCACAAAAGGTGTTCTTTCTTGGATTCAAGACTCACCATCACTTTACATCTTCTTGGCCGAAACTTGTAGGGTGTCATGAACATATTTTACAACATTTATTTAGGCATGCAACACATGTATATGCTATTTCGTTTCAACCTTACCAAACAACCTTATGAAATTACAACTAGCACATGCATGCCATCTTAGTGCCTCACAAGTTTCATCCAAGAGCTATTCTTGCCTAGGATCACTTGGTTGAACCTTATTTCATCCTTAAACAGCCTCATATCACATTGCATGTAAGAAAAGAATTCACCTTTGGAGGATTTAATCACATGCAAGATATTCTTCTTAAGGAACCACTAAGGCATAATCTTAAAACTTAATATATTCAACTAAAGTTCACATCTTAGAAACAACTAGCCATTCAAGTCACTAATTCTTCACATAAATCATGAGAGTCCAAAATATACTTGCCTCTTCAAGCTAGAGCTTTTCTTAGCTTTGATGTTGGATGAGATGAGTTGAAATCTTCCTCCTCCTTCACTCATGAAGCATACGGTTTTTGAAGGAAAGGAGAGAAGAATGTTAGTCATCATTCTTAAGTGAAAATAGAACTATTTTGAGGTTAGATCTTCTTATCAAAATGAGACTTTGAATGGAGATTCCCTAGCAAGAGCTTGCACCACTAAAAAGATGGAAGCTTTTGTTCCTAGTGACCATGAAGGTCACGGTTGTGGGTGGAGAAAAAAGGAACCCATGTGAGCTTCATCATTTGACATGGAGAATTTATGTAAAAAACTTGGAATGAGGCTTACCTAGATGCTTCTTGAGCTTGAAGATGAGAGTGAAGTTGAACTTCTAGCTCCAAGATGAAGGAACCGTATGATGTTGTGGAGGGAGATGGAAAACCTTCTAAGTGTTGTCTTGGCTTCGTTTAAGAGAGAGTTTAAGATGGAAGTGAAATGAAGCTTCTAGGTAGATTTAAAATAAATCATGAGGGTGGATGGGAGAGGGGTGGCCGGCGCATGGGGGAGGGAAGGAAAAGCAAGCCTAAGGCTTGTAGCTTCAAGCTTTTGTCTCCCCATGCACTCCTTTCTTATTATTTCATTAGTTCTTTTTGCATTCTTTCCTTATTTCTTTATTATATAATTATATTTTAGTTAGATGTTTCAAATATTAGAATAATGGAGAGGATTCTAGATCCCTCCATTGCCTTGGCCAAAATCTTGGGGGGTCTTGTGGGTATTTTAGTCTTTTCACTTTTAGCATAGCACATGCTTATGTAACTTATACTATTGTTTATTTTATCTAATATGATTTTAAATTTGCTTTTGTGAGGATCATTTAGGTTTGTATTCTTATAAAATGAAATTGTTCCAAGGTTGATCAAGGCCTCTTGGCCGAAACTTATAAGGTACTTCAATACCTTGTGACATCCCCTTATATAATTATTTAGTATCCATCTTAAAAGAATTTAAGTAAAGAAGTGCTAATTTGACTTAAGTAACATGCACTTGGAGAAATCGTTATTTGCATTACGTCACTTTGTCATGGTTTCAAGTGCATTGTAGTTGGGGTACAACACCTGAAAATAGTTCAAACACAACAAATGTTTGCCATTTGATGTAAGCTTTAAAGCTTCATGGCTTGTTGGTATGACAACATTATATATAAAGTATATAAGGCAAGTTTGTCGCAAAAACGTGTCAAGTCATAAAACGTGTCATGCATTTCTTTAGCACAAGTTATTTAATTCATGCATTTTTGTGAATCATCAAACCATTTTTCTCAACAGAATTTTAATTTGAAATTTTTATGAGATACTCAGAATATTTGATTGTAGATTCTCATCGAATTTCATAATTTTTGGAGGTCTGTAACTAAGTCTTTTAATTATTTCAAATCAGGATCTTAAAACAGAAACTGTTTTCAGAAGTGAGGTTTTTGGTCCAAAAGTTTTTAAAAACCAACTTTTCCGCACCCACTATTCGACCCCCCTTCTAGTGGTTCTTTATAGGTCCTACAGGTTCAACCTCTGTACAGTGCTATCCTCTCTTTTTCCTTTTTGTATATATTGTACTTTTTCTGTGGTCTTTCCTTCTCTTTTCTTTCATTTGGAATTGTGAAGTTAAATATTTCTTAGTTTTGTTTGCTCCTTCCATATTAGTGCTAACAATCAGCAAGTTATGCTTTTGCTGTCGTTGGGATATACTGGGTTCAGATGATGATGATGAATCAGCAAGTTATCCACATACAAACAAATAATGATATTATATTTGTCAGTAAACTTGTAATATACATGCTTATCAGCATTATTATGCTTGAAACCATTTTTCAAAATGGCAGTGTCAAACTTTTCATGCCGTTGTTTCGGTGGTTGTTTCAGTCTATACAATGATCTTACCAATTTACACACTTTGTGCTCGTTATCCGCTAGAACAAAACCTTCTAGTTATTCTATATAGACTTCTTCGTTTAAATCATCAATGAGAAATGCAGTCTTAACATCCATTTGATGAATAAACAGATTATTTATAGATGCTAATGCTATCAACGCTCTAATGGACGTTATTCTCGCAACCGGAGCATATGTGTCAAAATAATTAATCCTTTCTCTTTGTCTAAAACATTTGGCAACCAATCTAGCCTTGAAAGTCTAAATTGAACCATCCATGTTATATATTCTTCTAAATACCCATTTATATCCAATTGCTCTCGAACTCAGAGGCAGATCAATGAGAATCCACGTATTGTTAGACAATAACAAATTCATCTCATCATCAACTGCTTCCTTGCAAAATGATGCATCTCTCGATTACATCGCCTGCTTATAGGATTTAGGATCATCTTCAACACCTAGTACAATTGATATTTGATTAAATACCATTGTCCTATTACCTTCAACTAAGAAAGTAATGGATTGTGAAGAAATGAATCAAAATGTAAATACTTTTCTTTTCTACCCGGTTGACTTCTCCTAACATCAGTTGGAGAACTTTGATATTGTTCAACGCTAGAAGAACTATTAGAGAAATCTGCAACTATTGGTTCATTCAAATTTTTACTGGTTGAATCTTGATTTGAATCTGTTCTTCAGAATTTATTCTGAAGAAATTTAACATCCTTATATTCAACAACCACATTGGATTATGTGTCTAGAATCCTATATGCTTTAGAGTTTTCAGCATATCCAATAAAAACACCATTGAGAGCCCTTAGCCCCAACTTAGTTCTTTTTGGATCTGAAACTCTATAATAGGCTAGACAACCCTAAACTATAAGATAAATTAGATTAGGTCTTCGCTTCTTCCATAATTTATATCGAGAAAAATTAAACTTTTTAGAAAGAATTCTATTATGAATATGACAAGCCGTCAATAAGGCTTATCTCTACAAATTCTTTGGCGGTCCAGAGTTTAATAACATTACATTTAGCATGCCAACTAAACTACTATTCTTTCTTTCAGCCGAACCATTTTGTTGGGGTGTATAGGATGCACTTTTGTGGTGTATGATATCATTCTCCTCACAGAATTGATTAAATTCAAGAGTAAGTATTCACCACCATGATCACTTCCTAGGACTTTTATTTTCGATCCCCGACTAATTTTCAAGTTCTATTTTGTAAGCTTTGGACATGTCAAAAGCTTCATCTTTATGCCTTAGCAAATATATATACGCATATCTAGAGGCATTATCAATGAAAGGGATGAAATATATGTTTCCTCTTCGGGTCAAAACACCATTCAATCACAAATATCCGAGTGAATAAGTTCTAAGAGTTCTGTTTTCTTTCACCCTTTGGAAATTAAGGCATGCTTAGACATAAATTTAATAGTTGAACTACTTACATGCGCAAGTCTATGATGCCACAATGAAAAAGAAGAATCGACCACAAGCTGTAAGATTTTTATTTATACTCAACTTAAACATCTCGCCGCAAGAGTAACCCTTGCCTACAAAGATCCTATTTTTGGACATCAAAATTTTGTCCCCCTCCATTACTTGAATCCATTTTTACAGACTAAGTTTGGAGAAACAAGATTCTTAGAAATCTCAAGTAAATGTAGAACGTTGACTAATAACAACTTCTTTCCAGAAGTAAAGTCTAACCTACACTACCTTTTCCTAAGACTTTTGTGGCGCTGTGGTTTTCCATGAGAAATTGCTAGCCATTATCCACAACTTGATAGTCTTGAGCATATCCTATTGTTGCAAACGTGTAAAGTTGCACCCGTCGTTTGTGATTTCATTCGCAGCCATATGCAATTCAATCACCATAACAACATGCAAATCGGAGACCATTAAAACAGTTCGTCGATTCCAATATCTATCATATTAGCATTGTTTGCATGTTGGGAACTACCATCCTGTTTTTGTTGTTGAGAAAAACGGGTTTGAGTGATTTCAAAATGCATGATTTAAATAACGTGTTACAAAGAAATGCATGACATATTTTATGACATGACACGTTGTTGCATAAAACTTCCCTTACATAGTTCATATATAATGTTTTCGTACTAACGAGCCATGAAGCTTTAAAGCTTACATCAAATGGCAAACATTTGTTGTGTTTGAACTATTTTCAGGTACCACCATTAATGAACTAAACTAGTTCATTAAGTGAAGTACTTAGTTAATTAAACTAAGTAGTTCATGAAAGGAACAATATTTGATAAAGGCACAAAGGCAACAAGTTGAAGAAAAGAAAGTTCTCCCTCTCCTCTCCACACATATATTACATGCCATTATATATATATATTCAGATTTTTTTGAAAAAGGCACATACACATTTATTCCAACATATTACCGACACGTTATATATTTTAGGTACGTGCATTAACATCACACCATTATACTTAACTCATATTTATGAGTATATTCAGGTCTTATATCATATGATATAAGTCATGGTGATGACAAATTTAGTACGACACGTTAAAAGGTTCTAAACCGAAAATTGTCGTATCGGACGAATATCGAAACTTCGCCAACGTGTCACGTACTTGCCATAAATAGATGGCCAGCCCTTACACTTCAAAAATAGCCATAAATTTCGTGGCTTTCATGATATGTACAGTCATAAAATCATTCCATGTTGGCGCACACAAATCACCCCACATTAAGGAAATTTGTGGAGATTCCAATTTCAATTTTGTCACATGGTTTAGGCGCCACTTTAAGATCAGATAAGTGCTGAATATTAAAGTTTAATTTATGTATATTATGTGTAACATAATATATATAACATGTGCAAAAATTTGGAATTTAATTAGAGAAAAATCAGGTAATCGATAAACGTCGAAAATTCGGTTTTCTACGTACACGACACATGGAACGTTTTTCGCACATCATATAACATGTATCTAGACACTTTTTACATATTTCATACATCTCAAAGTGTTCTAGAAAATTCAATTAAGGGCTGATTGGAATATACCATGTGTGTATTATTAAACATGCACTATTTTACAAAGTTTGTAAAAATAAAATTCAGCACATGCAAATATATTTCAAACGCCTAGACCAGCTGAGTTGGAGCATATGTGGAGCTTTGTTGGCATCTTGATTGGTCAAGAATAAAGCATACAATGTTGATGACATAAAGGAAGGAGCTACACAAGGTAACATTTTAAACTTATGTCACATTTGTAACACATGATGAAAATTTCAGCATGTGCATATAGGCTGGCTGTTTTTAACATCTTAAATGAGCCATATTTTGTTGTCTTGAAACATATGGATAATTGGGAGATAATTTGGAAGGGTTTTGAATATTCTAAGGAAACAAATAAGGTGATATTTTCAAATATCACACATGCTGAAAATTTCAGCATGTGTGGATGTATAGTGGCCGAAATTTTGGCCTCATTGGTGTCCAATTGTTATTCTATAAATGATAAGAATATTGTATACTAAATGGTGATAGAATTATTATTTGATTTCTTGGATTAAATAAATGTAAAATAGTCAATATTTTGAATAAAAGGTGAATGTTACACATGCTGAAATTTCAGCATGTGCAAGATGTCATTATGGCAGATTTTTGCATGCCTTCTTGGAGTTATTTGCCTAGCTAATTTTGGGTGATAATCTTGTGAATTATGGTAATAATTTTATGATGATTTTGACACATGTTTTAAGTGTTATTCTCAGATTTGTCTAGTCATCAAGTGATGACAACATCCAACCAATCATGAGTGCCAAGTAAACAAGAGCTTAATGATCATCCAATGAGAACATGCCAAGTAAGCAAGGACATGTCAAAATGATGCAATACACTCTTCCAAGGACTTAGAAGATAATTTTCAAGAGGAAAATAGCATCAAGGGGGGCGGCCACATTGTTAAAAAGGAAGGAAGAGAGCAAAACAAAAACAAGAACAAGTCTTGCAATTTGAAAGATCAAAACGTGTTCTAGCCTTCTCTTCTACACTCTCTTTCTTTCTTCTCTCTAAAAGCCTATTTTAATTAAATTCATATACTTGAATAGGCTTTATATAGTCCACCACATATTCTTTATCATTGTAAAAGATTTATCAAGGTGTGATCAATCTTGGACTTGCAAGGTGGTGGTGTTCGTGTTCATTGTATTCACATACAAGGTTTGTAAAGGGTTCGAGTTGGTGTGTAACTCCATAAACCCTGTGGTAAGGTGTTCTTTGTTTTGTGTGATTAGTGTGAACCGAGGAAGGTGTCCTCGAAGACTGGAGTAGGTTGTTTGTAACCGAACTAGTATAAAATTCTTGGTGTCATTTACTTTCAGCACTTACTTTCAGTTTCAGCACTATTCATCATTTTTGATCACGTTCGTAAAAATAGTAAACGAATTTCAAAAATCACTAAACTTTCAGAAAACATAGCCACACGTATTAAGGTTCTTTTGGCGCAAGTTTCAATCCTTTCAGACAAGTATAAGTCATTCAAACATCCAAAGTTCTGAGACTAGTGCAGTCTGATTTTCAGGCTTGCAAAGGTTGAGACTTTGATCGTATTTGACTAACTTCCCAAAAGAATTTTTCAAAACTGTTTCGACCCATTTAAATATAACTAATAAGGGGTTAGTCATTAAATTGTTAGAGCATTTGGAGTTAAGGACAAATAGGAATTAATTTTTCAAAACAGACTACCAGTTCTGGCGGATTTGCGCAATCTGACCACCAACGATTTTTAAAGGGGTTAGAGGTTTAATTTTGATCTAAAATGTTTAGGAGATACTCATAACATCTTAGGCTATGTTCTCTCAAAATTTTAGAATTTTTGAAGACTTTCAACCTAGTTTTCAAAACGTTTTAAAACTAGTCCTGAAAACAGAAACTGTTTTCAGAAGTTGAGTTCTTGGTTTAAAACTATTTTAAAAACCACATTTTCTGCACCCACTATTCAAACCCCCCTTTCTAGTGGTGCCTTGCAGATCCTACAAGTGGTATCATAGCGCAGGAACACTCACATCAAAAGGATCCAACGATCTTGTGAGATGGCAACCACAAACTTCAAAACCGAACAAGAAGGTATGTCCAGTCAAAGGCCTCCTCTCTTTGACGGTGAGTCTTTCATTCAATGGAAATTAAGAATGAAACTTTTTCTTATGGAAATTGATATTGATCTTTGGTCAATTATAGAAGATGGTCCATTTGTTCCATCAAAGTTATCCACTGTAGATGGAGTCACACTAGAGGTCGTTAAGCCTAGACAAGAGTATACTAGTGAGGATAAAAAGAACTAAGCATGAACGCTAGGGTTATGCGATTACTTTTAAATGGACTAAGTAAAAGTGAATCAAGCTATGTTTCAAATTGTTCTAGTGCGCAAGATATGTGAAGAATACTTGAAATGAAACACGAAGGCACTAGTCAAGTAAAAGAGTCCAAGACCAACATGCTTATGTCCACACTCGAGTCATTTAAATTATTGCCTAATGAATCTATCGTTGATATGGATCTTCGCTTGGTTAACATTTACAATTCTCTTGAGTCTCTTGGCAAAGCCTTTACTATGCAGGAAAAGGTACAAAAGGTCTTGCGAAGCCTTCCATCTTAGTGGGACCCTAAAGTAACAGCAATAGAAGAAAGCAAAGAAACTAAGTCAATCAAGATGGAAGAATTAATTGGATCACTTAAGGTTTATGAGAACAAACTCACCATAAGGAAATCAGAATCATCAAAACAAGGTAAAGCTATTGCATTTAAATCAAATGAATATGTCGCTACTTCGTCCGATCACGTAGATGATAGTGATTCTGAATCGGATAACGATGACTTAATTTTATTGGCTAAAGGCTTAAGAAAATTCATGAGAAAGTCATTTAGAAACAAAAATAAGGCTACTTCGACTAAAAGAAATAAGAACAAGACAAACGACAAGGATGTTAAATGTTATGAATGCGGTAAACTTGGACATCTATCATATGACTGGCCTAATAAGGACAAGCAAACAAATAAATACCCTGACAAGGATCGGAACAAGAATAGACTTGTCTCAGAACCTAAGCAAAGGAAACGAGCTCTCAAAGACTCCACTTTGAGTGATACATCGGATTCCGAGACTGAAACAGAAGAGGAGACTGCACAAGTATGCTTTGTGTCCAAAGCATCAAACGAGGTATCATCTAACTCTGATTCTGACTCTGAGCCTTCTTATGATGATCTTTTTAGTCAGTACTTAGAATTGCATAAATTCACTAAGACTCTCGCGAAAGAAAAGAAGCGATTGATTGAAGACAAGAAACTGTTAGAATCTTCTAACGAGAATCTTGTCGCTCAATTAAACGATTCAAAAGAAAAGTCATCATGTATCATTACTGCATTAAAGACAGAGATCTCATCATTGACCAAGCAAAATAATGAAATGAAATACGAGATTTCAAGTTTGAAATCAAGGAATACAGACTTAGAGAAAATGATGAAATAGTTTGATACGGGATCTAACATGCGAGAGAGTATTATCTTATCACAAAAGCATGATAGTGATAAAACAAGTTTAGGATACATTGAAACAAATGAAGTATCCATTAAACCAACCAAGTTTGTAGTGTCTAAGAAAGTAGACACCCCAAAACAAAAAACGGCGTCTAAGATGACGCAAAGACCCCCTCTCCCCTCCTATCGCTTTACTTCTTCCTCATATCATGCGAAATACAATTTTGTGCCATATAGATATGAGAAAAAACAAGTGATGCATACATGAAATTCATTTCATCCATCAAGATCACGCACTATGCACACTAATACAAGGACATATCAAAAACGTCCTACATATAATGAGTATAAAGGAGTTCTTGGCCAAAGGCCCAAAGTGCACTCACCACATGTCTACTACATTGCACCTTCATCTACATTCTTTCCATTTGCTAAACCGAGAAGGATCACCCAAGTATGGGTACCGAAAGGTACTTTTACTAAGAGGTGAATAACTAACTCGTAAGGACCCAAAATTAAAAGGGTACCTAAATCATTTTTGCACATTGCAGGGAACCCACACATCAAAAGATACATCTATCAAGTGGTTCCTTGACAGTGGATGCTCGAGGCACATGACGGGTGACCCGAGCCTGTTCACAAAATTAAATAAGGTCACAAAAGGCGGATCCGTGACATTTGGAGACAACAACGAAGGCAAGATCATCGAAACTTCGCCAACGTATCACATACTTGCCATAAAAAAATGGCCAGCCTTTATACATCAAACTTTGATGTAAATTTCGTGCACATCACTGAAAAATCAGCCAAAAATAATTTCCATGTTGGCACACACAAATCACCCCACATTAAGGCCAAAATGTGAAGATTCCAAGTTTAATTTTGTCACATGTTAATGGTACCACTTTAGACCAGCCTAGTGCTGAGATTTAAAGTATATATTATATATATTATGTATAACATAATATATATAACATGTGCAAAAGTTGGAATTTAAATTAGAGAAAAATCGGGTAATCGATAAATATCGAAAATTCGGTTTTCTACGCACACAACACATGGAACGTTTTTGGTACATCATGTGACACGTATCTAGACACTTTTTACATATGATATACATCTTAAAGTGTTCTAGAAAATTAAATTAAGGGCTGATTGGAATATAACATGTGTGTATTATTAAATGTGCATTATTTTACAAAGTTAGCAAAAATAAATTTCAGCACATGCACAATCATTTCCAACGCCACCTACAGCTGAGATGGAGCTTATTTGGAGCCTTGTCGGCATATTGATTGGTCAAGGATCAATCATACAATGTTGGTGAATTGAAGAGAGAAGCTACAAATGGTAAGAATTCAAAATATATCTCTCTTATATCACATGCTGAAAATTTCAGCATACTAAACATAGGGTGGCCGAGTTTATGATATTGAATGTGATATATTTCATCATCTTTTATTATGTGATTGATTGGAAGAAGAAATGGAAATGATTTGAATATTATTTAAATTAATAAAGAGTGATATTTTATATATCACACATGCTGAAAATTTTTTAGCATGTGTACAACTTGTGGTGGCCGAATTATTGGTCCAAATTGTGTCCAAGTTCGTTTCTTATGTGATAGCAATACTTACCATAACTTGGTGATTCAATTTTTAAAGAAAAAATCAAGGTAAATTGGGCATTATTTTGAAAGAAATGGAATGATGCACATGCTGAATTTTCAGCATGGCAAGACTACTAGTTGGCCGATTTCTGCATTTAGTTGGGAAGGATTTGATGTCTTGCAATTTATGTGATATATCTCATGATTTATGGAAGTTATTTTGTGATGATTTTTGGCACATGTTTAAGTGAAATTCTCAGATTTTTTCCAAGTCATCAATGATGACAACATTCATCCAATGAGAAGGTGCCAAGTAAGCAAAGACTAAATGATCATCCAATAAGAAGATGCCAAGTAAGCGAAGACTAAATGATCATCCAATAAGAAGATGCCAAGTAAGCAAGATATTGTCAGAATGATGTCTTACACTCTCTCAAGGACTTAAAAGAAAATTTTCAAGAGGGGGAGACACTACCTAGGGGATGGCCATGCACCATTATAAGGAAAGAAGAGAGCAAACAAAACAAGAACAAGCATTGCAAATCAAAGTGATCAAAAAGTCTAGCTCTTCTTCTTCTACATCCTCTTTCTTTCTCTCTTCTTGTAAGCCTATTGTATTCATATTTTTCAATCTTGAATAGGCTTGATATAGACCACCACATATTCCATATCTTTGTAAAAGATTGATCAAGGTGTGATCAATCTTCAATCTTGCAAGGTGGTGGTGTTCGTGTGAATTGTACTCGTCATACAAGGTTTGTAAAGGGTTGAAGTTAGGTGTAACTCTATCAACCCTGTGGTAAGATGTACTGCATGTGTGTGATTAGTGTGAACCAAGGAAGGTGTTCCTTGAAGACTGGAGTAGGTTGTTTATAACCGAACCAGTATAAAATTCTTGGTGCCATTTACTTCCTGCATTTACTTTTCAGTTACTGTACTGATTACCCTTCTTGTTCGCATACGTAAAAATAGTTAACGAATTTCAAAAATCACGAACATTTCCAGAAATATACTCACACGTTCTAAGGTTAATTTGGCACAAGTTTCAACCCTTTTGGATAAGTATAAGTCAATCAAACATCAAAAGTTCTGAGACTAGTGCAGTCTGATTCTCAGACTTGCAAAGGTTGAGACTTTGATCATAGTTGACCTACTTCCCAAAAGCATTTTGCAAAACTGTTTCAACCCATTTAAATATAGTGTATAAGGAGTTATTGGTCAAATTTTCAGATCATTTGGACGTTTACACAAATAGGAATAAATTTTTCAAAACCATCTACCGTTTCTGGCAGATTCGAGCAATCTGAGTACCAACGGTTTTTGAAGGGGTTAAAGGTTTAATTTTAATTTGAAATTTTTAGGGGACCCTCATAACATCTTAGGCTAAGTTCTCTCAAAATTTCATAATTTTTGGAGACCTCTAACCTAGTTTTAAAAACGTTTTAAAACTGGTCTTGAAAACAGAATCTATTTTCAGAAGTTGAATTGTTCAAGTTTAAAGAAATTTTAAAAACCACACTTTCCACACCACCTATTCAACCCTCCCTTCTAGTGGTGCCTTGCAGATTCTACAAGTGGTATCAGAGCCCAGGAACACTCACTTCAAGGAATCCAACGATTCAGTGAGATGGCAATCATAAATCTCAAAACTGAGCAAGAAGGTATGTCGAGCCAAAGGCCTCCACTTTTTGACGGTGAGTTGTTTATTCTGTGGAAACTTAGAATGAAGCTTTTTATTATGACTATAGATATAGATCTTTGGTCAATCATTGAAGATGGTCCTTATGTCCAATCTAAGGTATCCACCGTAGACGGAGTCACTTTAGAAGTTGTTAAAACTAAACAAGAATATACGAGTGATGATAAAAAGAAACTTAGTATGAATGCTAGGGCTATGCAATTGCTTTTAAACGGATTAAGTAAAAGTGAGTCTAGTTATGTGTCAAACTGTTCGAGTGCACAAGAAATGTGGAGGATACTAGAAATGAAACACGAAGGCACGAGTCAAGTGAAAGAGTCAAAAATTAACATGCTTATGTCCACACTTGAGTCATTTAAATTATTGCCCAATGAGTCTAATTTAGATATGGATCTTCGTTTGACTAACATCTACAACTCTCTTGAGTCTCTTGGTAAGGCTTTTACTATGCAGGAAAAGGTACAGAAAGTCCTACAAAGCCTTTCTTCTGAATGGGACCCTAAAGTGACCGCAATAGAAGAAAGCAAGGAAACTAAATTAATAAAGATGGAAGAACTAATCGGATCACTTAAAGTTTATGAGAATAAACTCACCATACGGAAATCGGAGTCATCTAAACAAGGTAAAGCTATTGCTTTTAAATCAAATGAATACGTCTCCCCTCCCTCCGATCACGTAGATGATAGTGATTCTGAAACGGATAACGATGACTTAATTCTATTGGCTAAAGGCTTAAGGAAATTTATGAGAAGGTCATTTAGAAACAAAAATAAGGGTACTACAACCAAGAGAAATAAAAACAAGTCAAATGATAAAGACGTTAAATGTTATGAATGTGGCAAACTCGGACACTTATCATATGACTGCCCCAATAAAGAAAAGCAAACAAATAAATACCCTGATAAGGAGCGGAACAAAAATAGACTCGTCTCAGAACCCAAACAAAGGAAACGTGCTCTAAAGGCCTCCACCTGGAGTGATTCATCAGATTCTGAAACTGAGAACGAAGAGGAGACTGCACAAGTGTGCTTTGCATCCAAAGAATCTAATGAGGTATCATCTGATTCTGACTCTGACTCTGAACCTTCTTATGATGATCTTTTTAGTCAGTATCTAGAATTGCATAAATTCACCAAGACTCTCGCTAACGAAAAGAAACGATTAATTGAAGACAAGAAACTGTTAGAATATTCTAACGAGAATCTTGTCGCTCAATTAAGCGATTTAAAGAAAGAGTCATCATGCGTCATTACTGCATTAAAAATAGAGATTTCATCATTAACCACTCAAAATAATGAAATAAAATCCGAGATTTCAAATTTGAAATCAAGGAATACCGATTTAGAGAAAATGATGAAACAGTTTGATACAGGGTCCAACATGCTGCATCGCATCATATTATCACAAAAGCATGACAGCGACAAAACTGGACTGGGATACGTTGATACTAACGAAGTATCAACCAAACCAACCAAGTTTGTTGTGTCTAAGAAAGTAGACACCCCTAAGCCGCAAGTGGCGTCTAAGATGACGCAAAAAGCGCTCCTTTCCTCATCACGCCCCACTTCTTCTTCATATCATGTGAAATATAACTTTGTACCATATAGATATGAAAAGAAGAGAATAATGCATACACGAAATTCATATCATCCACGCACTACGCACACACACACAAGGACATATCAAAAACGTCCTTCATTTAATGAGTATAAGGGAGTCCTTGGGCAAAGGCCCAAAGTGCATGCACCACATGTCTATTATATCGCACCTTCACCTTCATTCTTGCCATTTGATAGACTGAGAAGGATCACCCAAGTATGGGTACCGAAAGGTACTTTTACCAAGAGGTGATTAACTAACTCGAAAGGACCCAAAGTTAAAAGGGTACCTAAATCATCTTTGCACATTGCAGGGAGCCCACACATCGAAAGACGCATCTATTAAGTGGTTCCTTGATAGTGGATGCTCGAGACACATGACGGGTGACCCGAGCCTATTCACCAAATTAAAGAAGGTCAAAAAAGGGGGATCCGTGACCTTTGGAGACAACAACGAAGGCAAGATCATCGGAAAAGGTACGATTGGAAGTCCAAACACTCTCCAAATCTCCAAAGTATTTTTGGTAAGCAACTTATCTTACAATCTTCTTAGCATTTCTCAATTTGTTGACAATGGTTTCGATGTGTGTTTTACTCACCCGTATTGTAATATAATAAATAAAAATGGAGAAACCGTTTTAAAAGGAAAACGAGAAGGTAATATCTTTACGCTTTCTATTGATGATGTAGTAGACGCTAAAGTTAAGTGTTTTATGTCAAATGAACCCAATGTGAATTTATGGCATAGACGTTTAGGACACATTGGCATTTCCACACTAGAAAAACTTCAACGAAAGAACCTAGTACGAGGATTGCCTACGCTCGATTTAGACAACTTTCAGTTGTGTGAATCTTGCATAAAAGGCAAACAAACACGTGAGTCACTTAAGCCTAAAAACGAAATAAGCACTACTAGAATCTTAGAACTGTTGCATATTGATTTGTTTGATCCTAGTCGCACTACAAGCCTTGGTGTGCGCCACTATGCATGTGTGATTGGTGATGACTTTTCTCGATATACTTGGACTTTATTTCTTGCACACAAGGATGATAGTGCCGTTGAGATTGCAAAATTGATTAAACAACTTGAAAATCAATACGGTGTAAATGTGAAAAAGATAAGAAGCGATAGAGGCGGTGAGTTTAAAAACAAAGAGATGATTTTGTTTTGCAAAGAAAAAGGAATTAAGCATGAGTTTTCTCCACCTAGAACTCCACAATTAAATGGAGTAGTAGAAAGAAAGAATCGCACATTACAAGAAATCGCTAGAACTATGTTATGCAAAAATAAATTGCCTAGATTTCTGTGGGCGGAAGCCGTAAATTGTGCATGTTATATTTTAAATCGCCTATCTATAAGAAAGAAAATAAACAAGATGCCTTATGAGATTTTGAATGATCGCATGCCTAAGATTGACTATTTTCGTGTGTTTGGATGCAAATGTTTTGTTTTAAATACAAAAGATAATTTAGACAAATTTGAATCCAAATCAATTGAGTGCATTTTTGTTGGATATTCTATAAATTCGAAGGCATATAGATGTTATGATCCTCTCACTAGACAAATCATGGAATCTATTCATGTGAAATTCAATGAATTTGGTGAGATCGATAAAGATAAGGAATATGAAGATGACTTTGAATTGAAGCCCGTGTTAAATGAAGATGATGATTCTTTTGATATGCATGATATGAATGACACACTAGAAATGCATGATAACATAGAAATGCATGATAACTTAGAAAATAATCAACCAAGATGCCATAGAGATCACCCACATGATCTCATCATAGGCGACCTCACTCACGGTGTGCGACCACGTAGAAGAATTACTTCGGATGAAATAAATGAATTTCATGCTATGATTTCTGAAATTGAGCCCAAAAATGGGTATTTAGGAATAAAATGAATGAAGAAGGAAAGGTTGTTAGAAATAAAGCGAGACTTGTAGCACAAGGATATAATCAAGAAGAAGGAATTGACTACGATGAAACATTCGCACCCGTAGCACGTCTAGAAGCTATACGACTATTACTTGCTATTGCTTGCATGAAAGATTTTAAATTGTATCAAATGGACGTAAAAAGTGCTTTCCTAAACGGATTCATACAAGAAGAAGTATACGTGAAGCAACCACCCGGTTTTGAAGATTTGAAACATCCAGATCACGTGTACAAACTAAAGAAGGCACTATACGGCCTAAAGCAAGCATCGAGAGCATGGTATGATCGTTTTGCTACTTTTCTTATAGAAAATAATTTTAAACGTGGTACTACAGATAGTACACTATTTTTGAAACAAGAAAAATCAGATTTACTTATTATTCAAATCTACGTAGATGACATTATTTTCGGCTCTACCTCACATAGACTTGTTAAAGATTTTGAAAATTGCATGAAATCTGAATTTGAAATGTCTATGGTTGGTGAACTTAATTATTTTCCTGGCTTGCAGATTAAGCAAACGAGTAAAGGGATTCATATAAGCCAAGCAAAATATGTTAATGACATGATTAAAAAGTTTAATTTTGAACATTTGAAACCATCCCCCCTATGAGTGTCACTACTAAATTAGACAAAGACGAACATGGTAAAGACGTTGATAATGGATTATATCGATCAATGATAGGTTCTTTGCTATATTTAACTGCTAGTAGGCCTGATATCATGTTTAGTGTATGCATGTGTGCACGTTTTCAAAGTCAACCTAAGGTGTCTCACTTCAATGCAGTAAAACGAATATTCCGATATATTAAGCACGCACCCACCTTAGGAATTTGGTACGATAAGGATTCTACATTTGACTTACATGCTTACACTGATGCAGATTATGGTGGCTGCAAAATAGATAGAAAAAGCACGAGCGGAACTTGCCAATTTATAGGAAATTCCCTTATTTCATGGTTTTCCAAAAAGCAAGCAAGTGTTGCTTTGTCCACTACTGAGGCTGAGTACATGGCTCTTAGCCTTTGTTGCACATAGTTGTTGTGGATAAAACAACAACTTTTGGACTTTGGAATTACCGTAAATAAAATTCCTATATATTGTGATAGTATGAGTGCCATAAATTTGTCTAAGAATCCCGTGTTACATTCTAAGGCTAAGCATATAGAAGTACGCTATCACTTTCTTCGTGATCATGTAAACAATGGTAATATTGTCATAGATCACGTACGCACAGAAGCACAAGTAGCGGATATCTTTACAAAAGCCTTAAATCAAGGTAATGCTATACCAATAATAACCCTTAACTGTATCATGCAACATGTCTTCATGATCGTGAGTTATGCAAGATGCAATGCATGATATCATGTCATTCAAAACATTATTTTGGTCCCATACATTAACATGTCGTAAAAACAGAGTGTCAGATCAATTAACCCTGGATCTGAGCGGGTCCAGAACATATCATCAGACCAATTAACCCCAGGTCTGAACGGGTCCAGAACAGATATCAGATCAATTAACCCCGGATCTGAACGGGTCCGGAACAGATATCAGATCAATTAACCCCGGATCTGAACGGGTCCAGAACAGATATCAGATCAATTAACCCCGGATCTGAACGGATCCAGAACATATCATATCAATTAACCCCGGATCTGAACGGGTCCAGAACAGATATCAGATCAATTAACCTCAGATATGAACGGGTCCAGAACATATCATGTCATTAGACCAATTAACCTTGGGTCTGGAGTCGGGTTAGTCGCATGCTTGGCCGGCAAAGGAATCATGAAGCTTTCTTTAAAAACATGGGACCGTAAAAACTTTTCATGCATAACGAAAACATAGTCGCTTATAAAACTTGCTTGCATAAGTAAAATCCATAAAACCAGTTTCATGATCATGCGTGATACATGTAGTGATATGCAATGCAAGTCATGACATGAATAATCATAGGCATTCCTTATAACATGCATGGTTTTGGAACTGAATATTTCCAGACTTTTACTTCATATTCATGGGGCTGTTAAGCTAACCAAATGGGTCCAATTCCATAATCTTTTGTCACAAATACGTTTGGTGGAATCTTAGATACATGTCGTAAAAATTTCAGATCATTTGAGTAACCATAAGGGGGCTTATTTAATTAATTTCCGAAATGGGTTAGGTGCTGAAACTGAACTGACCCATTTTACCAAAAATTCAATTGCGACAAATCCGTGATTCGGTTTTCAGAAATTCCAACTCGCACATATCATAAACATGTGGAACTAGTATCCTACCGAAATTTAGCCTATCCTCATATTTCTAAGTCCCCTTTCTGAGTCCAGAAAGTCGTTACTAAACTTCAGGTTGGTTCCAGTGATTTCAGTTGAGCAGTTTGACTAATTAATTCATTAAAACTAATCCAGAACTTGTTTTACCAAAATTCCAGCTGGCGTGTTCACTTCACTCATAGTATTATTATCATGCCAAAAATCAGCTTTATTGGTCCTCTACAAGGTCCCTTTTCAAGCCATTCAAAACGTTGCACCATTCTGTCATGTTCCAGAATTTACAGCCTGAGCAGTCTCACCAATTATTTTATTAAACATTAACCACAAATTATTTTACCAAAATTCCAACTCTCATCTCTGCTATTGAAGGTCCACAAGGTCCTCTTTTAATTCGTTGAAACCAGTGATCAATTCTGCCCAGCTCCAGAATTTTCTACTGGAGCAGTTTTACCGCGTAATTTCTTAAAAATAATCCTTAGCTTATTTTAACGAATTTCCAACTCTCACTTGTGCTACATTCATAAGGCTAACTTTGTACGAAAAATTAGCTTCATTGAAGGTCCGTAAGATCGGTTCTTAAACCGTTTAAAATGTCATTCCATTCTGCCGTATTCCAGTAGTTTGCTAGTCTGTCGTCTATACAAGTCAAAAGTCCATGTTCACCTTCTACTCCATCCTTTAGGCTGAAACTTATGTGGTGCCTTAACCACATTTTACAACATATATTCAAACATGCATTCACATTCAAGAGTCATCTTAGTCTAATCTTACCATCAATCTCTTAAAGCTCCTATCTTTCACATGTATACTTTTCTTTAGGACCTTTCGTGTTACAATCATAAGTTAATCTTGTCTAGAACTACTTAGGTGAACCTTATTTCACTCTAGATCAGCCTCATTCCATAATGCATATAGAAAAAGACTCCATCTTTGAAGGAATAATTCACATGCAAGGCATTGTTCTTAGGGAATCACTAAGATGTAGTCTTAAACTTAAGATATTCAACTAAAGATCAAATCTTAAGGACCTCTAAGCATTCAAGTCACTAACTCTTTAAATAAATCATGAGAGATCATTGTCTACTTGCCTCTTCAAGCTAAAGCTCTTGTCTTTGCTTGGTTATGGAGTGAGTTGAGTTGAAATCTTTCTCCTTCTTCACCTTGAGCACACGGTTTTAAGGGAAATAGAAGGAAAAGATTAGTCTTTATTCAATAGAGGAAATAGGATATGTTTGAGGGCTAGAGAATCTTACCAAAATGAGCTTGGAATGGATGAGCTTGGAATGGAGATGCAAGCACATCAATATAACACCACCTAGGAAAGTTGAAGGCTTTCACCTAATTTAATCCATGGAACCCACGGTTTTGACATGGAGAGAAGGAGTTCATGTGAGCTTCATTCTTCACCAAATAAGAATTCACTTAAGGAAGCTTGGAACAAGACTTACCTAGATGTTTCTTGAGTCTTGGAGTTGAAGCTTGAATTCCTATCCTTCAAGATGAAGGGGCCGAATTGTTGGTGAGGGAGATGAGGGTTGTCTAAGTGTTATGCTCTTGCTTGAATGTATCTTGAGAGGAATCTCAAGGTGACAAGAAGGTAGATGTTTCTAGAAGGGTTTAAATCAAAACATGTTAGGGACTTGGGAAGGGGGTGGACGGTTTTGGAGGGAGAAATAGGAGGGTTAGGGTTCTCATGAGTGTTAATCAAGGTTAGGTTAGTAATAACCTTAGTTACTTTATTCCAACTATGGTTACTTTAGTGCTAACCCATGTTACTTTATCAAATCATGGTTATCTTAATCTTGGTTTAAGGATAAAGTAACCATGGTAGGATTTAAAAAATCCTCCACGTCTAGACATAAAGGGGCGGTTTTGGGTTGGGGTCTTTGTGACCTCAACCATACTACCTCCTTCTTTAATGAGTTGTCTTACTTGTTCTTTAAATGCATGTCTATTTTGTTTTCTATTTAGCTATTTAAAGTTTCTAATAATGGATTGAAAATCAAGAGGATTCTAGAATCCTTTGCATGCCTTGGCCGAATTTTAGGGCCTTTGGGCAACTTGATATTTCTTGTAATTTTAAATTCATGTACTATATTGTTTTCCAAAATTAGCATATATACTTATATATATATAATAGGAAGTACAATGTGCATGTCACCTAAAACATATACTAGTGTACATGTATCCACGTCTGTATGTATGTATATATATATGTATATACACGCCTATATGTTTGGGTACTAGGTATATATACATATATACCTTCCTATGTATACGCATGTAGGTATTTATACACATATATCATATACACGCACATTTATATATGTTTGTATGTATGGTTCATATAACTCTATATTTCATGTATCACTTCAATAGTATTTAAGTAAAGAGGGTTAAGTTGACTTTTGTAACACGCGCTTAAAGAAATTGTCGCTTTCATTCCGTCTTTCATTCATAGTTTTCATGTACATGATCGTTGGGGTACAACAATAGGCTTGAGAGAAGAAGAAGAAGAAAGAAATGTAGAAGAAGAGAGTAGAGAGTCTTTTTGCACTTTGGAAATTATGAGACTTGTCTTGAATTTGTGTGGCTCTCTTCTCTTCTTTTTATCTTGTCTTGGCCGCCCCCTAGGGCTTTTCTTGACCTTGAGAATTCTCTTTTATGTCCTTGGAAGAATGCCTTGTGTAGATGTGACACCATCTTGCTTACTTGGCACAACTTGATTGGATGAATGACTAGACTTGGCTTACTTGGCACTTTATTATTTGTCCAACCTTGTCACTGTTTAGTAGCTTTAAAAATCTGAGATTAACATCTAAAACATGTGACAAATAAGGTTTAAAACATTTCCAAATATTCAAAAATTAATCCCCACAAATTTGGAAGCAAATTTCATCACCTTTCAAGAGAAAAATCGGCCAACTAATGTCTCACATGCTGAATTTTCAGCATGTGTTTCATTTGCTAAAATATTTGAAATGTTACCTTGTGTAGCTCCCTCATTATGTCACTAACCTTGTGTGGCTTATTCTCCACCAATAAAGATGCAAACTAAGCTCCACATAAGCTCCACAAAGCTGAGGTAGGCGTGTATGATGTCTTGGACATGTGCTGAATTTTACTTTTGTAAACTTTGTCAAATATTGCACAATAAATATACACATATGGTATATTCCAATCAGCCCTAATTTGAATATTCTAGTACACTTTAATATGTCTTGAATATGTAAAAATTGTCTAGATACATGTTACATGTCATGCAAAAAATGTTCCATGTGTTGTGTTTGTAGAAAGCCGCATTTTCGACTTTTGTCGATTACATGATTTTTCTCCGATTAAATTCAAACTTTTTGCACATTTTATATGTATATTATGTCACACATAAAATATATAAATTAAATATTCAGCTCATAATGGCTGAGACAAAATGGCGCCCACATGTGACAAAATAGGTTGAATTTGAAATCTCCACAATTTGGCCTTAATTGGGGATGATTTGTGTGTGTCAACATGGAATAATTTCATGACTGAGTATAACATGTTAGCCACAAAAGTTTTGGCCATTTTTGAAGTATATGGTTTGGCCATCTATATATGGCAAGTACGTGACACGTTGGCGAAGTTTCGGTAGTCACCCGATATGACAATTTTCAATTTATAACCTTGTAACGTGTTGTAATAATTTTGTCATCACCATAACTTATATCATATGATGTAAGACCTGAATGTACTCATAAATATGAGGTAAATATAGTGGTGTGACGTTGACGTATGTTCGTAATATATGTAACGTGTCGGTAGTACGTCGGAATATATGTGTCTTGTGCCTTTTTATAAAAAAAATTAATATATATATAAAATATACACATAAATATATATATATAAACGTGTGATATGGAGTGGGAGGAGACTTTTCATTTCCAAGTTTGTCGCCGTCATGTCTTCTCCAAATATATCTCCATTCAATGAACTATTTAGTTCATTTAACTAAATACTTCACTTAATGAACTAGTTTCGTTCATTAATGGTGGCACCTGAAAAAAGTTCAAACACAACAAATGTTTGCCATTTGATGTAAGCTTTAAAGCTTCATGACTTGTTAGTACGGCAACATTATATACAAAGTATATAAGGCAAGTTTTATGCAACAACGTGTCAAGTAATAAATTGTCATGCATTTCTTAAACAAGCGTTATTTATGTAGCGCCCCGCACCCCGGGCCAGCCAGATACGGTGCGCCCGCCATACTTCACTACGGAGAGTACCAGGCGTCAGTCCATAACATAACAAAGTCCAGAATAAAATATGGGGACTTTTATGCTTACATGTCAACAAGTAAGCAAAACCGAGGCAGAATAAAAACTTTAAAATAAAAAGTCTACGCAACCATCATCAGTTTACAACCCAATCATAAATTACGGAAATTCCCAAAAGTAATTGTTTCCATCACAATTTCATAAAAAGGATTATCGATCACAACCATCTCATCAAGTCTCTTAGGTCATCCATCTCTCGCGCTTCTACAGGTAAGGAACCCTAGGTTCATCTTCAATCCATTTCATTTTATTCCCTACGGCCTCTGGGAGGAAAAATAGGGGGTGAGTGACCACGTCACCAGCAAGTAAACTATAAATAATCGTGAATTAAATGGAAAGTAGATACAAGAACCGAACCCCAAAATTCGGTTTAGAAACATACCTGACCTTCCATCCAACACCCGTAAGCAAACAACTCATAACTTATTAAAGATTGAAACATACCAAGGTTCATAACTTATAAAAAGATCATTACTCAATAAAGATCATAACTTATGAGCTAACAAGTCATAACACCTTAGTCTAAGTATCACGTACCCATATTCGATGACTCATTAAATGCAACATGCATGAGTATGTACGTGTGATGCATCATGATAAAATGAAGATAAGTTCTTTCGTTCTTTCATTCAAAACATCATCGTCAAGAAAACAAGAGAGTGTTCAGATCTATTCTCCCGGATCTGAGGAGGTCACTTATTTCTCTTCGAATATATTATTCCCGGATTCGGAGCGGTCATATCATCACTTATCAGGTCTATTCTCTCCGAGCCTGAACGGTCGATATCAGGTCTATTCTCTCCGAGCCTGAACGGTCCATACCATCAGATCAGTTAACCCCGGATTTGGAACGGGTCCTTACTGGCCAGAAAACACACGGTACCGGTGGAAAGCGTTCTTTTAAAAATAGAATCTTTTCTTTAAAAATGCTTTTTCATCTTTCTTTCTCATAAAATTAGTTCCATAAATCATGTAAATGACGATGATGCAATGTATGACATGTACTATGCAATTCATGACATGATGCGTTACATATACACATACGTACAACTTATTCTTTAGGCTGGAAAATTTGCAGAATTATTGTTCCATATACATGGCCTCAAAAACTCGTGTTTTAGGACCATTATCATGAGTTTTTGTCATACATATGCATAAGAGTGTCTTTTCTATTCGTAATATAATTTTTGTAACGATATGAGACGTGTAAGACACTTAATTTATTTAATTACGAAACAAGGGGCTGCTGAATTTCAGCAATGCAGTGTCCTTTCTTTTACTTTTCCTTTAAGCTCCTTAAGCTTCATTTAATTTGGGCCGACCTAAAAAAATGCTGTAGACATACCAATAATCAATGATCATAAGCCCAAACTATATAATTAAGTCTAAGCCCACCAAAACAAAGCCCCACAACAAGCTTCTCAATTCTGCCCAAAATTCCAGATTAGTAACACCAACTTAGCCTTGGTGATTACCTCTTAAAATAATCATTCTAAGCTAAGTGGTTTACATAAAAACACTCACATATATCTTAAGTAATTGTCAGAAAATCTTTGCTTAATTATAATATCTTTAGAGGAGTCATTGATTCTTTTTCCCAAAACGGTTACATGCTGAATTCTGACTTGACCGATTTTACTACAAATTTTATTGTGACCAAACCGTAAGTCCTTTTTCAAAAATTCCAGCTCTCAAACTTAGCAAACACATAGGGCTAGTATCTTGCCAAAAATCAGCCCAATTGCATATTCCTAGTGTCCATTTCCGGGTCAATCATTATGTCACATAAAATCTGTTCATTCCAGTAATTTCCAGCTTGACCAGTTTTACTAACAATTTCGTTAAAAATAAACCGTAACTCCTTTTAACGAAATTCCAACACTCATATTTTCTATACACATAGGGCTAGAGTTACGCCAAAAATTAGCTAAATTGAATCTTCTAGAGTCCCTTTTCAGGTCCTACAAAACGACACAATAATCTGCCCTGTTCCAATAAGTTCCAATTTCGTCCCATTTCCTTACTAAAATGTCCCAACTTGAGTTGTTTGGCTTAAATACCTTATTAAACATCAAGTACACCTTTAGCATGTGGATTTACAGGTTCTAACACATTCTAAAAGTCATCTACACATCACTTCAAAACAGTTTGAATGGTACATACATCATTCCTTTGGCCATGCACATCATGTTCCTACTAGAATCCATTCTTGGTATAAATGGTGTATACATACCCTAACCCCCAAACCAGCCCGTTTATACGCATGCAAGGGCAAGAATAATAGCTCCATAATGAACACATTAAGTTTAACACATAAAACACACATCTTGTTCATACTTTACCCCACAAGTTACCATTTCTTACAAGAACCACATTTGTTTTCCCCTCTTTCATCCAACCGTCCCCCATACATGTCAAAGAAGAGATCTTTGTCACATTCATCTTAGATTTACCTCATATTCATACTTAAAAACAACAAAGAATCCACCTTTGGAGTACATCTCACACATGCAAGCCACTTTACCTAAGGACCGAAAGTTTCATGCATTAAACTTAGCATTTCACCCCTAAGATTAAAACTTAATAACATCTAGACATTCAAGCATGCACTTTCACATCCAAGTCATGAGTATGTATAGTGTACTTGCCTTTTTCAACTTACTCATTTCCTTAGCTTGAAATGTGTATGAAATGGGTGAAGCTCTCCCCTTCTTCACATATGAATCCCACGGTTTTGAAGAGGAGAAGAGAACAATTGTTAGTCCATATTCTTAAGTGAAACATGTACTAAATAGGGGTTAGATGGACTCACCAAAATGGAGCTTGAGTAGTATTCAAGCCTCTTAAGACTAGCACCTTTCAAAAGCTTGAAAATTTTGAACCTAGTGACCTTGGAGGTCACGGTTGGTGAGCAAGAAAAAGGGTAGTATTATGAGTTTCATTCCATGAAGGATGTAGGAATTCTCTTGAAAGGTTTAGAACATACTTACCTAGGAAATTCTTGGGCTTGGATGAACCCTAACCTCTTCTTGGTTCACTTTTTGACGGTTCCTTGAAGAGGAGAAGGAGAAAAATCCCTATTTATGAAAGCTTCTTAAATGGTTAGTTGGTTAGGGGTGTTTTTAAGGAGCTCTTTATTAAGGGACAAATCCCTTTTTGATTAGGCCTAGCCGGTGCCTTAAAGGGGGAAGGAAGAGAAAGTTCCCCATGTGCTTAAACACCATCATGAAACTCATTAAAGGCCTAATCATAGTTCACTTTTTGGGTTTGCATGGAGAGTCTTGGAACCATTGTTTTGCTCCTTAAGGCCTGTTAGCCGAATGTATGCCTGCACCCTTGTACATGTATGGCTTAATTCTCTTGCATCTTACTCATGACCATAACTTATCCATTTATCCATCTAAATTTTTGTACACTATACACACGTGCGTGTTCAAAGTGTATCTTCACTATTATCCTTTAATTACACCCTTCAAGTAACTAAAATCTCTTAGGCCCACATCAAGGCATATGCCGTAATGTATGCATGTAAGTATGACCTCTATATATATATATATATATATATATATATATATATATATATATATATATATATATATATACCTATACGTGTACACATATATATATATATATCCAACACTATGCATGTAACTTTGCACACATGGATATATCATGTGATCCTGCTTTTTATGAGATTAAAGTGATTACTCCATGGTTAGGGTGAAGTCCTCTTAAATGCCTAACCATATTTTGCTTTTAGGGTTCCTTAATAGCCTTGAAGCCACTTACTTGTGGTTACTCCATGGTTAGGGTGAAGTCCTCTTAAATGCCTAACCATATTTTGCTTTTAGGGTTCCTTAATAGCCTTGAAGCCACTTACTTGCTTAATAAGGCCTTGTGGCCGAAATATGAGTGGGTACGCTTATACATGTATGAGTTTAATCCAATTTCATCTTATTCATGATCATAGTTTACCCATTTTCCTATCTTAATATATATATATAGGTATACACGTGTTTATGTATGCTTAATTGTTGTCCTTTAGGTACACTTTTCATGGGACTGTAATCCTTTAAGCCGCTTATCACAACGTAACCCAACATCTGTAATATAACGTATACATATATATGTATATACATATATATATATATGTCCATACCATATATATATATATAAATGTATCATGTAGACCTACTCTCCACCAAGTTTGAAATTGCTAAAACCCAAAAGTGGCTATGTTTAATGATAAAGTTTCCATTGGCTTTCTCCAAAAAGGTAAGTCGGCGGTGGGAGGGGCCTCTCCCCTCCCTCCCCAAGTGCAATTACTCCTTAATTAGTTTGTCCCTTCCTTATTCTTAAGTCATTTACTATTGTGATTAAATGAGTACCATGGACTAACCATGGGTTTAAACTTCGCCAACGTGTCACGTACTTGCCATAAATAGATGGCCAGCCCCTACATCTCAAAAATCATCAAAAATTTCGTGGGTTTGAGAATATTTTCAGCCAAAAATACTTTCCATGTTGGCACACACAAATCACCCCACATTAAGGCCAAAATATGAAGATTCCAATTTTAATTTTGTCACATGTTAATGGCGCCACTTTAGACCAGTCAAGTGCTGAGATTTAAAGTATATATTATATATATTATGTGTAACATAATATATATAACATGTGCAAGAAGTTGGAATTTAATTAGAGAAAAATCGGATAATCGATAAATATCGAAAATTCGGTTTTCTACGCACACAACACATGGAACATTTTTGGTACATCATATGACACGTATCTAGACACTTTTTACATATGTTATACATCTTAAATTGTTCTAGAAAATTAAATTAAGGGCTGATTGGAATATAACATGTGTGTATTATTAAATGTGCACTATTTTACAAAGTTAGCAAAAATAAATTTCAGCACATGCACATACACTATCTAACGCCCCTACAGCTGAGATGGAGCTTATCTGGAGCCTTGTTGGCATATTGATTGGTCAAGGATCAATCATACAATGTTGGTGAATTAAAGAGAGAAGCTACAAATGGTAAGATTTCAAACTTTGTCTCACTTATAACACATGCTGAAAATTTCAGCATGTGTAAGTATGGTGGCCGAATTTGAGCATTAAAAGGCTATATTTTATCATCTTGAATTATGTGATTGATTGGGATAAGAAATGGAAGTAATTTGAATATTTTTTTAAATTCATAAATTGTGATATTTTATATATTCACAGATGCTGAATTTTTTTTAGCATGTGTGTAATGTGTCATGGCCGAATATGTGAGCATAAAAGTGTCCAAATTCATTTCCAATGTGATAAGGACATTTTCCATCAATTGGTGATTCATTTTCATTAGAAAAATCAAAGAAAAATGGAATTATTTTGAATTGTACAACCATGTAACACATGCTGAAAATTCAGCATGGTAAAACCTCTTAATGGCCGATTTTTTGCTTAGTAAGGGAGAAATTTTGTCTTGCAACATTTATGTGACAATCTTGTGTATTATGGAATTAATTTTATGATTTATTTTGGCCCATGTTTGAGTGTATATTCATATTTTTCCAAGTCATCAATGATGACAACATCCAACCAATCATGAAGTGCCAAGTAAGCAAAACTTAAATGATCATCCAATGAGAAGATGCCAAGTAAGCAAGACCATGTCACAATAATGTCTTACATTCTCCCAAGAACTTAGAAGATAATTTTCAAGAGGGGGAGGATACCTATAGGGGACAGCTACATGGCATTAAAAGGAAAGAAGATGAGCAAAAACAAGACAAGCACAAGCATTGCAAAATCAAAGTGATCAAACGCCTAGCTCTTCCTCTTCTACATTCTCTTTCTTTCTTTCTTCTTGAAAGCCTATTGTATTCATATTTTTCAATCTTGAATAGGCTTGATATAGACCACCACATATTCCATATCTTTGTAAAAGATTGATCAAGGTGTGATCAATCTTCATTCTTGCGAGGTGGTGGTGTTCGTGCGAATTGTATTCATCGTACAAGGTTTGTAAAGGGTTGGAGTTGGTGTGTAACTCCATCAACCCTGTGGTAAGGTGTATTGTGTGTGTGTGACTAGTGTGAACCAAGGAAGGTGTTCCTTGAAGATTGGAGTAGGTTGTTTATAACCGAACCAGTATAAAATTCTTGGTGCCATTTACTTTCAGCATTTACTTTCTATTACTACACAGTTTACTCTTTTTGTTGGCGTTCGTAAAAATAGTAAACGACTTTCAAAAATCGTGAAAATTTCCAGAAACATAGCCACACGTTCTAGGGTTAATTTGGCACAA
The DNA here is from genome assembly GCA_036186865.1 of Eustoma russellianum. Classification (NCBI taxonomy): domain Eukaryota; kingdom Viridiplantae; phylum Streptophyta; class Magnoliopsida; order Gentianales; family Gentianaceae; genus Eustoma; species Eustoma russellianum. The sequence goes on along the minus strand of AP025049.1, from coordinate 31,353,230 downwards.
GTGTTAACCCTTTTGGATAAGTATAAGTCGATCAAACATCAAAAGTTCTGAGACTAGTGCAGTCTGATCTTCAGACTTGCAAAGGTTGAGACTTTAATTGTAATTGACCTACTTCCCAAATGAATTTTGCAAAACTGTTTCCACCCACTTAAATATAGTATATAAGGAGTTAGTGGTTAAATTTTCATAGCATTTGGACTTACACACAGATAGGAATAAATGTTTCAAAACCGTCTACCGTTTCTGGCAGATTCGTACAATCTGATCGTCAACGGTTTTTGAAGGGGTTAAAGGTTGAATTTTAATTTGAAATTTTTAGGGGACCCTCATAACATCTGAGGCTAAGTTCTCTCAAAAGTTCATAATTTTTGGATACCTATAACCTGGTTTTAAAAACGTTTTAAAACTGTTCCTGGAAACAGAATCTGTTTTCAGAAGTTGAGTTGTTTAGTTTTAAACAAATTTTTAAAAACCACACTTTCCGCACCACCTATTCAACCCCCCCTCTAGTGGTGCGTTGCAGATCTTACAAAGTGGTATCAGACCGCAGGAACACTCACTTCAAGGAATCCAACGATTCAGTGAGATGGCAACCACAAATCTCAAAACCGAGCAAGAAGGTATGTCGAGCCAAAGGCCTCCACTTTTTGACCGTGAGTCGTTTATTCAGTGGAAACTTAGAATGGAGCTTTTTCTTATGGCTATAGATATAGATCTTTGGTCGATAATAGAAGATGGTCCTTTTGTCCCATCTAAGTTATCTACCGTAGACGGAGTCACATTAGAAGTTGTTAAAACTAGACAAGATTATACGAGTGATGATAAAAAGAAACTTAGTATGAATGCTAGGGCTATGCAATTGCTCCTAAACGGATTAAGTAAAAGTGAGTCTATGTAGCGCCCCGCACCCGGCCTCGTCCGGATACGGTGCACCCGCCGTACATCACTGAGGAGAGTACAAGGCGTCATGCATAACATGTGAACATCCATAACATAAGTCGTGGATTCCCATGCTATCATTCAACATGGTAGTAAAATTTAGGCAGAATTAAAACTTTTCAAATCAAACATGCATCACTAATTTACTGAGTTCCCAAAAGTAGTAGCACCCCAAATCATAACATAACCGACAATCCAGAGAGTTTAAACATAGTCATAATACAAATCGTCTTGGCAGCACAAAAGTCCTTAGCTTAACTCTCTTCATACTCCTCGCCTACGGATAAGGTACTCTTGGCTCGTCCTCGATCCATTCTATCTTGGCATTCTTCGGCTCTGGGGAAAAATAAAGTGTGAGTGATAAAAATCACCCAGCAAGAGTACAATAAACTAGCATGAAATACGTAAAGAATCATAACATGAATGTATTACCCCAAAAACCTCAAATAATCATAATTCATACCTGCTCTTGGATCATGTACTACTTGACGTTCGGCTTAGGCATGTTTTAGGGAATGCTATACCAACAATAACTTATAACCATTAGTTGTGACATGCAACATGTGTTCATGATCGTGAATTATGCAAGATGCAATGCATGATGTCATGTCGTGTCATGTCATGTCAAAACATCATTTTGGTCCCATAAAGTAACATGTCGTAAAAACAGAGTGTCAGATCAATTAACCCCGGATTTGAGCGGGTCCAGAACAAATATCAGACCAATTAACCCCGGGCCTAAACGGGTCCAGAACAGATATCAGATCAATTAACCCCGGATCTGAGCGGGTCCAGAACAGATATCAGATCAATTAACCCCGGATCTGAGCGGGTCCAGAACAGATATCAGATCAATTAACCTCGGATCTGAGCAGGTCCAGAACATATCATATCATCAGACCAATTAACCCCGGGTCTGGAGTCGGGTTAGTCGCATGCGTGTCCGGCAAAGGAATCATGAAGCTTTCTTTAAAAACATGGGACCGTAAAAACTTTTCATGCATAACGAAAAGATAGTCGCTCGTAAAACTTGCTTGCATCATGAAATCCATGAAAATCAGTTTCGTGATCATGCATGATACATGCCGTGATATAAAGTGCAAGCCATGACATGAATAATTGTATGCATTCCTTATAACATATCAACATACATGAATTTGGAAGCTAAGTATTTCCAAGACTTTTGCTTCACATTCATAGGGCGGTTGAGCTAACCAATTAGGTCTATTTCCATAATTCTTTTGTCGCAAATACGTTTGGTGGAATCTTAGATACGTGTCATAAAATTTCAGATTATTTCAATAACCGTAAAGGGACTTATTTACTTACTTTCCGAACTGGGTTAGGTGCTGAAACTGAACTGACAGATTTTACTAAAAATTCAATTGCGGTGAATCCGTAATTCGTTTTCCAGAAATTCCAACTTGCCCAAGTCATCAATATATGGAACTAGTATCCTACCGAAATTTAGCCCATTTGCATGTCTCTAAGTCCCTTTTCTGAGGCTAGAAAGTCGTTACTAATTTCAGGTTGGCTCCAGTAATTTTTTGTTGAGCAGTTTCACCAAATAATTCATTAAAAATAATCCATAACTTATTTTACCAAGATTCCAGTTGGCGTGTCTACTACACGCATAGGATTATTACCATGCCAAAAATCAGCTTTATTGGTCATCTACAAGGTCCCTTTTTAAGTCAGTGAAAAGAGGTCACCCTTCTGCTCAGTTCCCATTTTTCAGGTCTGACCAGTCTTACTAAATATTTTATTAAAAATTAACCATAGCTCATTTTACCAAAATTCCAGCTGGAATCTCTACTACACTCATGGGGCTAGGTTTGTGCCAAAAATCAGATCTATTGAAGGTTCACAAGGTTCTCTTTTAATATGTTGAAGTCAATGGTAAATTCTGCCCAGCTCCAGAATTTGTTACTGGAGTAGTTTTACCACGTAATTTCTTAAAAATAATCCTTAGCTTATTTTGACAAAATTCCACCTCTCACTTGTGCTACATTCATAAGTCTAACTTTGTACCAAAAATTAGCTTCATTGAAGGTCTGTAAGGTCAGTTATTAGACCATCTAAAACGTCACTCTATTCTGTCCAGTTCCAGAATTCCCAGCCTGAGCAGTTTCACCAAAACATTTATTAAAAATAATCCATGACCTATTTTACCACAATTCCAACTCTCACATTTGCTAAACACATAGGACTAACATCATACCAAAAACCAATTTGATTGCACGTTAGTAAGGTTCAGTTTAGGGTCACACATCTCACTGTCCAATTTTGTCCAGCTCCAGTGGTTTGACATTTTACCCTCTTTTCATGTCAAGTGACCACTAATTATCTTGTGCTTATGAAATAACTTATTAGTCATCACATACACCTTTTTCCTTTGAATGTCCAGATTTCATTCCTCATTTTGAGTCCTCTTTGCACCATGTCAAAACAGTGGGTAGTTTGTTCACAACCACTAGCATGCTTGTTTACAAAGATGTTCTTTCTTGGATTCAATTCTCCTTCATCTTCATCCTTTAGGCCGAAATTTAGGTGATACCAAGAACATATTCACAACACTTATTTAAGCATGCAACACATTCAAGTACCATGTTATTCCAATCTTCCCCAAACAACCTCGTAAAATTCACATTTAACACATGCATGCTTTCTTAGGTCTTCACAAGTTTCATCCAAGAGTTATTCTAGCCTAGACTTACTTAGGTGGACCTTAATTCATCTTAAGACAGCCCCATTTCACTTTGCATGTAAGAAAAGATTGCATCTTTGAAGGAATTAGTCACATGCAAGATAATGTTCTTAAGAAACCACTAAGGTACAAACTTGAACTTAGTGTTTCCTTCTAAAGTTCACATCTTAGGAACATCTAGCCATTCAAGTCACCAATTCTTCAAATAAATCATGAGAGTCTAGTGTATACTTGCCTCTTCAAGCTAAAGTTCTTGTCTTAGCTTGGTTATGAAGTGAGTTGAGTTGGAATCCTCCTCCTTTTCCACTCTTGACTACACGGTTTTGATGGAGAGGAAAAAGGAGAGTTAGTCTTCATTCAATAATGAAAATAGAGTTCCAATTGAGGTTAGAACATCTTACCAAATTAGGCTTGGAGTGGAGCTTCAAGTGTAGCAAGATAGAACCACCTAAGAGAGTTGAAATCTTCCACCTACTTGGACAAGGAGGCCACGGTTTTTGGGGTGGAGGGGGTGGTTCAAGTGAGCTTCATTCTTCACCAAATAAGAATTCACTTAAGGAATTTGGAATCAAGACTTACCTAGAGACCTTCTTGAGTCTTGAATATGAGCTTGATTGAGAACTCCTACCTTCAAGGAGTGATGTGGCCGAAAGTTGGAGTGTGGAGGGAGGGAAAATTTCTTAAGTGTTGGCTTGCTTGAGAGGGGATTCAAGGTGAGATTTAAGGGAGCTTCTAGGAACAATTAAAATAGAACATGTTGGGGGAAAATGGGGAGGGGGCCGGCGGTTCTAGGGTCAAAGAGGGGATGGGGAAACACAAGATGAGAATTGACCACCTTTCCCTCATTCAAGCTTGATTCCCTCTTATTTTATTACTTGTTGTTGCATGCTTGTCTCCCAAGCTTGCTTTTGTTTCTTTATTTTATTATTTTAAATGCATGCTTGTCTTGTATTTTAGATACTTGATTAATCTAAACATTATGAGAACTAATTGTGGAGGATTCTAGATTACTTGAGAGGCTTGGCCGAAAATTGGGGGGTCTTTGGGGGTATTTTGGTCATTTCGTAATTGACATGTCCCACATTTATATAATTTATGCTACTATCTATTTTATCTAATATGATTTTAATCTTGCTTTGTGAGGATCAATTATGTTTGTATTCTTACAAGAACGAGTTTACTTCAAGGGTGATCAATGGCCTTTGGCCGAATTCACAAGGTGTGTCACACACCTTGTGACGTTCGCTTGTATAACTATTTAGTGTCTGTCCTAAATGAACTTAAAGAATTTAAATAAAGAAGCGCTAATTTGACTTAAGTAATATGCACGTGAAGGGATCATCGCTTTTATTTCGTCACTTAATCATAGTTTCAAGTACATGGTCGTTGGGGTACAACATCCTCCCCCCCTTATTATAAGTTTCGTCCTCAAAACTTCCGAAATAGTCAAAAAGATGCGGATACCTACTCCTCATATCTTCCTCAGTTTCCCATGTTGCTTCTGCCTCCGAATGATGCCTCCATTGTACCTTTACCATGGGTGTGGATCTCTTTCTTAAGGCCTTCTCCTTTCGATCAACGATCTTTATAGGCTCTTCCTCATAAGATACATCTTCATCAACTTTCAACTGTTGATCTTCAAGGATGTGGCTGGGGTCATATACATATCGGCGAAGTTGGGAAACATGGAATACATCATGTAACTGGGAGAGAGATGGTGGCAACACCAAGCGGTACGCAACTTCACCCACCCTCTCAAGTATCTCATAAGGTCCAACGAATCTTGGGCTTAGCTTTCCTTTGATGCCAAATCTTTTAACACCCTTAGTCGGAGAAACCTTTAGAAAAACTTTCTCTCCTTCTTGGAACTCCAAAGGTCTCCTTCTTTCGTCTGCCCATATCTTCGTTCTATCTTGTGCCGCCCTTAGCCTTTGCTGGACAAGCTTCACCTTTTCTCGTGTTTGCTCAACAATGTCGGGTCCCGCATAGATCTTATCTCCAATCTCATCCCAATAGAGTGGGGATCGACATTTTCGCCCATACAACGCTTCATATGGTGCCATCCCGATAGACCTGTGGAAGCTATTATTATAAGAGAACTCAACGAGCTTAAGGCTTCTATCCCAGCTTCCTCCAAAATCAAGGATGCAAGCGCGGAGCATATCCTCAAGGGTTTGGATTGTTCTTTCCGATTGTCCATCTGTTTGAGGATGAAATGCGGAACTCATTCTAATCTCTGTGCCCATTGCCTTTTGAAAGGCTGTCCAAAACCTCGAAGTGAAACGGAGATCGCGGTCGCATACGATACTTATGGGAACCCCATGCAAGCAAACGATATGGTCAATGTACATAGAGGCTAACTTCTCCATAGATGCCTTAATCGTCATAGCCAAAAAGTGTGCGGACTTAGTCAACCGATCCATAATGACCCATATAACATCATTTCCATACTTAGTCTTGGGTAAGTCGGTTACAAAGTCCATGGTGATGTGATCCCATTTTCATTCCGGCACCTCTAAGGGTTGCAATAATCCAGCGGGTCTTTGGTGCTCGGCTTTTACTCTTTGACAAATTAGACATCGCCCGACAAATTCCGCTATTTGATTCTTCATACCGGGCCACCAAAATTTTTGCTTGAGATCTTGGTACATCTTATTTGCTCCAGGGTGTATAGACAATCGAGAATTATGAGCTTCCATCAGAACTTCATCCTTAAGTTCTTTACTTTCGGGGACACACAATCGTCCTCGATACCACAAACTGCCATCGCTGCGAACTTCAAAGTCGTCTCGTGGCTTGTCTTTCATCCTTTCTTTGATTTTCTTCAACGCTTCATCATTCCCTTGAGCCTCTTTGATCTTATCAATCAATGAAGGAACAAGAACTAGCTTGGCGAGAACCTCATCGACTGAGTCAACTTCCTCTAAACCGAACTCTTCCATGTCTCGCTGGAGAGGTGGTTGCCGTGGGTGACTTGCTTTCCGACTTAATGCATCAGCAACCTTGTTAGCTTTTCCCGGATGATACTGAATGGAAAGGTCGTAATCTTTTATTAACTCCAGCCATCTGCGCTGCCGCATATTAAGCTCCTTCTGGGTAAAGAGGTACTTTAGGCTCTTGTGATCCGTATAAATTTCACACCGTTCGACATACAAGTAATGCCTCCATATCTTTAATGCAAAAACCACTGCAGCAAGTTCAAGATCGTGGACGAGATAGTTTTGCTCAAATGGTTTCAACTGTCGGGATGCATAAGCTATCACTTTGTCATTCTGCATAAGAACGCATCCGAGACCATTCTTCGAAGCATCACTATATACCACATACTTCTCACCAGGAGTGGGTTGAGCTAGGATAGGTGCGGACGTCAACTTTGCTTTTAGCTCCGAGAAACTCCTTTCACAGTCGGCACTCCACTCGAACTTGGTTTTCTTTTGGGTCAATCTGGTGAGAGGAACAGCTATCCTCGAGAATCCTTCAACAAACTTTCTGTAATATCCGGCCAGTCCGAGAAAACTTCTTACTTCAGTAACATTCGTTGGCCTGGGTCATTCTGTGATAGCTTCAATCTTCTTGGGATCTACTGAAATCCCAACTTCTGAAATCACATGACCAAGGAAGGATACACTTCGCAGCCAAAACTCGCATTTACTGAACTTGGCATATAACTGTCTTGCTCTTAGAATGTTTAAGACTGTCCTCAAATGGGCTGTGTGGGTCTCTTCGTCGGGCGAATATATCAAGATATCATCTATGAAGACCACCACGAATTTATCCAACTGTTCTTGGAAGATTCGATTCATGAGATCCATAAAGGCGGCAGGGGCATTGGTCAAACCAAAAGGCATGACTAGGAACTCATAGTGTCCATATCGGGTCCTGAAAGCAGTCTTAGGTACATCTTCCGCCTTTATCTTTAACTGGAAGTACCCAGATCGTAGGTCTATCTTACAAAAAATTCGAGATCCCTGCATTAAGATACTTTAGATAGGGTTTTGGAAAAGATTTAAATCTTATTCAAGTAAAACTTATGATTTACTTACCCTGAGCTGGTCGAATAAGTCGTCAATCCGGGGCAACGAGTACTTGTTCTTTATGGTAATTTTGTTGAGCTCCCGGTAATCGATGCATAAGCGCATACTTCCATCTTTCTTTTTCACGAATAGCACCAGAGCACCCCATGGTGAAACACTGGGGCGAATAAGTTTCTTCTCTAACAGTTCGTGTAACTGTCCCTTTAATTCCTTTAGTTCAGCAGGTGCCATGCGATAAGGGGCTTTCGATATGGGTTCCACTCCTGGAACAAGGTTGATTTCGAAAGCGATCTCCCGATCAGGAGGTAGTCCAGGCAAATCATCGGGAAATACATTAGGGTACTCTTTAACAATTGGAACTTGTGCAAGGGTAGGGCCTTCTTGCTCAGCACTTAGAACATAAACCAAGAATCCTTCATGACCCTTCCTTAATGCTTGGCTGGAACGAGTTGCGTTAACAAAGACTTTCTTAGATGGTTTCTTTAATTTGGTTCCTCCTTGGAACGACATCTCTTCTCGAGCTGGGTCCTTAATGATGACCTGCCTGCTTTGGCAGTCAATGTGAGCATGATTCTTTGAGAGCCAATCCATTCCAAGTATGACATCAAAATCACTCATAGGTATGGGAATCAAATTGGCCTCAAACGTCTGGTCATTAACCTCGAGCGCACAATTTCTGAATATGTGAGGGGAAACAAGCACCTGATCGCCAGCTGCTTGTACTCTATAAGGTGAATCTAATCGGACTGGATCATGATCGATATTCTTAACAAACTTCCTGGAGATAAATGAGTGGCTAGCACCACTGTCGAACAACACATTTGCAGGTATGCTACACACTAATATAGTTCCTGAACCATGCACATTTTACTAAGCAATGTGATAGACATGCATAAGTGAAATGTATTGAAGGCATAAACTTTAAATCTTACCAGTCACTACATCAGCAGTCTCCTCGACATCCGCATCCGTCATAGCGTGCACTCTTGCATTTGTACGGGGCCGCTGGTTCTTTTGTTGTTGCTGCGGCTGCGCTCCTTTTTCTGGACAATCTTTAATCATGTGGCCATCTTTGCCGCATCCAAAGCATTTTCCTGTTTTCCACCTGCACTCACCCACATGCCTCTTCTGGCAGTGAGAGCAAACCGATATTGCTGGCTGTTGAGAGGAAGTCTGATTCTTCTGCTGATTATTTTGGTCTTGCTTGCGGCGCTGATTCTGTCCCTGACGAGCTGATCCTCTGAAATTCTTCTTTGCCACTTTCTTATATTTCTCATTACCGGTCCCTTGTCTTTCTCATTTCTGGCCCACGTCATCTCTTCGGACAATATCCCTCTCTATGCGGTAGCATGCATCTAGAAGCGCTCCAAAATTGGTAGGGTTTGCATTTACCAACCACATCCTAATCCTCGGATTCAGGCCTCTTTCAAACTTTAGCATTTTCTTCTCTTCGTCATTCATCGTAACGGGCTGGAACCTCCCAAGTGCAGTGAACTTGTTGGCGTACTCCGCTGCCGTCATGCCCGGCTCTTGTTTCAAGGATTCAAATTCATGTCTATTTTGTAATTTGACAGATGGGGGAATATAGAACTTATGGAATTCTTGTAGAAAATCTCTCCCAGGCAATCGGTCTAGGCAAAGGCTGCAGATTTGTCTTCCACCATTGATTGGCCTCACTGATCAGGAAAGGTCGGATGGCCTGAGCTTTCATCTCCTCTGGGGCTTGAATTAGCTCAAAACAGTTTTCAACCTCATCTAGCCATTTTTCTGCGATATCGGGGTCTGGCCTTCCTTCAAACGGGGGTACGTTAGCCCTCTTGAGCTTCTCAAAATAGTATTGGGCGTCCCTTACTGGCTGATGTGGAGCATTCTGATGAATTTAGCCTTGCCCTATCTGAGTAACAACTTGGCAAAAAGCCTGAAAAGCATTCATGTCTGGAATGACCGGAGGAACAGGTGCATGTGGAGCTGGTGGTGGGGCGGCGGGGACCTCTGCTGGTGCCAGTGGAATGGGCTCTTGAGCAGCTGGTTGTGCTCTCGGAGGTCTGCCACGTGGTCTCACCATCTGCACTTATGGGTTTAGCATCTATTTAGAATATCGGAATTAAAATCAATCGAATTTGACTAAGGACCAAAATCGAAAACTCTGAAGTAAGGAAGATAAAAAGGGCACGTCTTATGTCATAGACTTAGCTTTCATAGTTTAGGATTAGTGATTAAATTACATCCTAAACCCGGTCTAAGTGGTCCTAGTATAAGGTCATCACTCATCTAAGATCATGGCTTAGGTCTAAGATCAAACTTAGATTGCTAAGATCATAACTTAGTCCTACGTTCTGCCCGAAATCTAGAGCCTGGCTCTGATACCACCTGTAGCGCCCCGCACCCGGCCTCGTCCGGATACGGTGCACCCGCCGTACATCACTGAGGAGAGTACAAGGCGTCATGCATAACATGTGAACATCCATAACATAAGTCGTGGATTCCCATGCTATCATTCAACATGGTAGTAAAATTTAGGCAGAATTAAAACTTTTCAAATCAAACATGCATCACTAATTTACTGAGTTCCCAAAAGTAGTAGCACCCCAAATCATAACATAACCGACAATCCAGAGAGTTTAAACATAGTCATAATACAAATCGTCTTGGCAGCACAAAAGTCATTAGCTTAACTCTCTTCATACTCCTCGCCTACGGATAAGGTACTCTTGGCTCGTCCTCGATCCATTCTATCTTGGCATTCTCCGGCTCTGGGGAAAAATAAAGTGTGAGTGATAAAAATCACCCAGCAAGAGTACAATAAACTAGCATGAAATACGTAAAGAATCATAACATGAATGTATTACCCCAAAAACCTCAAATAATCATAATTCATACCTGCTCTTGGATCATGTACTACTTGACGTTCGGCTTAGGCATGTTTTAGGGAATGCTATACCAACAATAACTTATAACCATTAGTTGTGACATGCAGCATGTGTTCATGATCGTGAATTATGCAAGATGCAATGCATGATGTCATGTCGTGTCATGTCATGTCAAAACATCATTTTGGTCCCATAAAGTAACATGTCGTAAAACAGAGTGTCAGATCAATTAACCCCGGATCTGAGCGGGTCCAGAACAGATATCAGACCAATTAACCCCGGGCCTAAACGGGTCCAGAACAGATATCAGATCAATTAACCCCAGATCTGAGCGGGTCCAGAACAGATATCAGATCAATTAACCCCGGATCTGAGCGGGTCCAGAACAGATATCAGATCAATTAACCCCGGATCTGAGCAGGTCCAGAACATATCATATCATCAGACCAATTAACCCCGGGTCTGGAGTCGGGTTAGTCGCATGCGTGGCCGGCAAAGGAATCATGAAGCTTTCTTTAAAAACATGGGACCGTAAAAACTTTTCATGCATAACGAAAAGATAGTCGCTCGTAAAACTTGCTTGCATCATGAAATCCATGAAAATCAGTTTCGTGATCATGCATGATACATGTCGTGATATAAAGTGCAAGCCATGACATGAATAATTGTATGCATTCCTTATAACATATCAACATACATGAATTTGGAAGCTAAGTATTTCCAAGACTTTTGCTTCACATTCATAGGGCGGTTGAGCTAACCAATTAGGTCTATTTCCATAATTCTTTTGTCGCAAATACGTTTGGTGGAATCTTAGATACGTGTCATAAAATTTCAGATTATTTCAATAACCGTAAAGGGACTTATTTACTTACTTTCCGAACTGGGTTAGGTGCTGAAACTGAACTGACAGATTTTACTAAAAATTCAATTGCGGTGAATCCGTAATTCGTTTTCCAGAAATTTCAACTTGCCCAAGTCATCAATATATGGAACTAGTATCCTACCGAAATTTAGCCCATTTGCATGTCTCTAAGTCCCTTTTCTGAGGCTAGAAAGTCGTTACTAATTTCAGGTTGGCTCCAGTAATTTTTTGTTGAGCAGTTTCACCAAATAATTAATTAAAAATAATCCATAACTTATTTTACCAAGATTCCAGTTGCCGTGTCTACTACACGCATAGGATTATTACCATGCCAAAAATCAGCTTTATTGGTCATCTACAAGGTCCCTTTTTAAGTAAGTGAAAAGAGGTCACCCTTCTGCTCAGTTCCCGTTTTTCAGGTCTGACCAGTCTTACTAAATATTTTATTAAACATTAACCATAGCTCATTTTACCAAAATTCCAGCTGGAATCTCTACTACACTCATGGGGCTAGGTTTGTGCCAAAAATCAGATCTATTGAAGGTTTACAAGATCCTCTTTTAATATGTTGAAGTCAATGGTAAATTCTGCCCAGCTCCAGAATTTGTTACTGGAGTAGTTTTACCACGTAATTTCTTAAAAATAATCCTTAGCTTATTTTGACGAAATTCCACCTCTCACTTGTGTTACATTCATAAGGCTAACTTTGTACCAAAAATTAGCTTCATTGAAGGTCTGTAAGGTCAGTTATTAGACCATCTAAAACGTCACTCTATTCTGTCCAGTTCCAGAATTCCCAGCCTGAGCAGTTTCACCAAAACATTTATTAAAAATAATCCATGACCTATTTTACCACAATTCCAACTCTCACATTTGCTAAACACATAGGACTAACATCATACCAAAAACCAATTTGATAGCACGTTAGTAAGGTTCAGTTTAGGGTCACACATCTCACTGTCCAATTTTGTCCAGCTCCAGTGGTTTGACATTTTACCCTCTTTTCATGTCAAGTGACCACTAATTATCTTGTGCTTATGAAATAACTTATTAGTCATCACATACACCTTTTTCCTTTGAATGTCCAGATTTCATTCCTCATTTTGAGTCCTCTTTGCACCATGTCAAAACAGTGGGTAGTTTGTTCACAACCACTAGCATGCTTGTTTACAAAGATGTTCTTTCTTGGATTCAATTCTCCTTCATCTTCATCCTTTAGGCCGAAATTTAGGTGATACCAAGAACATATTCACAACACTTATTTAAGCATGCAACACATTCAAGTACCATGTTATTCCAATCTTCCCCAAACAACCTCGTAAAATTCACATTTAACACATGCATGCTTTCTTAGGTCTTCACAAGTTTCATCCAAGAGTTATTCTAGCCTAGACTTACTTAGGTGGGCCTTAATTCATCTTAAGACAGCCCCATTTCACTTTGCATGTAAGAAAGATTGCATCTTTGAAGGAATTAGTCACATGCAAGATAATGTTCTTAAGAAACCACTAAGGTACAAACTTGAACTTAGTGTTTCCTTCTAAAGTTCACATCTTAGGAACATCTAGCCATTCAAGTCACCAATTCTTCAAATAAATCATGAGAGTCTAGTGTATACTTGCCTCTTCAAGCTAAAGTTCTTGTCTTAGCTTGGTTATGAAGTGAGTTGAGTTGGAATCCTCCTCCTTTTCCACTCTTGACTACACGGTTTTGATGGAGAGGAAAAAGGAGAGTTAGTCTTCATTCAATAATGAAAATAGAGTTCCAATTGAGGTTAGAACATCTTACCAAATTAGGCTTGGAGTGGAGCTTCAAGTGTAGCAAGATAGAACCACCTAAGAGAGTTGAAATCTTCCACCTACTTGGACAAGGAGGCCACGGTTTTTGGGGTGGAGGGGGTGGTTCAAGTGATCTTCATTCTTCACCAAATA
>AP025049.1:31265281-31332650 GCA_036186865.1 Eustoma russellianum | reverse complement strand
TCGGTAACGGTGCACCCGCCGTATCTCACTCAGGAGAATACAAGGCGTCACATCAACCTGTCATACATCAGTGCTGACATAGAAAAGTGTTCCTTAACTTTGCGCGGAAACGATAAATCACATCAAAAGGTTTGAATTTAACGTACTTCAAGATAATAAACAACATTGTTTCTAGGCGACCAGGCCTTACAAGTCAAGGTCAAATGTCGGAAGTTTAAAAGCACGAAATTGTTTTCATAAAGTAAAACTGAATATTAAAATGTCTGTGTATCCCAATGACATCATAAGAATCCCGTCTCCATCCTCGTCGTAGTCATTCCCTACGGGTCAATCAGCCCACTCCACAGTATCGGCTCCATCCTCAACGAAAACATAATCACACTCCGCATCGTCTACATATGGAATAGTAGGAGTGAGTGATGGTAATCACCCAGTAGGTGCCTCTCAAAACAACATGAATACTTACATACTCAAATTGGTATCAGCACGTAGCACATAACACAGCATGATAAGTCTCATACGAAAAGTAAACAGTCCACAGAAGATGCATGCGCAGTTACGTGATGCATGCTCAAATAACGTGTCACACGCAACGGCGATCATGTCACGCAGTATGTCCCTAAACCTATATGCAATGCATGACCCCGGGTCCTAACTCCAGCATCTTGGTCTCTAGCCACCATTCGCTGTTTCGACACCCATGCCCTATAGACACAGTATGTCTCATGACCCCGGTGCCCTATAGACACGGTAAGTCATCCCGATACCCACGCCCTATAGACGCAGTATACCTCATGCAAATGCACGTGCCATGAAATGCAAGGGAAAGGGGAAAGAAAACTGTGGGACGTCATCCTCTGACGTCGATCGATCGATGTCCAACTGAGGCACGTCGAACCCTCACTCAGTTGACGTCGATCGATCGATGTACTCCTGAGGTACGTCGAACCCTCAGCCCCCCAGGACGTCGATCGATCGACGTGGTTCTGAGGCACATCGAACCCTCAGCCCCTGGACGTCGATTGATCGATGTCCATCTGAGGCACATCGATCTCTCACCCTCTGGACGTCGATCGATCGATGTCCATCTGAGGCACATCGAACCCTCAGCCTCTGGACGTCGATCGATCGATGTCCCCGATCTTCAGAACTCCAATTCTGAAATTTTCTGCAATCCTCTCCTCAAACCTCATTCGTTCTTCCACCCCATCCCCACGAATCCATATACGCTTAAGAACTCTCAACCCCTTCAAGGCACGCACATCACGAGATCACATTGACATCAAAACAAGTAACGGAAAAATAAACACCTTGGGCAAATAAACAAGATCCAATCAATTTCGACAACAACAACACATAAACTACCATTTTTCCTACGCAAGCCTTCATACCGTTTTGAGGGAGAATCAATATGCACCTACCTCGATCCTAGCAAGAGTTGATATAGAAAGGTGTGATGATCTATGAGCGCTTGATCTCTCCCTTCTCTTAAATCTTGGATCAAGGATCCTTCTTTTCTCTTCCTTTTTCCTTCTTGGCCAAAAATTGAGAGAGAGGGGAGGGAAAAGTGGCTGCCGAATTGGGGTAAAGAGAGGGGAGGATTAGGGTTGAATGAGAGATTAAGAGAGGTGGGAGAGATTTGAGGGAATTAAGGGTGATGATTAAGGAAGGAAAAGATAGAATTTAGGGAAAAGGATAGAGTTTAGTTATTTTAATTATTTGGGTTATTATCTTCTTCTTTTTTTTTCTTTTTTTTTTATAACCGGTTATAACAGATGTGGCCGAAAGTTGGAGTGTGGAGGGAGGGAAAATTTCTTAAGTGTTGGCTTGCTTGAGAGGGGATTCAAGGTGAGATTGAAGGGAGCTTCTAGGAACAATTAAAATAGAACATGTTGGGGGAAAATGGGGAGGGGGGCCGGCGGTTCTAGGGTCAAAGAGGGGGGAGGGGAAACACAAGATGAGAATTGACCACTTTTCCCTCATTCAAGCTTGATTCCCTCTTATTTTATTACTTGTTGTTGCATGCTTGTCTCCCATGCTTGCTTTTGTTTCTTTATTTTATTATTTTAAATGCATGCTTGTCTTGTATTTTAGATACTTGATTAATCTAAACATTATGAGAACTAATTGTGGAGGATTCTAGATTACTTGAGAGGCTTGGCCGAAAATTGGGGGGTCTTTGGGGGTATTTTGGTCATTTCATAATTGACATGTCCCACATTTATATAATTTATGCTACTATCTATTTTATCTAATATGATTTTAATCTTGCTTTGTGAGGATCAATTATGTTTGTATTCTTACAAGAGCGAGTTTACTTCAAGGGTGATCAATGGCCTTTGGCCGAATTCACAAGGTGTGTCACACACCTTGTGACGTTCGCTTGTATAACTATTTAGTGTCTGTCCTAAATGAACTTAAAGAATTTAAATAAAGAAGCGCTAATTTGACTTAAGTAATATGCACGTGAAGGGATCATCGCTTTTATTTCGTCACTTAATCATAGTTTCAAGTACATGGTCGTTGGGGTACAACAGTCTAGTTATGTGTCAAACTGTTCGAGTGCACAAGAAATGTGGAGGATACTAGAAATGAAACACGAAGGCACGAGTCAAGTAAAAGAGTCAAAAATAAACATGCTTATGTCCACACTTGAGTCATTTAAATTATTGCCTAATGAGTCTGTTGTTGATATGGATCTTCGTTTGACTAACATCTACAACTCTCTTGAGTCTCTTGGTAAAGCTTTTACCACGCAGGAAAAGGTACAGAAAGTCCTACGAAGCCTTCCATCCGAATGGGACCCTAAAGTGACCGCAATAGAAGAAAGCAAGGAAACTAAGTCAATAAAGATGGAAGAATTAATCGGATCACTTAAGGTCTGTGAGAATAAACTCACCATACGGAAATCGGAATCATCTAAACAAGGTAAAGCTATTGCTTTTAAATCAAATGAATACGTCTCTTCTCCTTCTGATCACGTAGATGATAGTGATTCTGAATCGGATAACGATGACCTAATTCTATTGGCTAAAGGCTTAAGAAAATTTATGAGAAGGTCATTCAGAAATAAAAATAAGGGTACTACAACTAAGAGAATTAAGAACAATTCAAATGATAAAGATGTTAAATGTTATGAATGTGGTAAACTCGGACACTTATCATATGACTGCCCCAATAAAGAAAAGCAATCAACTAAATACCCTGACAAGGAGCGGAACAAAAATAGACTCGTCTCAGAACCCAAGCAAAGGAAACGTGCTCTAAAGGCCTCCACCTGGAGTGATTCATCGGATTCTGAAACTGAGACCGAAGAGGAGACTGCACAAGTATGCTTTGCATCCAAAGCATCTAATGAGGTATCATTTGATTCTGACTCTGACTCTGAACCTTCTTATGATGATCTCTTTAGTCAGTATTTAGAATTGCACAAATTCACTAAGACTCTCGCTAAGGAAAAGAAGCGATTAATTGAAGACAAGAAACTGTTAGAATCTTCTAACGAGAATCTTGTCGCTCAATTAAGCGATTCAAAGAAAGAGTCATCATGTGTCATTACTGCATTAAAGACAGAGATTTCATCATTGACCACTCAAAATAATGAAATGAAATCCGAGATTTCAAGTTTGAAATCAGGGAATACAGACTTAGAGAAAATGATGAAACAGTTTGATACGAGATCCAACATGTTGCATCGCATTATATTATCACAAAAGCATGACAGTGACAAAACGGGTTTGGGATACGTTGATACTAATGAAGTATCAACCAAACCAACTAAGTCTGTGGTGTCTAAGAAAGTAGACACCCCAAAGCCCCAAGTGGCGTCTAAGATGACGCAAAAACCGTCACTTCCCTTATCACGTCCCACTACATCTTCATATCACGTGAAATACAATTTTGTACCATACAGATATGAAAAGAAAAGAGTGATGCATACACAACATTCGTTTCATCCACGCACTACGCACACACACAAGGACATATCAAAAACGTCCTTCATACAATGAGTATAGAGGAGTCCTTGGACAAAGGCCCAAAATGCATTCACCACATGTCTACTATATCGCACCTTCATCTAAATTCTTGCCATTTGATAGACCGAGTAAGATCACCCAAGTATGGGTACCAAAAGGTACTTTTACCAAGAGGTGATTAACTAACTCGAAAGGACCCAAAGTTAAAAGGGTACCTAAATCATTTTTACATATTGCAGGGAACCCACACATCAAAAGAAACAACTATAAAGTGGTTCCTTGACAGTGGATGCTCGAGGCACATGACGGGTGACCCGAGCTTGTTCACCAAATTAAAGAAGGTCACAAAAGGCGGATCCGTGACCTTTGGAGACAACAACGAAGGCAAGATCATTGGAAAAGGTACGATTGGAAATCCAAGTACTCTCCAAATCTCCAACGTCTTTTTGGTAAGCAACTTTCCTACAATCTTCTTAGCATTTCTCAATTTGTTGACAATGGTTTTAATGTGTGCTTTACTCACCCTTATTGCAACATAATAAATAAAAATGGAGAAACCGTTTTAAAAGGAAAACGAGAAGGTAATATTTTTATGCTTTCTATGGATGATGTGGTAGACGCTAAAGTTAAATGTTTTATGTCAAATGAACCCAATGTGAATTTATGGCATAGACGTTTAGGACACATTGGTATCTCTACACTTGAAAAACTTCAACGAAAGAACCTAGTACGAGTGTTAGGCCCCGTAAACAATGCTACGTGAAATTACATGCCATGCAAGTACACATGCACACACATGTTGACATACAAATAAAACAAATATCAATATATTATACATATCTACACATACTACATGGCAAAAAAAAAATTAAAGAAAAAGGAAATAGATAGATTTAAAACCTAGAAACCTAATATGATTAGGAAGTAAATAGATAGAGTTTAAATCAATTACAAGTCCAAATTAAAATAAGATAACCCAGATATCCTAGGATTTTATCTACCACACATCTATACCTATACACCTACACAACACAAATCCTTCTCATTCATCAAAACTAAAAATAGGGCGACTCTTTTCTCCCAAAAACGCCTAGCTCCAGCCGTTCCTTTATTCTCCAAATTCCATGTTGCTGCTGCTAGTTTCAAGGGCCAAAAACAATAATTTTTGGTCCGTTCTTCATCCCGGTTCATCATATAACGCATATAGTCGAGATCGAGGCAAGTATCCTTACCATATTTGCTATGTTTTTCCAAGGTTATGATGTTATTTTCATATCAAAATATGGATCATATATAAATACTTGTGATTGCATAGATTGTTGTAAATATATATGTAAATTGCATTGTATATGTATATGATTTTTTTTATATATGGCCGACTTATATAAAAAAAAGTGTCAACTTTTGGTAAGATTGTTATCCTGGCCGAGGGTAATATTATTTTACATAGCGTCTATATTTGGCCAAAAAAATATACTTTGACATATAGTGCGAGCTTTCTTATGAAATTTCTACAAAAATTTATGAATATATATATGTGGAGTTGCAAGTTTGGTGTGGTAAGTGCTGAGAGCAATTTTTGTGTGTGTGAAGAAGGGGTATTCGGCCAAAGGTAGGTATGTTGGTATTTAATGAATATTTAAACAGTATACAAAATTTCAGCTGTGCATAATTATTTATATATATTGATTCGAGTATGAATTTTAAAAAAAATGGCCGAAGTATCTTTCATACCATCCCTACTGGGGAGGGCAAAATACATTTGTTAAAAGTATGATTAACATATTAATTCTATATTACACTATATAATATTTCGATTGCGAATCCTCATTGTGCTTTGTACAATGGCAGTTTGCACAACTTTTATTTCGGCCACGCTACACATTTTGGGATGTGAACTTCTATAATTTAATATGTACAAACCATTAGGTAATTGAACAAAACATATGAATATATATAAATAGGTGGGATAGCAAACTTCCTGTTTTGTGCCTAGCTCCTTTCTTTTCTAGCTTTCTATGTTTTTCAATTTGTGAAAGGTTGTTATGCTTGTAAATCTACGTGTCTTGAATTGTCGTAGGTATGGAGTCTGCAATTGAAATAGTAACTGAATCCTTGTAGTCGTATAAGTGGTAGCTATGCTTGCGAAATTGCAATATGCACACCTGCTGGTTGCAAATAATGAGTTATATACATATGTGTATGCATGGTTAATTGAGTCATTATATATGGATTGAACAAAGATGGAAAAAAATGCTATGAACTAATTATTTTGAGTCAGTCAAATTAACCTTTATTATTAGGTATTGATGTTTATACTAAAATTGTTTAGATTCGAGCCTAGAAGAGAATGAAGTTAATTCGTCAAAAAGGTAGGTGCCTCTTCCCCCTCAAACGGGTATGATTCATGCATGCTTTGATGGTATACTAATGTGTTTCGTTGTTTTACTTGTTTAAGTTGTAAATTTTGTTTCGTTGTTTTTATTTGTTTAAGTGGTAAATTTTGTATATGTTGGAAAGCATGAGATATATTGTTTATGGCTGCTATGTGCGTGTATGTGTGTGTGAAATTGGTGGTATGATTGAATCGAAAACAAAAATATCCTTAACAAATGGGGGAAAAGGGGAACTTTTACATTAGGAGCCTTTAAGAAGTTGTGTTTGGCCTTAGAATAGGTTCCTATAGACTGGAAATAGGAGAAAATGGGGGTTGGGATCGAAAAACAAATCACAGCGCGCGTTGCCACTGGTGGAACATCCAATTAAATAAATAAATAAATAATTAAATTAAAACAGAGAACAGGCCAGCCAACGGACCGGGTCGGCTGGCCAGCGGGTCAGACCGAAGGCGGCCCATTAACCTCTCAAAAAAAATGTATCGGGCATGGCGAATCAGGCCAGGAAAATATAATTAAATACCAATAAGAATTCAAATAAATTCAAGGAAATATAAAAGGTTAAAATTAAATTATTTTCACTTAATTTCTGAAGATTGG
This sequence comes from Eustoma russellianum, assembly GCA_036186865.1. Lineage (NCBI taxonomy): Eukaryota > Viridiplantae > Streptophyta > Magnoliopsida > Gentianales > Gentianaceae > Eustoma > Eustoma russellianum. Next base: position 31,325,677 of record AP025049.1, on the reverse strand, counting down.
TAAATTTAAGTAATTAAAATTAATAGTAATAAATAGAATTAAGCAAGGGAAACATAGGGGAAATTAGTAGAAAATTCTAGTAAACTAATACAAGTTAAGGAAAAATAAGGGTGGCGATAAATAACAACTTTCCAACATTCAAAAATTTCACAAAGCCAAATATTGAGTGCCGGAGGATGGTGAGGATGGGCCAGGGGCCTCAGGCAATTGTGTTTTTGCATTCATGGCACGTGCATTGCATGATGGCGGGTTGTGACGTACGGGTCACGGGCGCTCAAGATGGTGTACGGTGGCGGGGCCACGACACTCAGGATGGTGTGCAGTGGCGTGGCCACGCACACTCAGTATGGTGACTGTGGGGTGTACGACCTGCAGCCACTCAGTAGGACCCGGGTTCATGCATTGCACGGTATAGATATCGGCATTCTGTGTTACATGACTTTGTTGCGTGTGACACGTTGATTGAGCATGCATCATGTACTTGCGCATTTTACATGGAGTGCTTTACTTACTGCAGTTACTTTATCTTATGCATGTTATCATATATTCATGTGCTATGTGATTTTGTATTATATTTATGTGCTATGTGGCTATATCATTTCGGTATGCACGTTTTGTATTGGTTTGAGGCGGGCATCTACTGGGTGATTTCGGTCACTCACCCCTACTTCCCAGGTGAGCCGGATGAGAACTACGAGCACATCTTTGTTGAGGACGGGACGGACATAGCGGAATGGACTGGTGGATAGCTGCAGCTAGGATACGAGGGGAACTCTGCAACTGATTTTTCGTAGTTATCTTTTGGGGATTTTCTCAGACTTCTTTAGTACTTTTATTATCAGAGTTTTATTCAGTAATGTAATGACGATTAATGGAGTTTAATTTAAGTTATGATTTACGTTTCCGCGAGAAAAATTTCTACGTTATTTCTGACGTGTAAGAGATTGATTCGACGCCTTGTATTCTCCTCAGCGAGATACGGCGGGTGCACTGTTCCCGATGCTAGGGTTCGGGAGCAGAGCGCTACAGGTGGTATCAGAGCCGAGGCTTCAGATCTGCCTTGGAAACGCAGGCTTAATTAGATCACTTAGACATAAGTTACGATCTTTTATTTCGATCTTACCCCTAATAAACAAAGTAGACTTAAGATATGATCCTAGACCTAGGTTATGATCGGGTTATGGGAGGTGTGTGCCGATGGTGAGCTTTCCTTGTCTAACTATCGATTTATCGGCGTTCAACTTTCCAACTTATTAATGACTAATCCGATTTCTTCTCATGAACTTGGATAACAGGAAATGCCTCCATGACGTGAGCCAGCTGGAAATAGTGGCGAGAACCACCAGAATCAGGGGATTATCCCCAAGCACTTGAAGATGTCATAATCACCATGACCAACACCCCAGCACAGTAGCATCAGCTGCTGAACCGGCATGAACCGCCTCCACCACCATCTCACTCAGACCTGAGATTCTTTGACAAGGAGATACAGAAGTAGAATGTCAAATAAGCCAAAGATATTAGTCCTATGAGAGATATTGATTGATAATGATAAGTGAACACTACTAAAATAAGTACAGTGGAATGACGAATTATTACAAATTGGATTATGTGTTGATCACTAGAAACACGTAAGTACAGATGTACCGAGTAGGCTTGAATTGTAGCAGAGTAAGTATGAACAAGTTGTTTTTCAGGTGAGATCTAACTAAGTTAAAACCCGCAGATGAGATAACCAAGTAAAGAAGTACGGTGGGTCAGTGTGGCGTGTGGAAGCATGGTGAATTAGAACACCTTAGGTCGATTAATATTAGTGTGCCATATTAGGATTGGACAACTTAAGTTAAAGATCCATAAGAAACAGTACATAGGTGGAATTTCCGCTGACCCTAAAGGGTGACTTAGAAAAATTATACGAAGTATTGGAATATAAATTTTCAAGTAGCCAACTATTTTCATATAAGCACGTACACCAAGATATATTCTAAATTTCAAAGGTATTTCAAAGATCTTGCTTCTAAATATTTCGACTAATTTCAATCTTTTATACAATATATTACTTTACAAGGCTATATTTCTTTCCAAATTCATATATCAATACAATGGAATTTTGACTACCCCTGACAACACCGATATATTTCAAAATATTGATGTTTTTGAACAGCGATATATTTTTATATCTCTTATATTTCTCAAACTTTTGTTTAGCATATTTATTTTGCTAAAATAATTTTGTTCATACTATCGATATCGCAAGTCTTTTACCCATTAAATGCTTTTGAATATATTTATCTGCTTGCGATGACCTTATTTAATTTTGCAAAGTAGAAATAGTTTCAAAATATATATACTCATTCTTTTGGAAAGAGAAGTACCGAATTCAAAATTGCGTTATAAAACTTTATATTTGCTGAATTTTCGATCGTTGTATTTTGCGAAACAAACCATAGCTTTCAAATATATATTTCGTTGGAAAGGAAAAGACACCGCCGTTCAAAGCGTTTTGTAAGTTTTACGATGGTTGTTTCTCAATTGTTTTAAAGGGGTTTTTAACCGTAACTTTTGCAAACAAGTTATAAGATCGTTTTATAAATAGTCATTTAAGACGTCGTGTTGCGAAAACAAATACTTTAGGTTTTGTGTTTACAAAAAAAATTAGAAGGTACACTATTGTAAACAGTTAAAGCTATATCCCAGATTATAGCTACGTAATCTACTTTTCTTTAAATTGAAGAAAAATATGTCCATGCATATACTTCATATATTGGGTGGTTGATGATATCTTTGGAAAAAGTAAGGACCTGATCATAGAACCAGTTCATAAGTATATAAGAAATGATTTTGAGGACTTGATTCTATATTTATGAAATATAACGATTAATGCATCGAAGGATTTGATGGACATTTTGGATGGTCACGTAACTAGGAGATGAATTATATATGATGAGTTAAGAATTCGGATTCGTAGACTATAATAAGTTGAATGATACACTTCAAGTGATATAAAGGAAAGTTTATAAGTTGTAATTATAGAAATTAAGTTAAAGATTATATTACACTTAAGAACTGATCTTAGAGGGTTGCTATGAGCGCAGATAAGTACGATATTGACTGATGACTCGGTTGGAACCCCTGGTATGATCACAATACCATAGGCTTGATTCTAGAATTATACGAGAAGCAGGTTATGATCTTGAATAAGCGGAGAATAATGGACTTAGAAACTATCTTGTTGGGTACAAGAAATGATTATCGATGCCTTAGTCTGTGTCGAGAAAATGTAATGTTAACCTTTATCAACATATGCAATAGATATTTAGTTTGGTAAATACCTAGGTCAATGAATTAAGTAGAACCATACTAAGTCATGGATTACACCAAATGCAAGTTTCGAGGACGAAACTTATTGTAAGGGGAGAGGAATGTTAGGCCCCGTAAACAATGCTACGTGAAATTGCATGCCATGCAAGTACACAGGCACACACATGTTGACATACAAATAAAACAAATATAAATATATTATACATATCTACACATACTACATGGCAAAAAAAAAATTAAAGAAAAAGGAAATAGATAGATTTAAAACCTAGAAACCTAATATGATTAGGAAGTAAATAGATAGAGTTTAAATCAATCACAAGTCCAAATTAAAATAAGATAACCCAGATATCCTAGGATTTTATCTACCACACATCTATACCTATACACCTACACAACACAAATCCTTCTCATTCATCAAAACTAATAGGGCGACTCTTTTCTCCCAAAAATGCCAAGCTCCAGCCGTTCCTTTATTCTCCAAATTCCATGTTGCTGCTGCTAGTTTCAAGGGCCAAAAACAATAATTTTTGGTCCGTTCTTCATCCCGGTTCATCATATAACGCATATAGTCGAGATCGAGGCAAGTATCCTTACCATATTTGCTATGTTTTTCCAAGGTTATGATGTTATTTTCATATCAAAATATGGATCATATATAAATACTTGTGATTGCATAGATTGTTGTAAATATATATGTAAATTGCATTGTATATGTATATGATTTTTTTTATATATGGCCGACTTATATAAAAAAAAGTGTCAACTTTTGGTAAGATTGTTATCCTGGCCGAGGGTAATATTATTTTACATAGCGTCTATATTTGGCCAAAAAATATATACTTTGACATATAGTGCGAGCTTTCTTATGAAATTTCTACAAAAATTTATGAATATATATATGTGGAGTTGCAAGTTTGGTGTGGTAAGTGCTGAGAGCAATTTTTGTGTGTGTGAAGAAGGGGTATTCGGCCAAAGGTAGGTATGTTGGTATTTAATGAATATTTAAACAGTATACAAAATTTCAGCTGTGCATAATTATTTATATATATTGATTCGAGTATGAATTTTAAAAAAAAATGGCCGAAGTATCTTTCATACCATCCCTACTGGAGAGGGCAAAATACATTTGTTAAAAGTATGATTAACATATTAATTCTATATTACACTATATAATATTTCGATTGCGAATCCTCATTGTGCTTTGTACAATGGCAGTTTGCACAACTTTTATTTCGGCCACGCTACACATTTTGGGATGTGAACTTCTATAATTTAATATGTACAAACCATTAGGTAATTGAACAAAACATATGAATATATATAAATAGGTGGGATAGCAAACTTCCTGTTTTGTGCCTAGCTCCTTTCTTTTCTAGCTTTCTATGTTTTTCAATTTGTGAAAGGTTGTTATGCTTGTAAATCTACGTGTCTTGAATTGTCGTAGGTATGGAGTCTGCAATTGAAATAGTAACTGAATCCTTGTAGTCGTATAAGTGGTAGCTATGCTTGCGAAATTGCAATATGCACACCTGCTGGTTGCAAATAATGAGTTATATACATATGTGTATGCATGGTTAATTGAGTCATTATATATGGATTGAACAAAGATGGAAAAAAATGCTATGAACTAATTATTTTGAGTCAGTCAAATTAACCTTTATTATTAGGTATTGATGTTTATACTAAAATTGTTTAGATTCGAGCCTAGAAGAGAATGAAGTTAATTCGTCAAAAAGGTAGGTGCCTCTTCCCCCTCAAACGGGTATGATTCATGCATGCTTTGATGGTATACTAATGTGTTTCGTTGTTTTAATTGTTTAAGTTGTAAATTTTGTTTCGTTGTTTTTATTTGTTTAAGTGGTAAATTTTGTATATGTTGGAAAGCATGAGATATATTGTTTATGGCTGCTATGTGCGTGTATGTGTGTGTGAAATTGGTGGTATGATTGAATCGAAAACAAAAATATCCTTAAAAAATGGGGGAAAAGGGGAACTTTTACATTAGGAGCCTTTAAGAAGTTGTGTTTGGCCTTAGAATAGGTTCCTATAGACTGGAAATAGGAGAAAATGGGGGTTGGGATCGAAAAACAAATCACAGCGCGCGTTGCCACTGGCGGAACATCCAATTAAATAAATAAATAAATAATTAAATTAAAACAGAGAACAGGCCAGCCAACGGACCGGGTCGGCTGGCCAGCGGGTCAGACCGAAGGCGGCCCATTAACCTCTCAAAAAAAATGTATCGGGCATGGCGAATCAGGCCAGGAAAATATAATTAAATACCAATAAGAATTCAAATAAATTCAAGGAAATATAAAAGGTTAAAATTAAATTATTTTCACTTAATTTCTGAAGATTGGTAAATTTAAGTAATTAAAATTAATAGTAATAAATAGAATTAAGCAAGGGAAACATAGGGGAAATTAGTAGAAAATTCTAGTAAACTAATACAAGTTAAGGAAAAATAAGGGTGGCGATAAATAACAACTTTCCAACATTCAAAAATTTCACAAAGCCAAATATTGAGTGCCGGAGGATGGTGAGGATGGGCCAGGGGCCTCAGGCAATTGTGTTTTTGCATTCATGGCACGTGCATTGCATGATGGCGGGTTGTGACGTACGGGTCACGGGCGCTCAGGATGGTGTACGGTGGCGGGGCCACGACACTCAGGATGGTGTGCAGTGGCGCGGCCACGCACACTCAGTATGGTGACTGTGGGGTGTACGACCTGCAGCCACTCAGTAGGACCCGGGTTCATGCATTGCACGGTATAGATATCGGCATTCTGTGTTACATGACTTTGTTGCGTGTGACACGTTGATTGAGCATGCATCATGTACTTGCGCATTTTACATGGAGTGCTTTACTTACTGCAGTTACTTTATCTTATGCATGTTATCATATATTCATGTGCTATGTGATTTTGTATTATATTTATGTGCCATGTGGCTATATCATTTCGGTATGCACGTTTTGTATTGGTTTGAGGCGGGCATCTACTGGGTGATTTCAGTCACTCACCCCTACTTCCCAGGTGAGCCGTATGAGAACTACGAGCACATCTTTGTTGAGGACGGGACGGACATAGCGGAATGGGCTGGTGGATAGCTGCAGCTAGGATACGAGGGGAACTCTACAACTGATTTTTCGTAGTTATCTTTTTGGGATTTTCTCAGACTTCTTTAGTACTTTTATTATCAGAGTTTTATTCAGTAATGTAATGACGATTAATGGAGTTTAATTTAAGTTATGATTTACGTTTCCGCGAGAAAAATTTCTACGTTATTTCTGACGTGTAAGAGATTGATTCGACGCCTTGTATTCTCCTCAGCGAGATACGGCGGGTGCACTGTTCCCGATGCTAGGGTTCGGGAGCGGAGCGCTACAACGAGGATTGCCTATGCTTGATTTAGACAACTTTCAGTTGTGTGAATCTTACATAAAAGGCAAACAGACACGAGTCTTAGAACTATTACATATTGATTTGTTTGGTCCTAGTCACACTACAAGCCTTGGTGGGTGCCATTATGCATGCGTGATTCTGTATGATTTTTCTCGTTACACTTGGACTTTATTTCTTGCACATAAGGATGATAGTGCCATTGAGATTGCGAAATTAATCAAACAGCTTGAAAATCAATGCGGTGTAAATGTGAAAAAGATAAGAAGCGATAGAGGCGGTGAGTTTAAAAACAAAGAGATGATTTCATTTTGCAAAGAAAAGGGAATTAAGCATGAGTTTTTGCCACCTAGAACTCCACAATTAAATGGAGTAGTAGAAAGAAAGAATCGAACTTTACAAGAAATAGCTAGGACTATGTTATGTGAAAATAAATTGCCTAGATTTCTATGGGCAGAAGCCGTAAATTGTGCATGCTATATTGTAAATCGCCTATCTATAAGAAAGAAAATTAACAAGACGCCTTATGAGATTTTGAATGATCGCATGCATAAGATTGACTATTTTCGTGTGTTTGGATGCAAATGTTTTGTTCTAAATACAAAAGATAATTTAGACAAATTTGAATCCAAATTAATTGAGTGCATTTTTGTTGGATATTCTATAAATTCAAAGGCATACAGGTGTTATGATCCTCTCACTAGACAAATCATGGAATCTATTCCTGTGAAATTCAATGAATTTGGTGAGATTGATAAAGATAAAGAATATGACGATGACTTTGAATTAAAACCCGTGTTGAATGAAGATGATGGTACATTTGATATGCATGATATGAATGACACACTAGAAATGCATGATCACATAGAAATGCATGAGAACATAGAAAATAATCAACCAAGATGGCATAGAGATCACCCACATGATCTCATCATAGGCGACCTCACTCACGGTGTGCGACCACGTAGAAGAATTACTTCGGACGAAATAAATGAATTTCATGCTATGATTTCTGAAATTGAGCCCAAAAATGTGCATGATGCTTTGAGTGATTCTTCTTGGATTGATGCCATGCATGATGAACTTAATCAATTTGTTAGAAACGATGTATGAGATTTAGTGTCATGACCACAAGATAAGACTATAATAGGCACAAAGTGGGTATTTAGGAATAAAATGAATGAAGAAGGAAAGGTCGTTAGGAATAAAGCGAGACTTGTAGCACAAGGCTATAATCAAGAGGAAGGAATTGACTACGATGAACCATTTGCACCCGTAGCACGTTTAGAAGCTATACGACTATTACTTGCTATTGCTTGCATGAAAGATTTTAAATTATATCAAATGGACGTAAAAAGTGCATTCCTAAACAGATTTATACAAGAAGAAGTATACGTGAAGCAACCACCTGGTTTTGAAGATTTGAAACATCCTGATCACGTGTACAAACTAAAGAAGGCACTATACGGCCTAAAGCAAGCACCGAGAGCATGGTATGATCGTTTTGCTACTTTCCTTCTAGAAAATGATTTCAAACGAGGTACTATAGATAGTACACTATTTTTGAAACAAGATAAATCGGATTTACTTATTATCCAAATCTACGTTGATGACATTATTTTCGGTTCTACCTCACATAGACTTGTTGAAGATTTTGAAAATTGCATGAAATCTGAATTTGAAATGTCTATGGTTGGTGAACTTAATTATTTTCTTGGCTTGCAGATTAAGCAAACGAGTAAAGGGATTCACATAAGTCAAGCAAAATATGTCAATGACATGATTAAAAAGTTTAACTTTGAAAATTTGAAACCATCTCCCACCCCTATGAGTGTCACTACTAAATTGGACAAAGACGAACATGGTAAAGACGTTGATAATGGCTTATATCGATCGATGATAGGTTCTTTGCTATATTTAACTGCTAGTAGGCCTGATATCATGTTTAGTGTATGCATGTGCGCACAATTTCAGAGTCAACCTAAGGTGTCTCACTATAATGCGGTAAAAAGAATATTCCGTTATATTAAGCACACGCCCACCTTAGGAATTTGGTACGATAAGGATTCCACATTTAACTTACATGCTTATACTGATGCAGATTATGGTGGCTGCAAAATAGATAGAAAGAGCACGAGTGGGACTTGCCAATTTATAGGAAACTCACTCATTTCATGGTTTTCCAAAAAGCAAGCAAGCGTTGCTTTGTCCACTACTGAGGCTGAGTACATGGCACTTAGCCTTTGTTGCACACAGTTGTTGTGGATAAAACAACAACTTTCGGACTTTGGAATTACCGTAAATAGAATTCCTATATATTGTGATAGTATGAGTGCCATTAATTTGTCTAAGAAACCTGTGTTACACTCTAAGGCTAAGCAAATAGAAGTACGCTATCACTTTCTTTGTGATCACATAAACAATGGTGATATCGTCATAGATCACGTACGCACAGAAGCACAAGTAGCGGATATTTTTACAAAAGCCTTAAATCAAGCCACGTATGAATCTCTTCGTTCTAAATTAGGCATGATTCCAGCTGATATGATTTGACGTGATTTGATTTTCTTTCCTTATTTACAGGAATCTTTTGATTTAATTTCCAAAATAAAGGGGGAGAGAAAGCATGATTTAAGGGGGAGAGAGATACAAGGGGAGAGAGACGCTAATTGATACTGATTGCACAAATAAAGGAGGAGCCAGATTTGAAATTTGAATGTTTGAAGGGGGAGCGATAATATTTAAATCATATGCATATGTTATTTTGAAAATCATCAAAAGAGGGAGATTGTAGAGAAAAAGGGGTTTGAGTGATTTCAAAATATGTGATTTAAATGCATGACATACACAAAAACGTGCATGATATATACATGTATGCATGATACGTTGCTTACTACTTGCCTTATTTAGCTTGTATATAATGTTGCCGTACTAACAAGCCATGAAGCGTTAAAGCTTACATCATATGGCAAACATTTGTTGTGTTTATACTATTTTCAGGTGCCACCATTAATGAACTAAACTAGTTCATTAAGTGAAGTACTTAGTTAATAAAACTAAGTAGTTCATTAAAGGAAGCCACATTTGGAAAAGGCACAAAGGCAACAAGGCTAAGGAAGGAAAGTCTTCTCCTCCTCCCCTCATTAATATATACACGCCATATACATATATAATACATATATTTTCAGATTTTTTAAAAAAGGCGCATGCACATGTATTCCAACGTACTACCGACACGTTATATACGTACGTACGTTAACGTCATACCACTATACTTAACTCATATTTATGAGTATATTCAGGTCTTATATCATATGATATAAGTCATGGTGATGACAAATTAAATACGACACGTTAAAAGGTTCTAAACCGAAAATTGTCGTATCAGGCGAATACCAAAACTTCACCAACATGTCACGTACTTGACATAAATAGATGGTCAGCCCCTACATCTCAAAAATCATCAAAAATTTCGTGGGTTTGAGAATATTTTCAGCCAAAAATACTTTCCATGTTGGCACACACAAATCACCTCACATTAAGGCCAAAATGTGAAGATTTCAATTTTAATTTTGTCACATGTTAATGGCGCCACTTTAGACCAGTCAGGTGCTGAGATTTAAAGTATATATTATATATATTATGTGTAACATAATATATATATAACATGTGCAAGAAGTTGGAATTTAATTAGAGAAAAATCGAGTAATCGATAAATATCAAAAATTCGGTTTTCTACGCACACAACACATGGAACGTTTTTGGTACATCATATGACACGTATCTAGACACTTTTTACATATGTTATACATCTTAAAGTGTTCTAGAAAATTAAATTAAGGGCTGATTGGAATATAACATGTGTGTATTATTAAATGTGCACTATTTTACAAAGTTAGCAAAAATAAATTTCAGCACATGCACATACACTATCTAATGCCCCTACAGCTGAGATGGAGCTTATTTGGAGCCTTGTTGGCATATTGATTGGTCAAGGATCAATCATACAATGTTGGTGAATTAAAGAGAGAAGCTACAAATGGTAAGATTTCAAACTTTGTCTCACTTATAACACATGCTAAAAATTTTAGCATGTGTAAGTATGGTGGCCGAATTTGAGCATTAAAGGCTATATTTTATCATCTTGAATTATGTGATTGATTGGGAGAAGAAATGGAAGTAATTTGAATATTTTTTTAAATTCATAAATTGTGATATTTTATATATCACACATGCTGAAAATTTTTCAGCATGTGTGTAATGTGTCATGGCCGAATGTGTGAGCATAAAAGTGTCCTAATTCATTTCCAATGTGATAAGGACATTTGCCATCGATTGGTGATTCATTTTCATTAGAAAAATCAAAGAAAAATAGAATTATTTTGAATTGTACAACCATGTAACACATGCTGAAAATTCAGCATGGTAAAACCTCTTAATGGCCGATTTTTTGCTTAGTAAGGGAGAAATTTTGTCTTGCAACATTTATGTGACAATCTTGTGTATTATGGAATTAATTTTATGATTGATTTTGGCACATGTTTGAGTGATATATTCAGATTTTTCCAAGTCATCAATGATGACAACATCCAACCAATCATGAAGTGCCAAGTAAGCAAAGCTTAAATGATCATCCAATGAGAAGATGCCAAGTAAGCAAGACCATGTCACAATGATGTCTTACATTCTCCCAAGGACTTAGAAGATAATTTTCAAGAGGGGGAGGATACCTATAGGGGACGGCTACATGGCATTAAAAGGAAAGAAGATGAGCAAAAACAAGACAAGCACAAGCATTGCAAAATCAAAGTGATCAAACGCCTAACTCTTCCTCTTCTACATTCTCTTTCTTTCTTTCTTCTTGAAAGCCTATTGTATTCATATTTTTCAATCTTGAATAGGCTTGATATAGACCACCACATATTCCATATCTTTGTAAAAGATAGATCAAGGTGTGATCAATCTTCATTCTTGTGAGGTGGTGGTGTTCGTGCGAATTGTATTCATCGTACAAGGTTTGTAAAGGGTTGGAGTTGGTGTGTAACTCCATCAACCCTGTGGTAAGGTGTATTGCATGTGTGCGACTAGTGTGAACCAAGGAAGGTGTTCATTGAAGACTGGAGTAGGTTGTTTATAACCGAACCAGTATAAAATTCTTGGTGCCATTTACTTTCAGCATTTACTTTCTGTTACTGCACAGTTTACTCTTTTTGTTGGCGTTCGTAAAAACATTAAACGACTTTCAAAAATCTTGAAAATTTTCAGAAACATAGCCACAGTTCTAGGGTTAATTTGGCACAAGTTTCAACCCTTTTGGATAAGTATAAGTCGATCAAACATCAAAAGTTATGAGACTAGTGCAGTCTGATCTTTAGACTTGCAAAGGTTGAGACTTTGATTGTAATTGACCTACTTCCCAAAAGAATTTTGCAAAACTGTTTCAACCCACTTAAATATAGTATATAAGGAGTTAGTGGTTACATTTTCATAGCATTTGGACTTACACACAAATAGTAATAAATTTTTCAAAACCGTCTACCGTTTCTGGCAGATTCATGCAATCTAATCCTCAACAATTTTTGAAGGGGTTAAAGGTTGAATGTTAATTTGAAATTTTTAGGGGACCCTCATAACATCTGAGGCTAAGTTCTCCCAAAATATCAGAATTTTTGGAGACCTATAACCTTGTTTTAAAAACGTTTTAATACTGTTCCTGGAAACAGAATCTATTTTCGGAAGTTGAGTTGTTTAGTTTCAAACAAATTTTTAAAAACCACACTTTTCGTACCACCTATTCAACCCCCCCCCCCTTCTAGTGGTGCCTTGCAGATCCTACATCATGTGTGAAGAAGAGGAAGGCTTCACCTATTCCATACACATTCAAGCTAAGAAGAAGAGTAAGTTGAAAAAGGCAAGTACACTATACATACTCATGACTTGGATGTGAAAGTGCATTCTTGAATGTCTAGATGTTATTAAGTTTTAATCTTAGAGGTGAAATGCTAAGTTTTAATGCTTGAAACTTTCGGTCCTTAAGTAAAGAGGCTTGCATGCGTGGGATTTGCTCCAAAGGTGGATTCTTTGTTGTTTTAAGCATGAATATGTGGTAAATCTAAGATGAATGTGACAAAGATCTTGTCTTTGATATGTATGGGGGACGGCTGGATGAAAAAGGGGAAGATAAATGTAGTCCTTGTAAGAAATTGCAACTTGAGGGGTAAAGTGTGAACAAGATGTGTGCTTTATTTGTTAGGCATAATGTGTTCATTATGGATATATTATTTTTGCCCTTGCATGCGTATAAACGGGCTGTTTTGGGGTTAGGGTGTGTATGCACAAATTGTACCAAGGATTGATTCTAGTATGAACATGATGTGCATAGTCAAAGGAATGATATATGTGTCATTCAAACTGTTTTGGTGTAGCGCCCCGCACCCGGGCCTCGTCCGGATACGGTGCACCCGCCGTACTTCACTAAGGAGAGTACAAAGCGTCATGTGTAACATACGAAAATCCATAATATAAGTCATGGATTCCCATACTGACATTTAACATGACAGTAAAATTTAGGCAGAATTAAAACTTTCCAAGTTAAACATGCATTACAAAATAACTACGTCCCCAAAAGTAGCAGTCACACAAAACATCAAGGTCACACCCCACAGAGTACCAGCATAGTCATAATACAATCATCTGAGTAGCACAAAAGTCCTTAAGTTCATCTCCCTTCATGTCTTCACGCCTACGGATACGGGACCCTCGGCTCATCCTCAATCCACTCTATCTTGGCATTATCTGGGGGAAAAAAATAAAGTGTGAGTGATAAAAATCACCCAGCAAGGATACAATAAACGACCATGACATACATAAAGAATTAGGGCGTGAATGTAACAACATAAACCTTAGAATAGCAAGTCATACCTGTCTTAAGTCCTGAAATCAACCGAAGGTACGGACTGGGCATAATTCTAGACAGCGTTAACCACTATCGACTTATTAAGTCCTTAGCTGTATCATACCACGTATTAACGTAATCATGAGTTATGCAATATGCAGTGCAATGCATGATGTCATGCCATGTCGTGTCAAAAACATCAGTATGGTCCCATAAAAGTCATGTCATAAAAACAGAGTGTCAGATCAATTAACCCCGGATCTGAGCGGGTCCAGAACAGATATCAGATCAATTAACCCCGGATCTGAGCGGGTCCAGAACAGATATCAGATCAATTAACCCCGGATCTGAACGGGTCCAGAACAGATATCAGATCAATTAACCCCAGATCTGAGCGGGTCCAGAACAGATATCATGTCATCAGACCAATTAACCCCGGGTCTGGAGTCGGGTTAGTAGCATGCTTAGCCGGCAAGGAATTCATGAAGCTTTCTTTTAAAATATGGGACCGTAAAAACTTTTCATGCATACGAAAAGATAATCACTTGTAAAACTTGCTTGCATCATAAAATCCATGAAAATCGGGTTCATGATCATGCATGATACATGTCGTGATATTAAATGCAAGCCATGACATAAATGATCATATGCATTCCTTATAACATGTCAACGTACATGGGTTTGGATGAATATTTCCACATTTTGTACTTCATTTACATAGGACGGTTAGGCTAACCATTTTGGTCCACTTCCACGCCTCTTTCGTCACAAGTACGTTAGGTGAAATCATAGATACTAGTCGTAGAAATGGGAATTTAATTTAAATAACCAAAAAGGCTTACTTACTTACTTTACGAGTTATTATAAGTGCTGGGACTGGGCTGACCAATGTTACTAAAAATTTAATTGTGGCAATTCCGTAATTCCGTTTCCAGAAATTCCAACTCGTATACGTCATAAACACGTGGGACTAGTGTCCTACCGAAATTTAGCTCATTTGCATGTCTCTAAGTCCCTTTTCTAAGCATGGAAAGTCGTTGCAAATTTAAAGGTGTTTCCAGTAATTCCTGTTGAGCAGTTTTACCAATTAATTCATTAAAAATAATCTAGAACTTGTTTTACTGAAATTCCAACTGGCATGTCTTCTAGACTCCTAGAGGTACCATCATGCCAAAAACCAGCTTTATTGGTTATTCACAAGGTCCTTTTTCGGATAGAACAAAAATGATGTTCTCTTCTGCCAGTCTCAGACTTTCCAGTCTGAGCAGCTTTAGTGGATATTTTATTAAAATTCTACACAACTCCTTTTTCAAAAATTCCAACTTGTACATTTCCTATACACATAATGAAGTCATCACACCGAAATTTAGCCCTTTTGAATATTTACAAGGTCTCTTTTCAGGCCATGCAAAACGTTACATCATCCAGTCCTGTTCCAGAATTTACAGTCTGAGCATTCTCACCAATTATTTTGTTAAAAATCAACCATAATTTATTTTCACAAAATTCCAACTGGCATTTCTTCTACACACATAGGGCTAGTTCTGTGAAGGAGACCAGATTTATTGAAGCTTCAAAAGGCCCTTTTAAATTCGTTCAACTCAGGAGCCAATTCTGTCCTGCTCCAGAATTTCCTGCTGGAGCAGTATTACCACATGATTTATTAAAAATAATCCTTAGCTTATTTTAACGAAATTCCAACTCTCAATCGTGCTACACTCATAGGACTAACTTTGTGCCAAAAATTAGATTCATTGAAGGTCTGGAAGTCCAGTTCCAAAGTCGTTGAAGATGTCACTCATTCTGCCCAGTTCCAGTACTTTGATATTTTGTCATGGTTAAAGTCACATACACCCATTCATGTTGTCCTTTTGCACTAGGTCATTGATTAACACTTATAACCCATTGTGACATAAATTTCCAGGTTGCATGCTTGTTATAAAATCACCTTTGCATCACAATAAACAGTTTGTAGACATCTAACCAAACTATCATCATATCTATCACATGCATGCACTCCTAGGACCTTCAAAATTGCATCCAAGAGTTAATCTTGTCTAGGCCTACTTAGACTATCCTTGTATTACTCTAAATCAGCCTCAAACCATATTGCATGTAGGAATTAACATCATCTTAGACACAATAACCCACATGCAAGACATTATTCTTGAGAGATAGCTAAGATACAATCTTAAACTTAAAGGGTACCACTAAAGATCACATCTTTGAATACTTTAACCATTCAAGACACTAATCCTTTAGGTAAATCATGAGAGATTAGTGTATACTTGCCTCTTCAAGCCAAAGTTTTTGCCTTTGCTTGGTTTGGAGTGAGTTGAGTTGGAAACCTTCTCCTCCTACTCCCTTGTATACACGGTTTTGAAGAAGAGGGAGGAAAAAGATTAGTCTTCCTTAAATGATGAAAAATAAAGTTTTATTTGTGCCAAAACATCTTACCAAAATTGTCTTGGAATGGAGCTTCAAGGGTAGCTAGATAGCTTCACCTAAGAGTGTTGAAGATCTTCACCCTTGAGCATGGAGGCCACGGTTTGGGAGGGAAACAACACCCATGTGAGCTTCACTATTTGACATGGAAAATTTGCTTAAGAAGCTTGAAAGGAGGCTTACCTAGATGCTTCTTGAGCTTGGTGATGAGAGTGGAGTTGAACCTCTAGCTCCAAGATGAAGGAACCGGATGGGGGTGTGAGGGAAATGAAAAACCTTCTAAGTGTGGTCTTGGCTTGGTTTGAGAGAAAAATTTCAAGATGGAGTGAAATGAGGCTTCTAGGTTAGTTTAAAATAAATCATGATGGGGGGTTTGGAGAGGGGAATCCGGCGCATGGGGGAGGGGAGAGAAAAGCAAGCCTTAGGCCTCTAGGTTGTAAGCTTTTGTCTCCATGCTTGTTTATTTTATCATTTCTTCCTTTGCATGCTTTCTTTGTTTTATTATTTAATTCCAAGTAATTTGATATTTTAATTATTAATCATGAAATAGAATTATGGAGAGGGTTCTAGAGACTTTTCATGCCTTGGCCGAAATCTTAGGGGTGTTGGGGGTATTTTGGTCATTTCACATTTATCCTACCCCATATCTATATGATTTACAATATTGTTTATTTCATTAAATTTTGATTTTAATCTTTGTTTTTATGTTTGTATAAGAACTAGTTTACTTCAAGGGTGATCAATGACCCTTGGCCGTTTCCACAAGGGGTATTACACACCTCGTAGTTTTCGCTTGTATAACTATTTAGTGTTCGTCCTAAAGGAACTTAAAGGATTTGAATAAAAAGCGACAAATGTGCCTTAGTAACATGCTCGAGAAGGGTTCATCGCTTTTACTTAATCATAGTCTCAAGTACATGATCGTTGGGGTACAACATCCTCCCCCCCTTATTATAAGTTTCGTCCTCGAAACTTCTGAACTAATCAAAAAGACACGGGTATTTATTCCTCATGTCTTCCTCCGTTTCCCATGTTGCTTCTGCTTCTGAGTGATGCTTCCACTGTACCTTTACCATGGGTATGGTTCTCTTTCTTAGCACCTTCTCTTTCTGATCAATTATCCTTATGGGCTCTTCTTCATAAGATACATCTTTATCAACCTTCAACTGTTGATCTTCAAGGACGTGGCCGGGGTCATATACATATCGCCGAAGTTGTGAAACGTGGAATACGTCGTGCAGCTGAGAAAGTGATGGTGGTAGCGCCAAGCGGTATGCAACTTCGCCCACTCTCTCAAGTATTTCATACGGTCCAATGAATCTTGGGCTTAGCTTTCCTTTAATGCCAAACCTTTTGACACCTTTAGTCGGAGAAACCTTTAGAAAAACTTTCTCTCCCTCTTGGAACTCCAAAGGTCTCCTTCTTTCGTCTGCCCATATCTTCATCCTATCCTGTGCCGCTCTTAGTCTTTGCTGGACAAGCTTCACCTTCTCTCGTGTGTGCTCAACTATGTCGGGTCCTGTGTAGATCTTATCTCCAATTTCATCCCAATAGAGTGGGGACCGACATTTTCGTCCATACAGTGCTTCGTATGGTGCCATCCCGATGGACCTATGGAAGCTATTATTATAAGAGAACTCGACGAGCTTAAGGCTTCTATCCCAGCTTCCTCCGAAATCAAGGATGCAAGCGCGGAGCATATCCTCTAGGGTTTGGATTGTTCTTTCTGACTGTCCATCTGTTTGAGGATGAAAGGCGGAACTCATCCTAATTTCTGTGCCCATTGCCTTTTGAAAGGCGGTCCAAAATCTGGAAGTGAAACGGGGGTCACGGTCGCATACGATACTTATGGGAACCCCGTGCAAGCAAACGATGTGGTCGACGTACATTGAGGCTAACTTCTCCATAGATGCCTTAATCGTCATGGGCAGAAAGTGTGCGGTCTTAGTCAAACGATCCACAACAACCCATATAGCATCATTCCCATACTTGGTCTTGGGTAGATCGGTCACAAAGTCCATGGTGATGTGATCCCATTTCCATTCCGGCACTTCTAAGGGTTGCAATAATCCAGCAGGTCTCTGGTGCTCAGCTTTCACTCTTTGACAAATTAGACAGCGCTCAACAAATTCTGCTATTTGGTTCTTCATACCGGGCCACCAAAACTTTTGTTTGAGATCTTGGTACATCTTATTAGTTCCGGGATGTATAGACAGTCGTGAATTATGAGCTTCTTTCAAAACCTCCTCCTTGAGTTCTTTATCTTCAGGAATACACAGCCGTCCTTGATACCATAAACTGTCGTCATTACAGACCTCAAAGTCGTCTCGTGGCTTATCCTTCATTCTTTCTTTGATTTTTCTCAGCGTTTCGTCTCTCCCTTGAGCTTCTTTGATCTTATCAATTAATGAAGGGATAAGGACTAACTTGGCAAGAACCTCTTCGACTGAGTCCACTTCTTCTAAACCAAATTCTTCCATGTCTCGTTGAAGAGGTGGTTGTCGTGGGTGACTTGTCTTCCGGCTTAAAGCATCAGCAACCTTATTAGCCTTTCCCGGATGATATTGAATGGAGAGATCGTAGTCCTTTATTAATTCCAACCATCTGCGCTGCCGCATATTAAGCTCCTTCTGGGTGAATAGGTACTTCAGGCTCTTGTGGTCTGTATAAATTTCGCATCTTTCGCCATACAAGTAATGCCTCCATTTTTTCAATGCGAAAACCACTGCAGCAAGCTCCAAGTCATGGACAGGATAGTTTTGTTCAAATGGTTTCAACTGTCGGGATGCATACGCTATCACTTTGTCATTCTGCATAAGGACACATCCGAGACCATTCTTCGAAGCATCACTGTAAACTACATACTTCTCGCCAGGAGTGGGTTGAGCTAGGATAGGTGCGGATGTCAACTTTGCTTTTAGTTTGGAGAAACTCTTTTCACAGTCAGCACTCCACTCGAATTTGGTTTTCTTCTGGGTTAGTCTGGTGAGAGGGATGGCTATCCTCGAGAATCCTTCCACAAACTTTCTATAATATCCGGCCAGCCCGAGAAAACTTCTTACTTCAGTGACATTTGTGGGCCGTGGCCATTCTGTGATAGCTTCAATCTTCTTGGGGTCTACTGAAATCCCCTCTTCTGATATCACATGACCAAGAAACGATACGCTTCGCAGCCAAAACTCGCATTTACTGAACTTAGCATATAGCTGTCTCGCTCTTAGAATATTTAAGACTGTCCTCAAATGAGCTGCGTGGGTCTCTTCATCGGGTGAATATATCAAGATGTCATCAATAAAGACTACCACGAATTTATCCAACTGCTCTTGGAAGATTCGATTCATGAGATCCATAAAGGCGGCTGGGGCATTGGTCAACCCAAAAGGCATGACTAGGAACTCATAATGTCCGTATCGGGTTCTGAAAGCAGTCCTAGGAACATCTTCCGCCTTAATCTTCAACTGGAAGTATCCCGACCGTAGGTCAATCTTACTAAAAATTCGAGATCCCTGCATTAAGATACTTTAAGTAGGGTTTAGGGAATATTCAAATCTTACACAAGTTACACTTATGATTTACTTACCCTGAGCTGGTCGAATAAGTCGTCGATCCGGGGCAACGGATACTTGTTCTTTATGGTAATTTTGTTGAGCTCCCGGTAATCAATGCATAAGCGCATACTTCCATCTTTCTTTTTCACGAATAGCACCGGAGCACCCCATGGTGAAACACTAGGGCGAATCAGTTTCTTCTCTAACAGTTCGTGTAACTGTTCCTTTAATTCCTTTAGTTCAGCCGGTGCCATGCGATAAGGGGCTTTCGATATGGGTTCCGCTCCTGGAACAAGGTTTATTTCGAAAGCGATCTCCCGATCGGGAGGTAATCCGGGCAAATCATCAGGAAATACATCAGGGTATTCTTGGACAATTGGGACCTGTGCAAGGGTAGGGCCTTCTTGCTCAGCACTTAGAACGTAAACCAGGAATCCTTCATGACCTTTCCTTAGTGCTTGGCTGGCACGAGCTGCGTTAATAAAGACTTTCTTAGACGGTTTCTTTAATTTGGCTCCTCCTTGAAATGTTATCTCATCTCGCACTGGGTTCCTAATGATGACTTGCCTGTTTCGGCAATCGATGTGAGCATGATTCTTTGAGAGCCAGTCCATTCCGAGAATCACATCAAAATCACTCATTGATATAGGGATCAAATTGGCCTCGAATAACTGACCATTAAACTCAAGTGTACAGTTCCTGAGTAGGTGATGGGAAACAAGCACCTGGTCGCCAGCTGCTTGTACTCTATAGGGTGTCTCTAGTCGAAGTGCATCATGGGCGATATTCTTAGCAAACTTCTTCGAGATAAAGGAGTGGCTAGCACCACTGTCAAACAACACATTTGCCGGTATGCTACATACTAATATGGTTCCTGGACCATGCACAATTACTAAGCAGTATGATAGACACGCAATAGTGAAATGTATTGAAGGCATAAAACTTAAAATCTTACCAGTCACTACATCAGCAGTCTCCTCGACATCAGCGTCGGTCATAGCGTGCACTCTTGCATTAGTACGGGGCCGCTGGTTCCTTTGTTGTTGCTGCGGCTGTGCATCTTTTTCTGGGCAGTCTTTAATCATGTGTCCATCCTTGCCGCATCTAAAACATTTTCCTGTTTTCCACCTGCACTCCCCCACATGCCTCTTCTGGCAGTGAGAGCATACCGGAATTGCTGGCTGCTGTGATGAGGTTTGATTCTTCTGATGATTATCTTGATTTTGCTTGCGGTACTGATTCTGTCCTTGACGAGCCGATCCTCTGAAGTTCTTCTTTGCCACCTTTTTGTATCTCTCATTCCCAGTCCCTTGTCTTTCTCGTTTCTGGCCCACGTCATCTCTTCGGATAATATCTCTCTCGATGCGGTAGCATGCATCTAGAAGTGCTCCAAAATCGGTAGGGTTTGCATTTACCAGCCATGTCCTAATCCTCGGATTCAGACCTCTTTCAAACTTCAGCATTTTCGTCTCCTCATCATTCATTGTAACAGGATGGAACCTCCCAAGGGCTATGAACTTGTTAGCGTACTCCGCCACTGTCATGCCTGATTCTTGTTTCAAAGATTCGAATTCATGCCTCTTTTGCAATTTGACAGATGGGGGAATATAGAACTTATGGAACTCTTGTAGGAATCTTTCCCAAGAAATCGGTCTAGGTAAGGGCTGCAGATTTGTCTTCCACCATTGATTGGCTTCGCTGATCAAGAAGGGTCGGATGGCCTGAGCTTTCATCTCTTCTGGGGCTTGGATCAGCTCAAAGCAGTTTTCAACTTCGTCTAGCCATTTTTCTGCAATGTCATGGTCTGGCTTTCCTTCGAACGGGGGTACGTTAGCCCTCTTAAGCTTCTCAAAGTAGTATTGGGCATCCCTTACTGGCTGATGTGGCTGAGGTGGAGCATTCTGGTGAATCAGGCCTTGCCCTATCTGAGTAACAATCTGACAAAAGGTCTGGAAGGTATTCATGTCTGGAATGACCGGAGGGACTGGTGCTTGTGGGGCTGGTGGTGGAGGATTCAGGTCCGGCTGAGGTGGCAGTGGGACCTGTGGTGGGGGCGGTGGAACGGGCTCCTGAGCAACTGGTCGTGCTCTCGGAGGTCTGCCACGTGGTTGCACCATCTGCACTTAAAAGTTTAGCATCTATTTAGATCATCGGAATTAGAATCAATTTAATTAGACTAATGGCCAAAAATCGAGAATCCTGAGGTAAAGAAAATAAAAGACACGTCTTATGTCGTAGACCTAGCTTCCATAGTTTAGGATTAGTTATCATGTAATATCCTAACCCGTCTAAGTGATCCTATTCTAAGGTCGCCACTCATCTAAGATCAAGACTTAGGTCTACAATCAAACTTAGATTGCTAAGATCGTAACTTAGTTCTATGTTCTGCCCGCAATCTAGAGCCTGGGCTCTGATACCACCTGTAGCGCCCCGCACCCGGGCCTCGTCCGGATACGGTGCACCCGCCGTACTTCACTAAGGAGAGTACAAAGCGTCATGTGTAACATACGAAAATCCATAATATAAGTCATGGATTCCCATACTGACATTTAACATGACAGTAAAATTTAGGCAGAATTAAAACTTTCCAAGTTAAACATGCATTACAAAATAACTACGTCCCCAAAAGTAGCAGTCACACAAAACATCAAGGTCACACCCCACAGAGTACCAGCATAGTCATAATACAATCATCTGAGTAGCACAAAAGTCCTTAAGTTCATCTCCCTTCATGTCTTCACGCCTACGGATACGGGACCCTCGGCTCATCCTCAATCCACTCTATCTTGGCATTATCTGGGGGAAAAAAATAAAGTGTGAGTGATAAAAATCACCCAGCAAGGATACAATAAACGACCATGACATACATAAAGAATTAGGGCGTGAATGTAACAACATAAACCTTAGAATAGCAAGTCATACCTGTCTTAAGTCCTGAAATCAACCGAAGGTACGGACTAGGCATAATTCTAGACAGCGTTAACCACTATCGACTTATTAAGTCCTTAGCTGTATCATACCACGTATTAACGTAATCATGAGTTATGCAATATGCAGTGCAATGCATGATGTCATGCCATGTCGTGTCAAAAACATCAGTATGGTCCCATAAAAGTCATGTCATAAAAACAGAGTGTCAGATCAATTAACCCCGGATCTGAGCGGGTCCAGAACAGATATCAGATCAATTAACCCCGGATCTGAGCGGGTCCAGAACAGATATCAGATCAATTAACCCCGGATCTGAACGGGTCCAGAACAGATATCAGATCAATTAACCCCGGATCTGAGCGGGTCCAGAACAGATATCATGTCATCAGACCAATTAACCCCGGGTCTGGAGTCGGGTTAGTAGCATGCTTAGCCGGCAAGGAATTCATGAAGCTTTCTTTTAAAATATGGGACCGTAAAAACTTTTCATGCATACGAAAAGATAATCACTTGTAAAACTTGCTTGCATCATAAAATCCATGAAAATCGGGTTCATGATCATGCATGATACATGTCGTGATATTAAATGCAAGCCATGACATAAATGATCATATGCATTCCTTATAACATGTCAACGTACATGGGTTTGGATGAATATTTCCACATTTTGTACTTCATTTACATAGGACGGTTAGGCTAACCATTTTGGTCCACTTCCACGCCTCTTTCGTCACAAGTACGTTAGGTGAAATCATAGATACTAGTCGTAGAAATGGGAATTTAATTTAAATAACCAAAAAGGCTTACTTACTTACTTTACGAGTTATTATAAGTGCTGGGACTGGGCTGACCAATGTTACTAAAAATTTAATTGTGGCAATTCCGTAATTCCGTTTCCAGAAATTCCAACTCGTATACGTCATAAACACGTGGGACTAGTGTCCTACCGAAATTTAGCTCATTTGCATGTCTCTAAGTCCCTTTTCTAAGCATGGAAAGTCGTTGCAAATTTAAAGGTGTTTCCAGTAATTCCTGTTGAGCAGTTTTACCAATTAATTCATTAAAAATAATCTAGAACTTGTTTTACTGAAATTCCAACTGGCATGTCTTCTAGACTCCTAGAGGTACCATCATGCCAAAAACCAACTTTATTGGTTATTCACAAGGTCCTTTTTCGGATAGAACAAAAATGATGTTCTGTTCTGCCAGTCTCAGACTTTCCAGTCTGAGCAGCTTTAGTGGATATTTTATTAAAATTCTACACAACTCCTTTTTCAAAAATTCCAACTTGTACATTTCCTATACACATAATGAAGTCATCACACCGAAATTTAGCCCTTTTGAATATTTACAAGGTCTCTTTTCAGGCCATGCAAAACGTTACATCATCCAGTCCTGTTCCAGAATTTACAGTCTGAGCATTCTCACCAATTATTTTGTTAAAAATCAACCATAATTTATTTTCACAAAATTCCAACTGGCATTTCTTCTACACACATAGGGCTAGTTCTGTGAAGGAGACCAGATTTATTGAAGCTTCAAAAGGCCCTTTTAAATTCGTTCAACTCAGGAGCCAATTCTGTCCTGCTCCAGAATTTCCTGCTGGAGCAGTATTACCACATGATTTATTAAAAATAATCCTTAGCTTATTTTAACGAAATTCCAACTCTCAATCGTGCTACACTCATAGGACTAACTTTGTGCCAAAAATTAGATTCATTGAAGGTCTGGAAGTCCAGTTCCAAAGTCGTTGAAGATGTCACTCATTCTGCCCAGTTCCAGTACTTTGATATTTTGTCATGGTTAAAGTCACATACACCCATTCATGTTGTCCTTTTGCACTAGGTCATTGATTAACACTTATAACCCATTGTGACATAAATTTCCAGGTTGCATGCTTGTTATAAAATCACCTTTGCATCACAATAAACAGTTTGTAGACATCTAACCAAACTATCATCATATCTATCACATGCATGCACTCCTAGGACCTTCAAAATTGCATCCAAGAGTTAATCTTGTCTAGGCCTACTTAGACTATCCTTGTATTACTCTAAATCAGCCTCAAACCATATTGCATGTAGGAATTAACATCATCTTAGACACAATAACCCACATGCAAGACATTATTCTTGAGAGATAGCTAAGATACAATCTTAAACTTAAAGGGTACCACTAAAGATCACATCTTTGAATACTTTAACCATTCAAGACACTAATCCTTTAGGTAAATCATGAGAGATTAGTGTATACTTGCCTCTTCAAGCCAAAGTTTTTGCCTTTGCTTGGTTTGGAGTGAGTTGAGTTGGAAACCTTCTCCTCCTACTCCCTTGTATACACGGTTTTGAAGAAGAGGGAGGAAAAAGATTAGTCTTCCTTAAATGATGAAAAATAAAGTTTTATTTGTGCCAAAACATCTTACCAAAATTGTCTTGGAATGGAGCTTCAAGGGTAGCTAGATAGCTTCACCTAAGAGTGTTGAAGATCTTCACCCTTGAGCATGGAGGCCACGGTTTGGGAGGGAAACAACACCCATGTGAGCTTCACTATTTGACATGGAAAATTTGCTTAAGAAGCTTGAAAGGAGGCTTACCTAGATGCTTCTTGAGCTTGGTGATGAGAGTGGAGTTGAACCTCTAGCTCCAAGATGAAGGAACCGGATGGGGGTGTGAGGGAAATGAAAAACCTTCTAAGTGTGGTCTTGGCTTGGTTTGAGAGAAAAATTTCAAGATGGAGTGAAATGAGGCTTCTAGGTTAGTTTAAAATAAATCATGATGGGGGGTTTGGAGAGGGGAATCCGGCGCATGGGGGAGGGGAGAGAAAAGCAAGCCTTAGGCCTCTAGGTTGTAAGCTTTTGTCTCCATGCTTGTTTATTTTATCATTTCTTCCTTTGCATGCTTTCTTTGTTTTATTATTTAATTCCAAGTAATTTGATATTTTAATTATTAATCATGAAATAGAATTATGGAGAGGGTTCTAGAGACTTTTCATGCCTTGGCCGAAATCTTAGGGGTGTTGGGGGTATTTTGGTCATTTCACATTTATCCTACCCCATATCTATATGATTTACAATATTGTTTATTTCATTAAATTTTGATTTTAATCTTTGTTTTTATGTTTGTATAAGAACTAGTTTACTTCAAGGGTGATCAATGACCCTTGGCCGTTTCCACAAGGGGTATTACACACCTCGTAGTTTTCGCTTGTATAACTATTTAGTGTTCGTCCTAAAGGAACTTAAAGGATTTGAATAAAAAGCGACAAATGTGCCTTAGTAACATGCTCGAGAAGGGTTCATCGCTTTTACTTAATCATAGTCTCAAGTACATGATCGTTGGGGTACAACATTTGGGGTGATATGTAGATGACTTTTATAATGTGTTATAAGGTGTTTAAGCCAAACAACTCAAGTTGGGACATCCTAGTAAGGAAATGTGACAAAATTGGAATTTACTGGAAAAGGGCAGATTATTGTGACGTTTTGTAGGACCTGAAAATGGACTTTAGAAGTATTCCATTTAGCTAATTTTTGGCATAATACTAGCCCTATTTGTATAGTAAATATGAGAGTTCGAATTTCGTTAAAAGGAGCCACGGTTTATTTTTAACGAAATTTCTAGCAAAACTAGTCAAGCTGGAAATTACTGGAACGAACAGATTTTATGTGACATAATGGTTGACCTGGAAATGGACCCTAGGAATATGCAATAGGACTGGTTTTTGGTAGGATGTTATCCCTATGTGTTGGCTAAGTGTGTGAGCTGTAATTTTCAAAAAATGACATAAGGATTGGTCACAATAAAATTCGTAGTAAAATTGGTCATTCCAGAATACAGCATGTAACCGTTTTGGGAAAAAGAATAAACGACCCCTTTAAAGTTATTACAATGCTGCGAAACTTATATGACAATTACTTAAGACACATGTGAGTGTTTTTATGTAAACCACGTAGCTCAGAATTATTATTTTAAGAGGTAATCACCAAAGCTAAGTCGGTGTACTAATCTGAAATTTTGGGTAGAATTAAGGAACTTGTTGTGAGGCTTTGTTTTGATGGGCTTAGACTTATTTATATAGTTTGGGCTTATGACCATTAATTATTGGCATGTCTACATCATTTTCCAGGGTCGGCCCAAATTAAAATAAGCGTAATGGGCTTAAAGGAAAAGTAAAAGAAAGGACACTGCACTGCTGAAATTCAGTAGTACTCTGTTTTGTAATTAAATAAACTAAGTATCTTACATGTCTCATATTGTTACGAAAATTATATTGCAACTCAGAAAAGACACTCTTATGCATATGTATGACAAATAACTCATGATAATGGGCCTAAAACACGAGGTTTTGAGCCTGTGCATATGGAACGATAATTCTGGAAATTTTTCCAGCCTAAAGAATAAGTTGTACTTATGTGTATATATAACGCATCATGTCATGGATTGCATAGTACATGTCATACATTGTATCATCGTCATTTACATGATTTATGGAACTGATTTTATGAGAAAGAAAGATAAAAGAGCGTTTTTAAAGAAAAGATTCTGTTTTTAAAAGAACGCTCTCCATCGGTACCGTGTGTGTTTCTGACCAGTAAGGACCCGTTCCAGATCCGGGGTTAATTGATCTGATGATATGGACCGTTCAGGCCCAGAGAGAATAGGCCTGATATCGACAATTCATGCCCGGAGAGAATAGGCCTGATAAGTGATGACGTGACCACTCCGAATCCGGGAATAATAGATTCGAAGAGAAATAAGTGACCGCCTCAAATCCGGGTGAGTAGATCTGAACACTCTTGTTTTCTTGACGATGATGTTTTGAAACAAAAGAACAAAAGATCTTATCTTCATCTTTATCATAATGCATCACGCGTACATACTCATGCATGTTGCATTTAATGAGTCATCGAATAATGGTACGTGATACTTAAACTAAGTTGTTATGACTTGGTATCTCCTAAGTTATGATCTTATTGAGTGACGATCTTTAATAAGTTATGAACTTTTATGAGTTACGATCTTTTATAAGTTATGTTCTTTTACGAGTTATGATCCCTGATAAGTTATGATACTTGATACGTTATGAGTTGATCACTGACGAGTATTGGATGGAAAGTCAGGTATGTTTCTAAACCGAATTTTGGGGTTCGGGTCTTGTATGTACTTTCCATTTAATTCATGATTGTTATAGTTTACTTGCTGGTGACTTAGTCACTCACCCCTTATTTTTCCTCCGAGAGGCTGCAGGAAATATATTGGAATGAATTGAAGATGAACCTAGGGTTCCTTACCCGTAGAGGCGCAAAAGATGGATGGCCTAGGAGACTTGACAAGATGATTGTAACCGATGATCTTTTTTATGGAATTGTGGAAACAATTACTTTTGGGAATTTCCGTACTTTATGATTGGGTTGTAAAACTGATGATGGTTTCGTAGACGCTTTTATTTTAAAGTTTTTATTCTGCCTCAGTTTTGCTTACTTGTTGATGTGTAAGCATGAAAGTCCTTATATTTTATTCTGGACTTTGTTATGTTATGGACTGATGCCTGGTACTCTCCGTAGTGAAGTACGGTGGACGCACCGTATCCGGCTGGGCCGGGGTGCGAGGCGCTACAGGTGGTATCAGAGCCGAGGCTCCAGATCCGGGCAGAATATAGAATTAAGTTATGATCTTAGTTAACTAAGTTTGATTTTAGGTCTAAGTCATGATCCTAGACGGAAGTATGCGGCTATGTATAGATTATCGAGAACTCAACAAGATCACTATAAAGAACAAATACCCATTGCCTAGGATCGACGATCTGTTCGATCAGCTTCGGGTAAGCGATTCAAAACTTTATTTTAATGATAAGTCTATTATAAACCCTACCTAGGAGTATCATGATGCAGGGGGCACGGATTTTCAGTAAGATTGATCTTCGCTCGGGGTATTTTCAACTGAAGATCAACCCGTTATGGACATTACGAATTTCTTGTAATGCCATTCGGACTGACCAACGCCCCCGCAGCATTCATGGATCTAATGAATCGAGTATTTCAAGAACAACTAGACAAGTTCGTTGTAGTCTTTATTGATGATATTTTGATTTACTCACCTGATGAAGAGACCCACACAAACCATTTAAGGATCGTCCTTGACATTCTACGGAGGAAACAATTGTACGCTAAATTTAGTAAATGCGAGTTTAGGCTATGCAGCGTAGCATTTCTGGGACACATGATATCTGAGGATGGTATATCCGTAGACCCCAAGAAAATCGAGGCAATCACAGAGTGGCCAAGGCCGACCAACGTTACGGAGGTACAAAGTTTTCTCGGTCTCGCCAGCTACTATCGTAAGTTTGTTGAAAGGTTTTCTCGAATCACGATGCCTCTTACCCGTTTGACACAAAAGAAAACCAAGTTCGAATGGACCTCAGATTGTGAAAGAAGTTTTACTGAATTAAAGAAGAAGCTAACCTCTGCTCCCGTTTTAGCTCAACCCGTTCCTGGTGAAAATTTTGTGGTGTATAGTGATGTCTCTAGGAATGGACTTGGATATGTACTGATGCAGAAAGATCGAGTGATTGCATACGCATCCCGACAGCTAAAACCATTTGAACAAAATTACCCGGTACATGATCTTGAGTTAGCAGCTGTAGTCTTTGCCCTAAAAATATGGAGACACTATTTGTACGGTGAGAAGTGCGAAATTTTCACAGATCACAAGAGCCTTAAGTATCTTTTCACCTAAAAAGAATTGAACATGCGTCAACGCAAATGGCTAGAGTTGATGAAGGACTACAACCTTCCTATTCAATATCATCCGGGAAAAGCCAATAAGGTTGCTGACGCACTAAGTAGAAAGATAAGTCATCCACGCCAACCACCTCTGCAGCGTGACATGGAAGAATTTGACCTTGAGGAGGTTGATTCCATTGAAGGCATGCTCGCAAAGTTGGTATTGATCCCTTCACTGATAGACCAGATTAAGGAAGGTCAAGAAAAGGATGAAACCTTAAAGAGAGTAAAGGATCGGGTGAGAATGAAACCATCTGAAGAGTTTAAGGTCAGAACTGATAACAGCTTGTGGTTTCGAGAAAGACTGTGTGTACCCAATGATGAGGATATAAAGAACGAAGTTCTTCGTGAAGCCCACAACTCTCGACTATCTATTCACCCTGGAGCTAATAAGATGTATCAAGACTTGAAACAGGGATTCTGGTGGCATGGCATGAAAAGACAAATTGCGGAGTTTGTATAGAAATGACTGGTTTGCCAGAAGGTGAAAGCGGATTTCGACAAGCGTAAGTACCTCAATAAAAATAATTCCCAACAAGGGTACAACAGGAATTCTGCTGCACTCTCAACTCCATTCCTTACCTTGTCTCCATCCATAAACTCATTATGGGGCTCGCTTAGCACCTGGAAATCTTTCCTATTTCTTTCATAAACAATATCCAAATGCCCATTCACCAAAACAAGTCAAAATAAATACAATACAAGTCATACAAGCACAAAAGGTCAATCTGTCCTGTTTTCCAGAATGTTACACCAAATTTACCTCCATGGTTTACCACCAAGATCAATAGATAAAATCAATTTCTTTACATGGATACTTAGTTCTATGTCTTAAGTACTTCTTATAAAAATTTCAGGCCAATCCAAGATGTTTAAGGTACTTAAATAATTTTTCTTCCTAAGGTGGTACAACCAGAAACTGTTTTGACCCCTTGATACTAAAAATTCATTTCTGACCAATCCACAAATGATTTTCCATAAATTCAAACTCCACAATAAAATAGACATGATAAGCTACGACCACACCAAAAATAAGCTCAATCCAACGTTTAGAAGGTCCTTAACTAAGTCCATCAATTTGGCATAAAATCTGTCCAGAACTCTGTTTTCAACCAACATGCATAGAAGTATCCTTTCCTTCCTAATTTTGTTCTTTAGCCTATAATCCAAGTTAATGGTCATTCAATAGACATAATAAGGCTTCCCTATACTAATTCAAGTCCCTTTTTAGCATGCAAAAGTCGTTCATATGGGCTGTTCATTCCTTCTAAACAAAACTGTCCTCTAGTCCAACAATTTCACATGTTAAAATCACCAAAAATGCTAGGTTTCATACCAATCATGTCTCATTCAATATCAAACATAGGGCAGTCCCTAATCCATCACTTTTAACTCTTATTTCAAGTTTAAACATGCTTTATATTGCAACATAGTAGAGGTCTATCATCCAACCTTTCAAAACATAAGAAAAGGTAACAACTTAGGCATATTTTCACTAAAATCATGTCTTAGGCTTCTATACATTCAAGTATGCACATAATCACATATATTGTAAGGGGTTAAAGTATACTTGCCTCTTCAAGCTAAAGCTCTTGTCTTTGCTTGGTTATGAAGTGAGATGTGATGAAATCCTTCACCTTCTTCACCTTAAGCATACGGTTTTAAGGAAATGAAATGAAAAGATTAGTCTTTATTCAATAGAGGAAATAGGATAGGTTTGAGGGCTAGAGCATCTTACCAAAATGAGCTTGGAATGGAGATTCAAGCATCACAATATGTCACCACCTAAGAAAGTTGATGGCTTTCACCTATTTACACCATAAAACCTACGGTTTTGGGTATGAAGAAAGGGAGGTCATGTGAGCTTCATTCTTTACCCAAATGAGAATTTTCTTAAGGAACTTGGAACAAGACTTACCTAGAGGTCTTCTTGAGTCTTGAAAGTGAAGTTGAACTTCTATCCTCCAAGATGAAAGAGGCGAAATCTTGGTGAGGGGGATGGAGATTGTCTAAGTGTTTTGCTCTTGCATGATGAGAAGGTAGATGTTTCTAGAATGGTTTGATTTAAAACATGTTAGGGACTTAGGAGAGGGGGACGGTTTTGGGGGGATTTTTGTGAGGGTTAGGGCTTTCTTGAATGCTAATCAAGGTTAAGTTAATATAACCTTGGTTACTTTATTCAAACTATAGTTACTTTTGTGCTAACCCAAGTTACTTTATTAAATCATGGTTACATTAACCTTGGTTTAGAGAAAAGTAACCATGGTAGGATTTAAAAATCCTCCATGTCTAGACACTAAGGGGGCGGTTTTGGTTGGGGTCTTTATGACCTCAACCATACTACTTCCTTCTTTAATGAGTTGTCTTAACTTGTTCCTTAAATGCATGTCTATTTTATTTTCTATTTATTCTTTGCATAATAACTTCTTGTCTTATTATTTTAACTAATAAAATTGGCTAGAAAATTTCTAGAACATCTCCATGTATAGGCCGAAATTTTTAGGCTTCTTGGGCCATTTGATGTTTCTTGTAACTTTAGTTCATATACTATATTGTTTCGTATATTTTTATTGTATTCTAAGATTAGCATATGTATGCATACATATTTCATATACACGCACATACATATATATTGGTATGTATGGTTTATATAACTCTACATTTCATGTATTACTTTCTTGAAGTTTCCCTTATTTAATTTGGCTTGGTACCACCTTAATAATGATTAAGTGAAGAGGCTTAAATTGACTTAAGTAACATGCGCTAAAAGAAATTTCCGCTTTCATTCCGTTTCATATTCATAGTTTTCACGTACATGATCGTTGGGGTACAACATCCTTCCCCCCTTCAATAAAGTTTCGTCCCCGAAACATATGAACTGTCAAAGAGATAGGGGTACTTTTGCTTCATGCCTTCCTCTAACTCCCAAGTGGCCTCATCAACTGAATGGTTCTTCCATTGCACTTTGACCATAGGAATATACTTATTCCTCAATGCTTTCACTTCCCTATCAATTATCCTTTCGGGTTCCTCAACATATGATATATCAGCTTCAATCCTCAAAGGTTGTTCATCCATAATATGGCTCGAATCATGCACATACTTACGCAATTGAGATATATGAAACACATTGTGTAATTGAGACAACGATGGTGGTAGTGCAAGTCTATAAGCAACTTCTCCAATCCTTTCCAAGATCTCAAATGGTCCAATGAATCTAGGACTAAGCTTCCCTTTAATTCCGAACCGCTT
Organism: Eustoma russellianum; assembly: GCA_036186865.1. NCBI lineage: Eukaryota > Viridiplantae > Streptophyta > Magnoliopsida > Gentianales > Gentianaceae > Eustoma > Eustoma russellianum. The sequence goes on along the minus strand of AP025049.1, from coordinate 31,293,100 downwards.
TACTCCTTTCGATGGAGACACCTTCAAGAATACCTTATCTCCTACTTGAAACTCAAGTGGTCGACGCCTCACGTCGGCCCACGCCTTGCTTCTATCCTGAGCAGCCTTCAATCTTTGTCTTACAATCATAACCTTTTCCTTGGCTTGCTCCACTAAGTCAGGTCCTGTGGAAATCTTATCTCCAATCTCATCCCAATACAATGGCGATCGACATCTTCTTCCATAAAGAGCTTCATAAGGAGCCATTCCAATAGATCTGTGATAGCTGTTATTGTATGAAAACTCAACCAACTTCAAACTCTTATCCCAGCTACCTCCAAAGTCCAACACACAAGCACACAACATGTCCTCCAATGTTTGAATTGTTCTCTCTGATTGACCGTCAGTCTGGGGATGAAAAGCTGAACTCATGCGAACTTCCGTACCCATCGCTTTCTGAAATGCCGTCCAAAACCTTGAGGTGAAGCGGGGGGTCTCAGTCACAAACTATGCTCATAGGAACTCCATGCAAACATACAATCTGATCAACATACATAGAAGCCAACTTTTCCATGGGTGCTTTAATCGACATTGCCATTAAATGAGCACTCTTCGTCAGACGATCCACAATAACCCAAATAGTGTCATATCCACTTCTTGTCTTAGGTAAATCGGTCACAAAATCCATAGCGATGTGATCCCACTTCCACTCAGGCACCTCAAGTGGTTGCAATAATCCAGCTGGCCTCTGATGTTCTGCTTTGATTTTCTGACATACAAGACATTTCTCAACAAACTCTGCTATCTGATTCTTCATTCCTGGCCACCAAAACTTTTGCTTCAAGTCATGATACATCTTATTTGCTCCTGGGTGAATAGACAATCGAGAATTATGGGCTTCCTGAAGCACTTCACTTTTTATCGCATCATCATTAGGCACACACAATCGACCTCTAAACCACAAACTGCCATCACTACGGACTTCAAAATCGTCAGATGGCTTCTCCTGGGTCAATGCATCATCCTTGACTTGAGTCTCCTTAATCCTATTGATGAAAGAAGGAACCACTACTAACTTTGCAAGCACGTCGGAAATCGAATTCACTTCTTCCAGACCAAACTCTTCCATATCACGCTGTAGAGGTGGTTGACGGGGATGACTCGTCTTACGACTCAAAGCATCAGCAACTCTATTAGCTTTACCTGGATGATACTGAATAGAGATGTCATAATCCTTGATCAACTCAAGCCATCGCCTTTGGCGCATATTCAGCTCCTTTTGAGTGAAGAGGTATTTCAAACTCTTATGATCCGTGAAGATCTCACACTTCTCTCCATACAGATAATGACGCCAAATCTTCAGAGCAAATACGACTGCTGCAAGCTCAAGGTCATGTGATAATTCTGCTCAAACGGCTTAAGCTGGCGAGACGCATACGCGATCACACACCCATTCTGCATAAGAACACAACCCAATCCATTCTTGGAAGCATCACTGTAGATCACAAACTGTTCTCCTGGAATGGGTTGAGCCAAAACTGGTGCAGACGTCAACCTTGCCTTCAGCTCAGAAAAGCTACTTTCACAATCCTCATTCCATACAAATTTTGTCTTCTTCTGAGTCAATCTAGTGAGTGGCATAGCTATCCTTGAAAATCCTTCAACAAACTTGCGGTAGTAACCGGCCAGTCCGAGAAAACTCCTTACTTCAGTGACATTGGTCGGCCTCGGCCACTCAGTAATTGCCTCAATCTTTCTGGGATCAACCAAAATCCCATTTTCAGTAATAATATGGCCCAGAAATGACACACTATGCAACCAAAACTCACATTTACTGAATTTTGCATAGAGCTGATGCTTTCTTAGAATACCAAGTATTGTCCTCAGATGGGCTGTATGAGTTTCCTCATCAGGCGAATAAATCAGGATATCGTCAATAAAGACTACCACATACTTATCCAACTGGTCCCGAAAGACCCGATTCATAAGATCCATAAACGCTGCAGGGGCGTTGGTCAGTCCAAAAGGCATTACGAGAAATTCATAATGTCCATATCTCGTCCTGAATGTTGTCTTAGGAATATCCTCAGCTCTTATCTTCAATTGAAAATATCCAGATCTTAGGTCCACTTTGCTAAACACCCGAGCTCCCTGCATTAGAATACTTTAGATATTATTCATGATTATTGTATTGAAATAAGACTTGGTAATTACTGATCCGAAGCTGGTCGAACAGATTGTCGATCCGAGGCAACGGATACTTATTCTTTACGATGATCTTGTTGAGTTCCCGATAATCAATACACAGCCGCATACCTCCATCCTTCTTCTTTACAAATAAAATTGGGGCACCCCATGGCGACACACTTGGACGAATCAACTTCTTTTCCAATAACTCATGCAATTGCTCTTTTAGTTCTTTCAGCTCAGCGGGTGCCATGCGGTAAGGAGCTTTAGAAATAGGCTCAGCTCCAGGGATGAGGTTTATCTCAAAGGAAATTTCTCGATCAGGGGGAAGGCCTGGTAGTTCCTCTGGGAAGACATCAAGAAACTCTTGAACTACTGGAACTTGCGAAATGTCCACTGCTGCCTGCTCGGCACTAAGAGCATAAACAAGATAGCCTTGACATCCCTTTCGCAACGCTCGACGGGCACGAGCTGTATTCACAAAAATATTATTTGACTTCTTCAACTTGGGACCTCCTTGAAATGATACTTCCTCTTACTTCGGGGCTCTGAAAGTGACTTTCTTTTGATTGCAGTCAATATGGGCATGGTTCTTAGACAACCAGTCCATACCAAGAATAATGTCAAGGTCATTCATAGCAATCGGAATCAGATCAGCCGCGAACCGATGGTCATCGAGCTCGACCATGTAATTCTTATACAGATAATGAGACGTAAGCACTTGACCACCAGCGGCTTGGATTCGATAGGGTGATTTTAGCCGGATGGGATCATGGTCTAATCCCTTTGCAAATTTCTTAGATATAAAGGAGTGGCTGGCGTCACTATCAAACAACACATTTGCGGGCATACAACATACAAGAATAGCGCCTGAATCATACAAAGTTTTAACTACGCAGCAATATAATATTTATCAACTTAGTATTGCATAATTTTAAATCATACCAGCCACGACGTCTCCAGCTTCCTCAACTGTAGCATCGGTCATCACATGCACACGCGCATTCGGGCGCTGACGTTGGTTTCTCTACTGCTGACCATCACGCTCACGACAATCTCTCAGAATATGCCCAGTCTTTCCACATCCAACACAAGCAGCTCCCTTATCAGGACAATCCCTAATTATATGACCAGTCTTGCCGCAACCAAAGCACTTACCAGCTTGTACATAGCACTCGCCCAAATGATTCTTTTGACAATGGGGACACATGGGAATGGCCTGCTGCTGTTGTCCTTGTTTTCCTTGATTATTTCTTTGATTATTCCGATTCTGCCCATGGCGCTGTCCACGATTCTGATTTCCTCTTTGGTTCTGATTCTGCTGTCTACCTTGCCTCCCATGAAAATTCTGTCTAGTCATTTTCCTTGCTCCTTTATCACCAGAAGTGTCCCTTCCTCTTTTCTGGCCCATTGTCGCATCACGACGAATGATATCCTTCTCAATCCGATAACATGCATCAACGAGCGCCTCAAAATCAGCAGAGATAACATTTACCAACCAAGTGCGAATCCTTGGGTTCAGCCCACTCTCGAACTTCACCATCTTAGATTCCTCATCATTCATCGTAGCCGGAGAAAATCTACCCAAAGCTAGAAACTTGCTCACATATTCAGACACAGTCATACCAGGTTCTTGCTTCAACATTTCAAAATCATGCCTCTTTTGCATCTTCACTGACAGAGGAAAATAAAACTTGTTGAACTCTTGGATGAATCTCTCCCATGGAATAGGTCGGGGCAAAGGTTGCAGCTTAGCCTTCCACCACTGGTTCGCCTCACCAAGGAGGAAAGGCCTCATAGCTTGGGTTTTCATATTGTCAGGGGCTCCATTCAGTTCAAAACAGTTCTCCACTTCATCTAGCCATTTTTCATCCATATCGGGGTCAGACTTGCCTTCAAAAGGCGGCACATTCGCTCGCTTGAGCTTCTCAAAGTAGTACTGCGCATCTCTTATCGGTTCATAAAGAGGAGGAGGGGCAACTTGCTGAATCATTCCCTGGCCAATCTGAGTTATGGTCTGACAGAATGCTTGGAAATCCGGAATAACAAGTGGCACTTGCGGAAGAGGGTTTCCTTGAGCTGGTGGGGGATTTTCATTCTGCGGTGGAGGAGGAGGCGGTGGATTCTTATTCTGAGGAGGAGGTGGAGGGACTTGATCTTGAGGTTGTGGAGGGTTGGGTTCGGGTGCATGGGCAGCATCTCTGCGAGGTCTACCACGAGTCCGAACCATCTGTATACGGAGCAGAAAGATATATATATGTATATATGGTTCGAGATGACTGACTGAATTTAGACATGCTTGGAAAAGGAATTTAAAGCAGGAAAAAGAGTCAATATGCGACATATCAGGCTAGCAGATCAACCAAGGGGACCCTATTTCCAATCTAAGTTGTCTAAGCTAAGGCCATCTCTCTTCTAAGATCATGACTTAATTCTAAAATCAATTCTTAGTTTTCTAAGATCATAACTTAGCTTCTACGTTCTGTCTGAATCTAGAGCCTCGGCTCTGATACCACCTGTGGCGCCCCGTACTCGGCTACCCCTCGTACGGTGCACCCGCCGTACCTTCCCTTTCGGAAAAGTACAAAGCGTCGATACTTAACTCGTAAAACCCATGAATAAACATGGATTACAAAGTCACGATCTTAACAGGTAGATAAAAATACGGCAGAATTTGAACCTTAATCCGAAAGCGTCAAATCGCGAATACATGGCAAAATTATACAAACTGAACCGATAGCAAACTACCCCGCGAAATTATACAAACATTATCTGAAAAGAGTCCGAAAGTAGCCAAGTCCCAAAATGTCCCAAAGGCTCATCAAAAGCTTCCATCATCATTCTCTTAACAGCGACTTCAATAAAGAGAAAACGGCATACAAGAATCAAACTCCAAGTATACAAATAATCAATCCACTCGACTTCATTACCTGGCTCTGGGGGGAAAAATAAATGGGTGAGCGACAGAGTCGCCAGCAAGTATACAATAACACCGTACAATAAAGAGAAAATGGCATACAAGAATCAAACTCCAATTCCTTAAGTTAAAACATACCTGCCAATACTTTTCCGAAGCATCATACTTAAAGTCATATCAATACTTAGCTAAGAACTAAATGTCATCACTTAGTCAGATTCTACGTGCTATAGCCAACCCTTACTTCTATGAATAGGTATCATGCATAATGTGTATGAAAATGCGAATGCAATGCAAATGCAACGGGAAACATTCTTTCTTTCATTTAGACATGCTCATAAAAATACTTGAACTTTTTTTCTTTCTTTTAAATCATGCTCATCATAAAACAAGAGAGTGTGTCAGCCTATTATACCAGGCATGACTCGGTTCTTATAACATGATCACCTTCAGGTCTATTATACCAGACCTGGCTCGGTTCTTATACTCTTCAGACCTATTATACCGGGCCTGAATCGGTTCTTACATTTCATCAGACCTATTATACCGGGCCTGGATCGGTTCTTATACTTCTTCAGATCAATTAACCCCAGATTTGTAGCGGGTTAAGCCGGCCAGAAGGGACGGAATTCTTTTAAAACAGAGACTTTATATAACACATCAATAAAATCATGAGCATGGAACATATGAGCATGTCAATGCAAGTGCATGGGATGCAACATGGTAAAATGCACTTATAACATCATAAGCAACTTTCTTCATGGGCTGGAAAACGATCCAGCAGCATGTCCTGTATTGCCCGGGCTCAAAATCAACCTTTTGAGCCTGTTTTCCAGAAACTAAAAATATGGACATGCACCACATGATCTTAACTACATTCTGTACAAATTTCATGCGATTTCGACAAGCGTAGGTACCTCAATAAAAATAATTCCCAACAAGGGTACAACAGGAATTCTGCTGCACTCTCAACTCCATTCTTTACCTTGTCTCCATCCATAAACTCATTATGGGGCTCACTTAGCACCTGGAAATCTTTCCTATTTCTTTCATAAACAATATCCAAATGCCCATTCACCAAAACAAGTCAAAATAAATACAATACAAGTCATACAAGCACAAAGGGTCAATCTGTCCTGTTTTCCAGAATGTTACACCAACTTTACCTCCATGGTTTACCACCAAGATCAATAGATAAAATCAATTTCTTTACATGGATACTTAGTTCTATGTCTTAAGTACTTCTTGTAAAAATTTCAGGCCAATCCAAGATGTTTAAGATACTTAAATAATTTTGCTTCCTAAGGTGGTACAACCAGAAACTGTTTTGACCCCTTGATACTAAAAATTCATTTCTGACCAATCCACAAATAATTTTCCATAAATTCTAACTCCACAATAAAATAGACATGATAAGCTACGACCACGCCAAACATAAGCTCAATCCAACGTTTAGAAGGTCCTTAACTAAGTCCATCAATTTGGCATAAAATCTGTCCAGAACTCTGTTTTCAACCAACATGCATAGAAGTATCCTTTCCTTCCTAATTTTGTTCTTTAGCCTATAATCCAAGTTAATGGTCATTCAATAGACATAATAAGGCTTCCCTATACTAATTCAAGTCCCTTTTTAGCATGCAAAAGTCGTTCATATGGGCTGTTCATTCCTTCTAAACAAAACAGTCCTCTAGTCCAACAATTTCACATGTTAAAATCACCAAAAATGCTAGGTTTCATACCAATCATGTCTCATTCAATATCAAACATAGGGCAGTCCCTAATCCATCACTTTTAACTCTTATTTCAAGTTTAAACATGCTTTATATTGCAACATAGTAGAGGTCTATCATCCAACCTTTCAAAACATAAGAAAAGGTAACAACTTAGGCATATTTTCACTAAAATCATGTCTTAGGCTTCTATACATTCAAGTATGCACATAATCACATATATTGTAAGGGGTTAAAGTATACTTGCCTCTTCAAGCTAAAGCTCTTGTCTTTGCTTGGTTATGAAGTGAGATGTGATGAAATCCTTCACCTTCTTCACCTTAAGCATACGGTTTTAAGGAAATGAAATGAAAAGATTAGTCTTTATTCAATAGAGGAAATAGAATAGGTTTGAGGGCTAGAGCATCTTACCAAAATGAGCTTGGAATGGAGATTCAAGCATCACAATATGTCACCACCTAAGAAAATTGATGGCTTTCACCTATTTACACCATAAAACCTACGGTTTTGGGTATGAAGAAAGGGAGGTCATGTGAGCTTCATTCTTTACCCAAATGAGAATTTTCTTAAGGAACTTGGAACAAGACTTACCTAGAGGTCTTCTTGAGTCTTGAAAGTGAAGTTGAACTTCTATCCTCCAAGATGAAAGGGGCGAAATCTTGGTGAGGGGGATGGAGATTGTCTAAGTGTTTTGCTCTTGCATGATGAGAAGGTAGATGTTTCTAGAATGGTTTGATTTAAAACATGTTAGGGACTTAGGAGAGGGGGACGGTTTTGGGGGGATTTTTGTGAGGGTTAGGGCTTTCTTGAATGTTAATCAAGGTTAAGTTAGTATAACCTTGGTTACTTTATTCAAACTATAGTTACTTTTGTGCTAACACAAGTTACTTTATTAAATCATGGTTACATTAACCTTGGTTTAGAGAAAAGTAACCATGGTAGGATTTAAAAATCCTCCATGTCTAGACACTAAGGGGGCGGTTTTGGTTGGGGTCTTTATGACCTCAACCATACTACTTCCTTCTTTAATGAGTTGTCTTAACTTGTTCCTTAAATGCATGTCTATTTTATTTTCTGTTTATTCTTTGCATAATAACTTCTTGTCTTATTATTTTAACTAATAAAATTGGCTAGAAAATTTCTAGAACATCTCCATGTATAGGCCGAAATTTTTAGGCTTCTTGGGCCATTTGATATTTCTTGTAACTTTAGTTCATATACTATATTGTTTCGTATATTTTTATTGTATTCTAAGATTAGCATATGTATGCATACATATTTCATATACACGCACATACATATATATTGGTATGTATGGTTCATATAATTCTACATTTCATGTATTACTTTCTTGAAGTTTCCCTTATTTAATTTGGCTTGGTATCACCTTAATAATGATTAAGTGAAGAGGCTTAAATTGACTTAAGTAACATGCGCTAAAAGAAATTTCCGCTTTCATTCCGTCTCATATTCATAGTTTTCACGTACATGATCGTTGGGGTACAACAACAACAACAACAACAACAACAACAATAATAATAAATAACAATAAACGCTTCAAATTACCCCCCACCATTAAATAACCATTTATCTATATCATATTTGTTCTTTAATATCCTATCTACTTGGGAGATGAAACACCCAATTTCTAAATATAAAAAGGCCAAATGGCCAAGCATCAAGAAAAAAAAAGAAGTGAGGTGACGTGAGATGCTTAAAGGAAAATAGAGAGTGGAGTGCTGAGAAGGAAAAGTGAGGAAAAAAGAAAGACGAAGGAAGGCGGAAGGGTGTGAAGGCCAACACCACCACTAGCACCACCACAACCACCACAACACCACTATTAGCTTTAGATTATAACCAAGAGGTAGGTGGCCCCTCTCTTTTTGAGCTAATTTTATATATGTGATTATTTATTATTAGTTTTATTTGTTGTTTATTTTGCATGTTGAAATTTGAATGGATATGTGATATGTTTAGTTAGTTCCATTGTTGTATAAAATATGATGCATATGTTTAAGGTTTACTTTATGTTGCATCTCGGCTGAAAAAATAAAATAAAATAAACTGTTTCTATTTAGTACATGTTGGATAGTATAATTGTAGGAACCGGTTTAGGGAAAAAATGGTATATATTTCAACATTATCATTGGAGTTATTTATACCAAAAAAATGTTAGTAATCTATTTTCGGAAGATTTATAGATTGCAAGGTTTAATTGGGATTTAATCAAAAGAGTTATAAATAAGTTATGATTAGAGTAGGTGTTGAAATTATTATAGTTAAGGAAAATGGCATTGGGCCGAAAGAAAAAAAGAGGGGAAAAAAGGCAGCCTGATATGCAGGTCGGAAGAAAGGAAGGGGAAAAAAGCCCGGCTTGGGTTTGAGCCGAAAGAGAAAAGGAAAAAAAGGATGTCCCATTATGCAGAAAGAAGAACAAAAAGAGGGCTAGCTGGATTGGGGGGAGGGGAAAAGGGGCGGGTGGGCTGGGCGGGGAGGGCTGGGGGGATTGGGCCTGGAAAAAAGGGGTTTTCTTTTGGTTTGGGTTATTTAGAATAATTTTATTAAAAAAGTGTTTTCTTATAATAAGTTAAAAAACTGGTTTATAAAAAAATCAGTATAGGTGTGTTGAACATTTAAAAAAAGTTAAATTTGCCTCTGAGCAATAAAATAAAATCAGATTACGGGTTTTAAAAAAATATAATAATAATATTAATAAAATATTAATAAATAGCAACATTAATATTTATAACATATCTGAGGAAAATTTGAGAGACTAAATTAAGTAGTTTCATTTTCGGGTAGATGGAGTTCTATTTATAAAAGAAAGTCAATAAATTGATAAAAGAAATTATTTATATTATTTATGAGTAGATAAGAAAAAATGAGAAAAGTGTGGAATCAAGGAAGAGGGGAATAAAAAAATTGTGTTATGAGACATATTGCATTCGCATTCATGGCACGAGCATTGCATGACCTTCTGGTCGAGATTGTCCTTCGGGACGTGTGGCCCTATGAGGCATATGGTCCTATGGGACGTGTGGCCCTATGAGGCGTGTGGTCCTATGGGACGTGTGGCCCGACAGGGCGTGTGGTCTGACGAGGTGTGTGGTAGGATCACCTCGAGGTTCGTGCATTGCACGGTAGAGAGACAGACATTTGTATGTTGAGATACCGTTGCGTGTGACACAAGCATGCATCATGATATCGCATAATTGTTGTGCCATGCTTTTATTTATTTACTTAGTTCTTCATGTTTATACATGTGCTACGTGTTATTTGTTGCCATATACGAAATTGTTCTGAAAGAGGCGGGAACCTACTGGGTGATATTTCTATATCACTCATCCCTTTATTTTTCCCTAGGTGAGCAGGAGTACGACTACATATACATAGAAGACGAAGCTGAGTTCGGGCAGTAGGGTAGTTAGAGCCAGAAGATGTTTACTTTGGAAGTTTTATTTCTTTTATGATGAGATGTTATTGTGGAATTAGACTTGGTACTTATCTAATGTTAAATTTGGGACGTTGAAATAAAATGAATGTGTCTTTTAATTTATTTCGTTTCCGCTGCGAAATTTTCTGCGTCACTGCTGACGTATAAGAGAATTGAACGACGCCTTGTAGCTCTCATAGCAGACTACGGCGGGTGCACCGTTCCCGATGCTAGGGTTCGGGAGCGGGGCGCTACAGGTGGTATCAGAGCCGAGGCTCCAGATCCGCCTCGGAAATACAGGACTAATAGATCACTTAGACTTAAGCTATGATCTTTTCCTAAATGACGATTTTACCCTTAAGCAACAAAATAGGTTAAGTGATGATCGGGGTAAGGGGTGTGAGAGTGTTATTTCGTTCTTCTCTATTTATTTACCGTTCTACCCCTAAACCTTTGCATGCAACCCCTTAAGTGTTAGAAATTTCCAAAATACCCCCTAATTTAGTCTGTATTTAAATAAATATATTTTCAACCGTTCTAAATTCTAAGAAAATGCCGGCAAGACATGAACAAGCCGGTAATAAAGGAAATGGTGGTGAGAACCACTAGAATCAGGGGATCATCCCCAAGCACTTGAAGATGCCATAGTTGTTGAGGAAAAGGGGTTTAAGTGATTCACAAAATGCATGATTTAAATAACGTGTGCTAAAGAAATGCATGACACATTTTATAACTTGACACGTTTTTGCAACAAACCTGCCTTATATAGTGTATATATAATGTTGCCGTACTAACAAACCATGAAGATTTAAAGCTTACGTCAAATGGCAAACATTTGTTGTGTTTGAACTATTTTCAGGTGCCTCCATAAATGAACTAAACTAGTTCATTAAGTTAAGTACTTAGTTAAATGGACTAAGTAGTTCATTAAATGGAGATATATTTGGAAAAGGCATAAAGACAACAAATTGAAGAATGGAAAGTCTCATCTCCTTATCATATGACATGTTTTTACATATACATACATATATATATTCAGATTTTTTTAAAGAGGCACTATACATATATATTCCAACGTACTACCGATACATTATATATTTTACGAACGTACGTTAACGTCAAACCATAAAATCATTCAATGTTGGCACACATAAATCACCCCCAATGAAGGCCCAATTGTGGAGATTTCAAATTCAACATTTTTGTCACATGGGGTGCCACTTACTTCAGCCTTTAGAGCTGAATATTCAAGTTATTCTATGTATATTGTTTGTGACATAATATATATAACATGTGCAAAAAGTTTGAATTTAATCGGAGAAAAATCGCGACAAAAGTCGAAAACTCAATTTTCTACAAACACAACACATGGAACGTTTTTGGCATGACATATAACATGTATCTAGACACTTTTTACATATTTAATACATACTAAAGTGTTCTAGAAAAATCAATTTGGGGCTGATTGGAATATACCATATGTGTAGAATTATTGTGCACTATTTTACAAAGTTTGCAAAAACAAATTCAGCACATGTTCAAGCTTTGTCACACGCCTAGCTCAGCCTTGATGGAGCCTATGTGGAGCTTAGTTGGCATCTTTATTGGTCAAGAATGGACTACACAAAGTTAGTGACATAATGAACAAAGCTACACAAGGTAATGTTTCAAACTTTGTTACAAATGTAACACATGCTGAAAACTCAGCATGTGTTAATCAAGGTGGCCAAAAATTTCATCTTAATTGTGATATATTTGTCTCTTCATTTTCAAGTGATTGATATAATACTATTATGGAAATAATTTGAACTTGTCTAGAATATTGCACATGATGAAAATTTCAGCATGCGAAGGAATGAGTTGGCCGATTTTTTGGACTTAAATGAAAACAATTTGTCTTCCAAATTTGTGGAGATTAATTATGTGATATTTGACAATATTTTAAACACTAATTTGACAAATGTTTTAAGTGTAATGTACAGATTTGTACAGTCATCAAATGATGAAAAATCTCATCCAATCAAGGATTGCCAAGTAAGCAAGGCCAAGATGATCATCCAATGAAGCGTTTCCAAGTAAGCAAGTTGATGTCACAATTATACAAGGTATTCTTCCAAGGACTTAAAAGATAATTTCCAAGGGGAAGACAAGCTAAGAGAGGACAGCCACACTTGATAAAAAGAAGAGAAGAAGAGCAAATCAAACACAACACAAGTCTTAGAATTGCAAGAGCAAAAACGTTTTTCTATACTCTCTTCTTCTAACTTTCTTTCTTCTTCTCTCTCAAAGCCTATTGTATCTACATTCAAATACATGGTATAGGCTTCATTCATACCACCATACACGCCCTATTATTGTAAAAGTTTTATCAATGTGTGATCAAACCTTCATCTGTTCGGTGGTGGGGTTCGTGATCATTGTGATTGCTTGTAAGGTTTGTAAAGGGTTGGAGTTGGTGAGTAAATCCATAAACCCTGTGTGGTAAGGTGTTATTTTGTTTAGTGATAACCGAGGAAGGTGTCCTCGAAGACTGAAGTAGGCTGATTTAACCGAACCAATATAAAATTCCTTGTGTTCTCTATTTGTCAGCACTTTACTTTCAGTCTCCTGCACTGTGCATCATTTTCATCACGATCTTAAAAATACCAAACGAATTTCAAAAATCACGAAACTTTTCAGAAACATAGCCACACTTGTTAAGTTTCATTTGGAGCAAGTTGCAACACTTTTGGACAAGTATAAGTCATTCAAACGTCAATAGTTCTGAGACTAGTGCTGTCTAATTTTCATACTTGCAAAGGTTGAGACTTTGAACGTATTTGACTAACTTCCCAAAGAAAGTTTTCAAAACTGTTTAAACTCAATCAAATACGCATAGTAAGGGGTTTGTCATTAAATTTTCAGACCATTTGGAGCCACGGTTTAATCGGAATAAATTTTTTTAAATTAGACTACCGTTTCTGGTAGATTTCGCAATCTGACCATTAACAATTTTTCAAAGGGTTAAATGTTGAATTTTAATCTGAAATTTTTAGGAGATACTCAGAACATCTGAGAATACAATATCTCCAAATTGCAGGATTTTTGAAGGCCTGTAACCTAGTTTTTCAAACGTCACAAAACAGGTCCTGAAAAAACATACTATTTTAGGAAGTTGAGTTTTTGGATTACAAAATTTTTAAAAACCAAATTTTCCGCACCACTATTCAACCTCCCCTTCTAGTGGTGCCTTGCAGGTCCTACAAGTGGTATCAGAGCGCAGGCTCACTCACAACAAGAAGATCCAACGATCTAAGTGAGATGGCAACCACTAGCTTCAAAACCGAGCAAGAAGGTATGTCTAGTCAAAGGCCTCCTCTTTTTGATGGTGAGTCCTTTATTAATGGAAATTAAGAATGAAAATTCTTCTTGTGGCTATTGATATTGATCTATGGTCCATCATAGAAGACGCTCCATTTGTTCCTTCAAAATCATCTACTGTAGATGGTGTCACACTAGAGGTTATAAAGTCAAAACAAGAATATACTAGTGATGCCAAAAAGTGACTAAGCATGAATGCTAGAGTCATGCAATTACTCTTAAACGGGCTAAGTAAAAGTGAATCTAGCTATGTGTCTAATTGTTCTAGTGCTCAAGAAATGTGGAGAATTCTTGAGATGAAACATGAAGGGACTAGCTAAGTAAAGGAGTCCAAGATTAATATGCTTATGTCCACACTTGAGTCCTTTAAATTATTGCCAAATGAGTCTATTGTTGATATGGATCTACGCTTGACTAACATTTATAATTCTCTTTAGTCTCTTGGCAAAGCTTTCTCTACGCAGGAAAAGGTCCAAAAGGTACTACGAAGTCTTCCATCCAAATGGGACCCTAAAGTGACAGCTATAGAGGAAAGCAAAGAAACCGAATCAATAAAAATGGAGGAACTAATTGGATAACTAAATGTATATGAAAACAAACTCACTTTAAGGAAATCAGAATCAACGTCGAAACAAGGTAAGACTATTGCTCTTAAATCAAATGAATACGTCTCTACTTCTTCCGATCACATAGATGATAGTGATTCTGAATCAAATAATGATTGACTAAAGGTTTAAGAAAATTCATGAGAAAGTCATTGAAAAACAAACCTAAGGCTACTTCCACGAAAAGAAATAAAAATAAAGGAAATAACAAGGACGTGAAATGCTATGAATCCTGGAAACTTGGACATTTATCTTATGACTGCCCTAACAAGGACAAACAAACAAACACCTTGACAAGGATCGGACCAAAACTAGACTCGTCTCAGAACCTAAACAAATGAGAAGAGCTCTCAAGGCCTCCACTTTGAGTGACACATCTGACTCTGAGACTGATACAGAAGAGGAGACAGCACAAGTATGCTTAGTATCCAAAGCATCAAATGAGGTATCTTCTGATCCTGACTCTGATTCTGAACTTTCATATGATGATCGTTTTAGTCAAGATTTAGAACTACAAAAGTGTAGGATCTGCAAGGCACCACTAGAAGGGGGGGTTGAATAGTAGGTGCGGAAAATCTGGTTTTTAAAATTCTTTTAAACCAAAAGCCCAACTTCTGAAAACAGTTTCTGTTTTCAGGATCAGTTTTGAAACGTTTTGAAAACTAGGTTTTATGTCTTCAAAAATTCTGCAATTTGGAGAGAACTTATCCTCAGATGTTCTGAGTATCTCCTAAAAATGTCAGATTAAAATTCAACCTCTAACCCCTTGAACAATTGTTGGTGGTCAGATTGCGCAAATCTGCCAGAAACGGTAGTATGATTTAAAAAATTAATTCCTATTTGTCCGTAACTCCAAATGCTCTGAACATTTAATGACTAACCCCTTATTAGTTTTATTTAAATGGGTTGAAACAGTTTTGAAAAATTCTTTTGGAAAGTTAGTCAAATACGATCAAAGTCTCAACCTTTGCAAGCCTGAAAATTAGACTGAACTATTCTCAGAACTTTAGACGTTTGGATGACTTATACTTTTCCAAAAGGGTTGAAACTTGGCCAAAAGAACCTTAAGACGTGTGGCTATGATTCTAGATAGTTTCGTGATTTTTGAAATTCGTTTACTATTTTTACCAACGTGATTAAAAACGATAAACAGTTCTGAAAGTAAATAACACCAGGAATTTTATACTGGTTCGGTTATAAACAACCTACTCCAGTCTTCGAGGACACCTTCCTCGGTTAGCACTAATCAAAAAACACAAGGAACGCCTTACCACACAGGGTTGATGGAGTTACACACCAACTCCAACCCTTTACAAACCTTGTACGTGAATACAACGATCACGAACACCACCACTTTGCAAGTGCAAGATTGATCACACCTTGATCAATCTTTTACAACAATAAAGAGAGTATGTGGTGGTCTATATGAAGTCTATTCAAATGTATGAATATGAGTATAATAGGCTTCTAGAGAGAAGAAAGAAAGAAAGATTAGAAGAAGAGTGTTAAACGTTTTTGCACTTTGAACTTGTAAGCTTTTTCTTGTCTTTTGTTTGCTCTCTTCTTTCCTTTTTATCTCCATATGGCCGCCCCCTAGAAGCCTTTTCTTCCTCTTGAAAATTATCTTCTAAGTCTTTGGAAGAGTGTATTGCATCATTGTGACATGTCCTTGCTTACTTGGCAACTCCTCATTGGATGATCATTAAGCTCTTGCTTACTTGGCACTTATTGATTGGATGGAAGTTGTCATCACTTGATGACTAGATAAATCTGAAATTAGACCTCAAAAAGCATGTGCCAATTAGCCATAAAATTATTTTCATAAAGCATATAATCATCCCACATAATTAGCAAGACAACTTTCTCCAACTTGCCATGCAAAAATCGGCCATTACACCTCTTTCACATGCTGAAATTTCAGCATGTGTAACATTTGCATTTTATTCAAAATTTTGCCAAGTTTGTTTTGATTTATTCCTTGAAAATAAAAAAGAAATCAATCATCATTTAGTACATAACATTCTTATCAATTTTGGAATAAAGATTGATCACCAATAGGGCCTAGATTTCTCCCAAGTACATTCCCACACATGCTGAAATTTTCAGCATGTGTGATATTCAAAGATATCACTTTATTTATTCCATAATATATTCAGAACACTTCCATACTATCTCTCAATTAATCCACATAATTCAAGATAGAAAAATATAGCTCATTTAGTGTAGAAAATCGGCCAGCCATATGCTACACATGCTGAATTTTCAGCATGTGTCACAAATGTGACAAGATTTGAAATGTTACCTTTTGTAGTTCCTTTCTTTATGTCACCAACATTGCATGCTTCATTCCTTGCCAATCAAGATGCCAAAAAAGCTCCACATATGCTCCCACATGGCTGTAGTATGCGTGTGACATGCTTGTACATGTGATGAATTTTATTTTTGCAAACTTTGTAAAATAGTGCATATTTAATTATACACACACGGTATATTCCAATCAGCCCTTAATTGATTTTCTAGAATACTTTAGAATGTATGAAGTATGAAAAAAGTGTCTAGATACATGTTATATGTCATGCCAAAAATGGTCCATGTGTCGTGTACGTAGAAAACCGAATTTTCGACATTTGTCGATTACCCGATTTTTCTCTAATTAAATTCCAACTTTTTGCACATGTTATATATATTATGTTACACATAATATGCATAAATTAAACTTTAATATTTAGCGCTTAGGCTGATCTAAAGTGGCACCTAACCATGTTACAAAATTGAAATTGGAATCTCCACAATTTGGCCTTAATTGAGGGTGATTTGTGTGTGTTAACATGGAATGATTTTATGGCTGTACATACCATGTAAGCCACGAAATTTGTGGACCTTTTTGAAGTGTAGGGGCTGGTCATCTATATATGGCAAGTACGTGACACGTTGGCGAAGTTTTGGTATTCATCCGTTACGACAATTTTTGGTTTAGAACATTTTATCGTGTCGTAATAAAGTTGTCATCACCATGACTTATATCATATGATATAAGACCTGAATATACTCATAAATATGAGTTAAATATAGTGGTGTGACGTTAACGTACGTTCGCAAAATATATAACGTGTCGGTAGTACGTTGGAATATATGTGTATGTGCTTTTTTTAAAAATATGAATATATATAAATATATATATATAAAACATGTAGAAGGAGTGGGAGAAACTTTCCATTCTTCAGTTTGTTGCCTTTGTGCCTTTTCCAAATACGGCTTCCTTTTATGAACTACTTAGTTCATTAACTTAAGTACTCCACTTAATGAACTAGTTTAGTCATTAATGGTGGCACCTGAAAATAGTTCAAACACAGAAAATGTTCGCCATTTGATGTAAGCTTTAAAGCTTCATGGCTCGTTGGTACGACAACATTATATATGAACTATATAAGGCAAGTTTTATGCAAAAACATGTCATGTCATAAAATATGTCATGCATTTCTTTAGTACACGTTATTTAAATCATGCATTTTGAAATCACTCAAACCCCTTTTTCTCAACAATCTTCCCCTTTTGATGATTTACAAAATAACCTACGTTCATGATTTAAATTTTGTCGCTCCCCTCCAATCATGCACAAAGTAAAATTTTTAATTTTAAATTTTCTCCCCCTTGATTTGTGCAATTAATCTTTCTCTCTCCCCCTTAAATCATGCATTCTCTCCCCCTTTATTTTGGAAAGACAATCAAAAGCGCATGTAAAGATGAAGATAGCAAAAAAAATCATGCATTTCAAATAACATTAAAAGTGCGTTCTTGACGGTTATTTATTCAACCCTTTGAGAATGTCCCTTTTGGTACCCAAATTTGGGTGACCTTTCTAGGTCTTCCAAAAGGTGAGAAAGGTGATGAAAACGCAACATAATATATGTTAGGGGCAAATGCGTTTGGCCTTTGGCCGAGAATCCCATCATGCATATAGTGTGGTTTTCGTTTTTAATATGCATTTCGGTTTGCATGCACGGGGCGTGATCTAGATGCATTTTTATTATATGAATGTTGCATATGCGTCAATGGTCTCTTTTTATATTTGTACTATACAAAGTTATATCTCGTATGATATGAAGATGTAGCACGATGAGATATCATAGGGGAAGGTCTAGGCGTCTTCTTAGATGCCACATATGTCTTTGATGCATCTATTTTCTTAGATGGAATGAATTTGGTTGGTTTAATTAGTGACTCATTTTTCTCAACGTATCCTAGTCTGGTTTTATCACTGTCATGTTTTTGTGATAAAATAATGCGATCTAGCATGTTACTGTAGAAATAAGAGGGTTTGAGTGATTTCAAAATAAGAAATTTGAATGCATATATATATATATATAAACGTATGTGTGCATGATAACTTGCCATTACTTGCCTTATTTAGCTTATATATTATGTTGCCGTACTAACGAGCCATGAAGCATTAAAGCTTACATCATATGGCAAACATTTGTTGTGTTTATACTATTTTCAGGTGCCACCATTAATGAACTAAATTAGTTCATTAAGTGAAGTACTTAGTTTAATAAACTAAGTAGTTCATTAAAGGAAGATTCATTTGGAAAAGGCACAAAGGCAACAAGGCTAAGGAAGGAAAGTTTTCTCCTCCTCTCCTCATTAATATATACACACGCCTATACATATATAAATGTATATATTTTCAGATTTTTTGAAAAAGGCACATACACATGTATTCCAACGTACTACCGACACGTTATATATTCTACGTACGTATGTTAACGTCACACCACTATACTTAACTCATAATTATGAGTATATTCAGGACTTATATCATATGATATAAGATATGGTGATGACAAAGTAAATACGACACGATAAAAGGTTCTAAACCGAAATTTGTCGTATCGGGCGAATACCGAAACTTCGCCAACGTGTCACGTACTTGCCATAAATAAATGGCCAGCCCATATACATCAAAAATTGATGATAATTTCGTGATATACATGATTTATTCAGCCAAAAATACTTTTCATGTTGGCACACACAAATTACTCCACATTTAGGCCAAAATGTGAAGATTCTAATTTTAATTTTGTCACATGTTAATGGTACCACTTTAAACCAGCCAAGTGCTGAGATTTAAAGTATATATTATATATATTATGTATAACATAATATATATATCATGTGCAAAAGTTGGAATTTAAATTAGAGAAAAATCGGGTAATCGATAAATATCGAAAATTCGGTTTTCTACGCACATAACATGGAACGTTTTTCTTGTACATCATGTGACACGTATCTAGACACTTTTTACATATGATATACTTCTTAAAGTGTTCTAAATTAACAAAAATAAATTTCAGCACATGTATATACATCTTCCAACGTTACATACAGCTGAGATGGAGCACATGTGGAGCCTTGTTGGCATATTGATTGGTCAAGGATCAATCATACAATATTGATGAATCAAAAAGAGAAGCTACAAAAGGTAAGTATTCAACATATATCTCTCTTATGTCACATGCTGAAAATTTCAGCACACTAACATTATCATGGCCGAAATTTTAAGATTAAAATACATATATTGTGTGTCTTGAATTGTGAGGATTAATAGAAGATGTTATGGAAATGATTTGAATATTATGTAAGGTAATTAAGTGTGATATTCTACATATCACACATGCTGAAATGTTTCAGCATGTGTGAAGTTATGGTGACTGAATGTGATGGCTATAGTATGTCCAAATTCATTTCTCAATTGATAGCAAGACTTACCATGTATTGTTGATTCATTTTTATGGCGAAAAATCAAAGAATAATGGGTATTATTTTGAAGGAAATGGAAGGTTGCACATGCTGAAAAATTCAGCATGGCAAGGAGGGTCTTGGCCGATTTTTAGGCATGAAAGGGGAAGAATTTTTGGTCTTACAATTTATGATGAAATATTTGACTTATGGTATGATTTTATGATTGATATTGGCACATGTTTAAAGTGTTAATTTCAGATTATTTCCATGTCATCTTGAGGACAACATTGAGCCAATAAAGAGGTGCCAAGTAAGCGAAGACTAAATGATGATCCAATAGAATGATGCCAAGTAAGCAAAGCATTGTCACCATGATGTCTTACACTCTCTCAAGCACTTAAAAGGAAATTTTCAAGAGGGGAGGAAGGCTCAAGGGGGACGGCTGCCACAAATTAAAAAGAGAAGAGGAGAGCAAACAAAAACAAGAACAATAATTGCATTCTAAAGAGATCAAATAGCCAAGCTCTTCTTCTCCTACATCTTCTTTCTTTCTCTTTTCTTGTAAAGCCTATTGTATTCATATTCTTTCAATCTTGAATAGGCTTGAGATAAACCACCATTCATACATCTTTGTAAAAGATTGATCAAGGTGTGATCAATCTTCATTCTAGCGAGGTGGTGGTGTTCGTGTGAATTGTACTCGACATACAAGGTTTGTAAAGGGTTGGAGTTAGGTGTAACTCTATCAACCCTGCGGTAAGGTGTACTGCGTGTGTTTGATTAGTGTGAACTAGGGAAGGTGTTCCTTGAATACTGGAGTAGGTTGTTTATAACCGAACCAGTATAAAATTCTTGGTGCCATTCACTTTCTGCATTTACGTTTCAGTTACTGCACTGTTTATACTTCTTGGTCACATTCGTAAAAATAGTAAACGATTTCCAAAAATTATAAAAATTTCCAGAAACATACTTACACGTTCCAGGGTTAATGTGGCACAAGTTTCAACCCTTTTGGATAAGTATAAGACAGTCAAATATCAAAAGTTCTGAGACTAGTGCAGTCTGATTTTCAGACTTGCAAAGGTTGAGACTTTGATTGTATTTGACCTACTTCCCAAAAGAATTTTCTAAAACTGTTTCATCCCATTTAAATATAGTATATAAGGAGTAATTGGTCAAATTTTCAGATCATTTGGACGTTCACACAAATAGGAATTAATTTTTTAAAACCATCTACCGTTTCTGGCAGATTTGCACAATCTGAGTACCAACGGTTTTTGAAAGGGTTAAAGGTTGAATTTTAATTTGAAATTTTTAGGGGACCCTCATAACATCTGAGGATAAGTTCTCTCAAAATTTCATAATATTTGGAGACCTATAACCTAGTTTTAAAAACATTTTAAAACAGGTCCTGAAAACAGAATCTGTTTTCAGAACTTGAATTGGTTAGGTTTCAAGAAATTTTAAAAACCATATTTTCCGCACCATCTATTCAACCCCCTCCCCCCTTCTAGTGGTGCCTTGCAGATCCTACAGTTACATCCTGTATCAAATTGTTTTCTAGTCTTTTCTAGATCTTCATTTCTTGATTTCAATTTTGAAATCTCGGCTTTCAATTCAGTGTTCTCGGATGTCAATTGTTGTACCCTCGACGAAAAGTCATATTGTACTTGAAGACTTGTATAAGTAAATTAATAAGTGGCATCATTCAAGTGCATTTCACTAAGTTTCCTTAGTGCTTCTTTTATTTTATGTTGATAAGCAAACAATATAATCATTCAAACATGAGTTATGGACCATGGCCAATTCACCCTAAGGGTTTAAGAAATTTCGTCCATAAGGTTTAAAAAGGGCCATAAAGGGTTTTTCCAAATTATAAGAGAGGTTAATCTTAAGGGCCTCCTTAAAATAAGCCCAAATGAAAATTAAGGAGTTGTGAGTAGTGGGCAATTCTTTCCCCAATTCTTGGAAAAATTTCGGCCCCTAGCCCAAAGGAAACTCAAGATTTTCTTAATTTTATTTTTAAAACAAGAAAAGGGGAAAATAATTAATAAAAGGGGGCAAATACCCACATGGCTTTTCATTAAACACACTTGAAAAAAAAGATTAAGCATGGTAATGGCCATGGAAGCCACACCCGCCGGTTTTGCCTTCATGGTTAACCAAGGATCAATTCAAATATTACCATGGTTACTTTATATTAACTACAAGGTTAAAGTAACTCAAGTTAACCCATAAAGTAACTCTAGTTGGATAAAGTAACCTAGGTTAGCCATAAAATAACTATAGTTGAATTAAAGTAACTATAGTTGCATTAAAGTAACCTTGGTTAGTTAAAAAGTAACTAAAGCTAATTAACTCTAATTAGCCTAAACCAAGCCAAGGTAAACCCCTTCCCTCCCAACATAACCCACGGCTAACCCTTAGCCAAGAAAGGAAAAAAATTCATTCCATGAACACCCTAGGACTCTCTCTTATTCTCAACTCTCAAGAATTCACAATGGAGCAAGAGACTTTCCTATTTTTCATTTGAGGAACACGGCTAGTTGAGCCAAAAGGATCCAAGAACCATCTTCAAGCTCCAAGAATTCATCTAGGTAAGTACATGCTAAGTGTTCTAAGTGGATTCTATGTTTCAAAGAAAGGAACTCATATTGGTATTCCTCTTGTCTTGCCAAAAACGTGACACTCAAATGGTCACTAGGAGAAGATTTGTCAAGATACTAGGAGGAGCTAATATCTTGGTGGTTTGAATCCATTTCAAGCCCCATCCAAGTTTTATTTTGGTAAGGAAATCATATCCTCAATATAGTTGCTTCTTCATTAAGAAAGTAGCTAATGTTCATCCTTCTTCCTCCTCTCAAAACCTTGTGCTATATGTGAAGTTGGAGGAAGACTTCGCTCTATTTCAACCAAGGATCATGCTAAGGAAAAGCACTAAGGTTCAAAGAGGCAAGTATACTCTAGCCAATCTTGCCTTATTTGTGAAGTGCATGCTTGAATGGCTAGTCATTATTAGGCTATGAATCTTAGTTAAAGGTGCTAAGTACAAGACATGAAACCTAGTTGTTATAAGAAAAATGGTGGTATGAGTAAATGATTTGTTGTATGAATGTGTGTGACTATTTTGATATGATTCATAAACAGTTTATTTATGGTTTAAAGCATATCATGAGGCTTGGAACACTATGTTGAAGTGTGTATTTAATGGATATTAAGTCATTTTAAGGAATGAAGTTGATTGGAAATGCTTGAACCACAAAAGTGAAGAAGTGCTGGAACTACTGGAGCTGGACAGATTTGTGTAGCTGATTGTGTGACCTGAAAACGAACCTTAGGAGTGTTCAAATTAGCTACTTTTTGGTATGATGTTAGCCTTATATGTTTATGAAATGTGTGAGTTTGAATTTCAATTAAAGGAGCTGTGGTGTGTCCTTAATCAAATTTTTAGTAAGAGGTGGTAAAACAGAAGTATTGGAGCAGGACAGTTTTATGTAACATGTTGAACGACCTGAAAATGAACCTTAGGAAGATTCAAATCGACTAAGTTTTGGTATGATGATAGCCTCATATATGCATTAAATTTGTAAGTTTGAATTGTGGTAAAAGGATTTGTGGATTGACCAGAATATAATTTTTAGTAGGAACTACTCAGACAGAAGTACTGGAGCTGAATAGTTTTATGTGGCATGTTGTACGCCCTGAAAAGGAACCTTAGGAATGTTCAACTTGGCTAATCTTTGGTATGCTAATATCCCTATGTGTTTATGAAATGTGTGAGTTGGAATTTTGGTAAAAGGAGTTGTGGATTGTCCTTAATAAAATTTGTAGTACAACTGGTTAAACAGAGTTGCTGGAACAGGACAGTTTTGAGTAGTAAGTTGTGTGGCTCGAAAGTGCCCCTTAGGAATGTGAAAATGAGCTACTTTTTGGTATGATGATAGTGTAACGTGTGTATGACATCTGTGAGTGTGAATTTTAGTAAAAGGAGTTGTAGTTTGGTCACAATGAAATTCGTGGTAAAAATGGTCATTCCAGATTCTGCATATACCTAGCTGGGGAAAAGTAATTAGGTGACCCCCTTAAACTTATTGGATTGCCATGGAGTTTTTATGGTAATTACCTAAGGCATATATGTACATGATCATGTAAAGAAACCAGCATAAAACCACAATTCTGATGGTTAGCAACTGAGTTAAAGTTAGTTGTGCAAAACTGGAAAACATGACATTTTAATGTCTTAAGTTGTAAGGATTTGATCTTGCTCATTTAAGCTTGAATGTGATGTTTGGACTTATGAATATTGTTCCTTGGTGAGTTAGCAATGTTTTCCAGGTGATGGATTAAAATGAATAAGGTTTTATGACCCATGAAACTGAGGTAAGGCGGTACTGCCCTGCTGATTTCAGCAGTACCTTTGATGATAGTATGATGTTTTGAGGTCGTTAGACATTTCGGATTGTCACGAAATTTTTATGGTATGAGTCTAAGACTTCATTATGCATGTGTATGGCGTGAGCTTATGAAAATGAGCACGAATTGATGAGCACGAGGCTGTATGAACAGAATGTGATTGCTAGACAGTTTTTCTAGCTTAAGAGACAAGTCCGTGCATGCATATTATGATGTATTTGTTCACGAGTCGCATAGTGCATGTCATACATTGCATCATCGTCATTTACATGATTTATGGAACTGATTTTATGAGAAAGAAAGATGAAAAAGCATTTTTAAAAGAAAAGATTCTGTTTTTAAAAGAACGCTTCCCACCGGTACCGTGTGTGTTTTCTGGCCAGTAAGGACCCGTTCCAGATCCGGGGTTAACTGATCTGATGATTGGACTGTTCAAGCCCGAAGAGAATAGACCTGATATGGACCCGTTCTAGATCCAGGGTTAATTGATCTGATGATATGGACCGTTCAGGCCCGGAGAGAATAGACCTCATATCGACCGTTCAGGCCCGGAGGGAATAGACCTGATAAGTGACGACGTTACCGCTCCGAATCCGGGAATAATAGATTCGAAGGGAAGAAGTGACCGCCTCAGATCCGGGTGAATAGATCTGAATACTCTCTCATTTTCTTGACGATGATGTTTGAATGAACGACCGAAAGGAAAAGATTTTCATGATTTCATTATGCACTACATTTGCATATTCATACGCATTGCATATGGTCGTGAGCATAATGTTGAATCTATTTGCACTAAGCTGTGTGATTACTTGCTTCATGGCTAAGTTATGATTTTATTGCCTTAAGTTGCTATTCACGGAAGGGATGAGATGCTAGCCAAATGCTAGAGGTAATGTTACATAGGTTATGATCCTCTTATCTTTCGTTACCTAAGTTACGATCTCATTACTGTTGTTATGACTTGGTAGCTCCTAAGTTATGACCTTTATTAAGTAGGCTAAGTTGTTATGACTTGGTAGCTACTAAGATTATGATCTTATTAAGTGACGATCTTTAAAAAGTTATGGACTGTTATCAATTACGGACTTTTATAAGTTATGAACTTTGACAAGTTTTAATCTTTGATAAGTTATGAGCTGATTTCTTACGGGTGTTGAATGGAAGGTTGGGTATGGTTCTAAACCGAATTTTGGGGGTTCGGTTCTTGTATGTACTTTCCAATTAATGCATGATTGTTTATAGTTTACTTGCTGGTGACTTTGTCACTCACCCCCTATTTTTCCTCCCAGAGGTTGTAGGAAACAAAGTAGAATGGATTGAGGATGAACCTAGGGTCCCTTACCCATGAGACACGCGAAGGAGGGATGGCTTAAGAGACATGACGTGCTGGTTGTGATCGATGACTTTTTATGTAATTGTGATGGAAAACAGTTACTTTTGAGAATTTCCGTACTTATGATTTGGGTTGTAAAACTAAGAGTGATTTCGTAGATGATTTTAATTTGAAGTTTTTATTCTGCCACGGTTTTGCTTACTTGTTGACGTGTAGCACGAAAGTCCATGTATTTTATCATGGACTACGACATGTTATGGATCGACGCCTGGTACTCTCCTTAGTGAAGTATGGCGGGCGCACCGTATCCGGCTGGGCCGGGGTGCGGGGCGCTACATCAATGATGAAATTTCAGACTTTAATGAATGTATGATGCATGACGACTCTTCTTTTGATTTGTTTAATGAGACACAAGATTTTTGTTAGAAGATTCTAACAATTTATTGTCTTCAATTAATCGCTTCTTTTCTTTTGCAAGAGCCTTTGAGAACTTATGCAACTCTAAATATTGACTAAATAAATCATCATAAGAACATTCAGAATCAGAATCAGAGTCGGAAGATACCTCATTTGATGCCTTAGATGTAAAGCATACTTGTGCATTTTGTTCTTCCGTATCGCCAGTCTCAACGTCAGATGTGTCACTTCCAAGTGGAGGCTTTGAAGGCTCTGTAGAAACAAGAGGGTTTGAGTGATTTTAAAATAAGAAATTTGAATGCATATATACACATATATATAAACGTGCATAAATGTGTACATGTATGCATGATAACTTGCCATCACTTGCCTTATTTAGCTTATATATTATGTTGCCATACTAACGAGCCATGAAGCATTAAAGCTTACATCATATGGCAAACATTTGTTGTGTTTATACTATTTTCAGGTGCCACCATTAATGAACTAAATTAGTTCATTAAGTGAAGTACTTAGTTTAATAAACTAAGTAGTTCATTAAAGGAAGATTCATTTGGAAAAGGCACAAAGGCAACAAGGCTAAGGAAGGAAAGTTTTCTCCTCCTCTCCTCTTTAATGATACACACGCCATATATATATATATACACACCATATATTTTCAGATTATTTAAATAAAGGCACATACACATGTATTCCAACATACTACCGACACGTTATATATTTTTCGTACGTACGTTAACGTCACACCACTGTACTTAACTCATATTTATGAGTATATTCAGGTCTTATATCATATGATATAAGATATGGTGATGACAAATTAAATACGACACGATAAAAGGTTCTAAACCGAAATTTGTCGTATCGGGCGAATACCGAAACTTCGCCAACGTGTCACGTACTTGCCATAAATAAATGGCCAGCCCATATACATCAAAATATGATGTAAATTTCGTGCTACACATGACATATTCAGCCAAAAATACTTTCCATGTTGGCACACACAAATTACTCCACATTAAGGCCAAAATGTGAAGATTCCAAGTTTAATTTTGTCACATGTTAATGGTACCACTTTAAACCAGCCAAGTGCTGAGATTTAAAGTATATATTATATATATTATGTATAACATAATATATATAACATGTGCAAAAGTTGGAATTTAAATTAGAGAAAAATCGGGTAATCGATAAATATCGAAAATTCGGTTTTCTACGCACATAACATGGAACGTTTTTCTTGTACATCATGTGACACGTATCTAGACACTTTTTACATATGGTATACATCTTAAAGTGTTCTAGAAAATTAAATTAAGGGCTGATTGGAATATTACATGTGTGTATTATTAAATGTGCAATATTTTACAAAGTTAGCAAAAATGAAATTCAGCACATGCATATACATGTATACACGCCCCTACAGCTGAGATGGAGCATATGTGGAGCCTTGTTGGCATATTGATTGATCAAGAATCAATCATACATTATTGGTGACATAAAGGAAGGAGCTACACAAGGTAATACTTCAAAATCTTGTCACAATTGTGACACATGCTGAAAATTCAGCATGTGTGCTAATGGGTGGCGTTTTTAAGGTCATTATGAGACATATTTTACTTCTTGATTAAGGTGGATTGATTGGAAGAGGATATGGTAAGGTTTTGAATAATATTTAAAATAAATAAATGGTGATATTTAGC
>AP025049.1:31251031-31264660 GCA_036186865.1 Eustoma russellianum | reverse complement strand
ATTTGGCACAAGTTTCAACCCTTTTGGACAAGTATAAGTCAACTAAACATCAAAAGTTCTGAGACTAGTGCAGTCTGATTTTCAGACTTGCTAAGGTTGAGACTTTGATTGTATTTGACCTACTTCCCAAAAAAATTTTCCAAAACTGTTTCAACCCATCTAAATATAATATATAAGGAGTTATTGGTCAAACTTTCAGAGCATTTGGACGTTCACACAAATAGGAATAAATTTTTCAAAACCATCTACCGTTTCTGGCAGATTTGCACAATCTGAGTACCAACGGTTTTTGAAGGGGTTAAAGGTTGAATTTTGCTTTGAAATTTTTAGGGGACCCTCATAACATCTGAGGCTAATTTCTCTCAAAATTTCATAATTTTTGGAGACCCTCTAACCTAGTTTTAAAAACGTTTTAAAACTAGTCCTGAAAACAGAATCTGTTTTCAGAACTTGAATTGTTCAAGTTTAAAGAAATTTTAAAAAGCACACTTTCCGCACCATCTATTCAACCCCCCCCCTTCTAGTGGTGCCTTGCAGATCCAACAAGTGGTATCAGAGCGCAGGAATACTCACTTCAAGGAATCCAACGATTCAGTGAGATGGCATCCACAAATCTTCAAAACCGAACAAGAAGGTATGTCGAGCCAAAGGCCTCCACTTTTTGACGGTGAGTCCTTTATTCAATGGAAACTTAGGATGAAACTTTTTCTTATGGCTATAGATATAGATCTTTGGTCAATCATTGAAGATGGTCCATATGTCCCATCTAAGTCATCCACTGTAGACGGAGTCACACTAGAAGTCGTTAAACTAGACAAGACTATATAGTGAAGATAAAAAGAAACTTAGTATGAATGCTAAGGCCATGCAGTTACTCTTAAATGGATTGAGTAAGAGTGAGTCCAGTTATGTGTCAAATTGTTCGAGTGCACAAGAAATGTGGAGAATTCTAGAAATGAAACACGAAGGCACGAGTCAAGTAAAACAGTCAAAAATTAATATGCTCATGTCTACTCTTGAGTCTTTTAAATTGTTGCCTAATGAGTCGATTGTAGATATGGATCTTCGTTTAACTAACATCTATAACTCTCTTGAGTCTCTAGTAAGGCTTTTACTACGCAGGAAAAGGTACAGAAAGTCCTACGAAGCCTTCCTTCGGAATGGGACCCTAAAGTGACTGCTTATAGAAGAAAGCAAGGAAACTAAATCAATAAAGATGGAAGAACTAATTGGCTCACTCAAAGTTTATGAAAACAAACTTACTATTCGGAAATCGGAATCATCTAAACAAGGTAAAACCATTGCTTTTAAATTAAATGAACACGTCTTCCCTCCCTCCGATCACGTAGATGATAGTGATTCCGAATCGGATAATGATGATTTAATCATATTGGCTAAAGGACTAAGAAGATTCATGAGAAAGTCATTTAGAAATAAAAACAAGGGCACTACATCTAAGAGAAATAAAAACAAGTCAAATGATAAGGACATTAAATGTTATGAATGCGGCAAACTCGGACACTTATCATATGACTGCCCAAACAAAGAAAAGCAAACTAATAAGGTACCCTGACAAGGAGCGGAACAAAAATAGACTCGTCTCAGATCCTAAACAAAGGAAACGTGCACTAAAGGCCTCCACATGGAGTGATTCGTCAGACTCTGAACTGAGACTGAAGAGGAGACCGCTCAAGTATGCTTTGCCTCGAAAGCATCTAACGAGGTATCATCTGATTCTGACTCTGACTCTGAACCTTCTTATGATGATCTTTTTAGTCAGTATCTAGAACTGCATAAATTCACTAAGACTCTCGCTAAAGAAAAGAAACGTTTAAATTAAAGCACAAGAAACTGTTAGATCTTCTAACGAGAATCTGTCGCTAATTAAGCGATTCAAAAGAAAGAGTCTTCATGTGTCATCACTGCATTGAAAACCGAGATCTCAATCATTAACCTCTCAAAATAATGAAATGAAATTCCGAGATTTCAAAATTTGAAATCAAGGAATACCGATTTAGAGAAATGATGAAACAATTTGATACAGGGTTCAAACATGCTGCATCACCATCATATTATCACAAAAGCATGATAGTGACAAAACTGGATTGGGATACGTTGATACTAACGAAGTATCAACCAAACCAACCAAGTTTGTTGTGTCTAAGAAAGTGAACACTCCTAAGCCGCAAGTGGCGTCTAAGATGACGCAAAAAGTGCCCCCTTCCTCACGCCCCAATCCATCATATCATGTGAAATATAACGTTGTACCATATAGATGAAAAGAGAAGAACAATGCATACACGAAATACATATCATCCACGCACTATGCACCACACACAAGGATATATCAAAGCGTCCTTCATTCAATGAGTATAGAGGAGTCCTTGGGCAAAGACCCAAGTACATACACCATATGTATATTATAGTGCAACCTTCATCTACATCTTGCCATTTGATAGACCGAGAAGGATCACCCAAGTATGGGTACCGAAAGGTACCTTAGTACCAAAAGGTGATTAACTAACTCGAAAGGACCCAAATTAAAAGGTACCTAAATCACTTTTCCACATTGCAGGGAGACCACACATCGAAAGATCATCATATAAAGGTGGTCTCCTTGACAGTGTTGCTCGAGGCACATGACGGGTGACCCGAGCCTGTTCACCAAATTAAAGAAGGTCACAAAAAGGCGGATCCGTGACCTTGGAGACAACAATGATGGCAAGATCATTGGAAAGGTACGATTGGCAATCCGAACACACTCCAAATCTCCAACGTATTTTTGGTAAGCAACTTATCTTACAATCCTTCTTAGTATTTCTCATTTGTTGACAATGGTTTCAATGTGTGCTTTACTCATCCTTATTGCAACATAATAGATAAAAAATGGAGAGAACCGTTTTTAATAAAGGAAAACGAGAAGGCATATTTTTAACGCTATCTATGGATGATGTAGTAGACGCTAAAGTTAAGTGTTTTATTATGTCAAATGAACCCATGTGAACTTATGGCATAGACTTTTAGGACACATAGGTATTTCCACACTAGAAAAATTGCAACGAAAGAACCATAGGACAGGGGATTGCCTACGCTTGATTTAGGACAAACTTTCAGTTGTGTGAATCTTGGCATAAAAGGCAAACAAACGTGAGTCACTTAAGCCGAAAAATGAAATAAGCACGACTAGAATACTAGAACTATTGCATATCGATTTGTTTGGTCCTAGTCGCACTACAAGCCTTGGTGGGCGTCACTATGCATGCGTGATTGTTGATGACTTTTCTCGTTATACTTGGACTTTATTTCTTGCACATAAGGATGATAGCGCCGTAGAGATTGCTAAATTAATTAAACAACTTGAAAATCAATACGGTGTAAATGTGAAAAGAATAAGAAGCGATAGAGGCGGTGAGTTTAAAAATAAAGAGATGATTTCGTTTTGTGAAGAAAAAGGAATTAAACATGAGTTTTCGCCACCTAGAACTCCACAATTAAATGGAGTAGTAGAAAGAAAGAATCGCACACTACAAGAAATCGCTAGAACCATGCTTTGCGAAAATAAATTGCCTAGATTTCTGTGGGCGGAAGCCGTAAATTGTGCATGCTATATTGTAAATCGCCTATCTATAAGAAAGAAAATAAACAAGACGCCTTACGAAATTTTGAATGATCGCATGCCTAAGATTGATTATTTTCGTGTGTTTGGATGCAAATGCTTTGTCTTGAATACAAAAGATAATTTAGATAAATTTGAATCCAAATCAATTGAGTGCATTTTTGTTGGGTATTCCATAAATTCAAAGCATATAGATGTTATGATCCTCTCACTAGACAAATCATAGAATCTATTCATGTTAAATTCAATGAATTTGGTGAGATTGATAAAGATAAGGAATATGACGATGATTTTGAATTGAAACCCGTTTTGAATGAAGATAATGATTCTTTTGATATGCATGATATGAATGAGACACTAGAAATGCATGATCATATAGAAATGCATGATAACTTAGAAAATAATCAACCAAGATGGCATAGAGATCACCCACATGATCTCATCATAGGCGACATCACTCACGGTGTGCGACCACGTAGAAGAATCACTTCGGATGAAATAAATGAATTTCATGCTATGATTTCTGAAATTGAGCCCAAAAATGTGCATGATGCTTTGAGTGATTCATCTTGGATTGATGCTATGCATGACGAACTTAATCAATTCGTTAGAAATGATGTATGGGATTTAGTGCCACGACCACAAGATAAGACTATATAGGCACAAAGTGGGTATTTAGGAATAAAATGAATGAAGAAGGAAAGGTCGTTAGAAATAAAGCAAGACTCGTAGCTCAAGGATATAATCAAGAAGAAGGAATAGACTACGATGAAACATTTGCACCCGTAGCACGTTTAGAAGCTATACGACTCTTACTTGCTATTGCTTGCATGAAAGATTTTAAATTGTATCAAATGGACGTCAAAAGTGCTTTTCTAAACGGATTCATACAAGAAGAAGTATACGTGAAGCAACCACCCGGTTTTGAAGATTTGAAACATCCAGATCACGTGTACAAACTAAAGAAGGCACTATATGGCCTAAAGCAAGCGCCAAGCATGGTATGATCGTTTTGCTACTTTCCTTTTAGAAAATAATTTTAAACGCGGTACTATAGATAGTACACTATTTTTGAAACAAGAAAAATCAGATTTACTTATTATTCAAATCTACGTAGATGACATTATTTTCGGTTCTACCTCACATAGACTCGTTAAAGATTTTGAAAATTGTATGAAAGCTGAATTTGAAATGTCTATGGTTGGTGAACTTAATTATTTTCTTGGCTTGCAATTAAGCAAACGAGTAAAGGAATTCATATAAGCCAAGCTAAGTATGTAAATGACATGATCAAAAAGTTTAATTTTGAAAATTTGAAACCCTCCCCCACGCCTATGAGTGTCACTACTAAATTAGACAAAGACGAACATGGTAAAGACGTTGATAATGGATTATATCGATCTATGATAGGTTCTTTACTATATTTAACTGCTAGTAGGCCTGACATCATGTTTAGCGTATGCATGTGTGCTCGTTTTCAAAGTCAACCTAAGGTGTCACACTTAAATGCGGTAAAAAGAATATTCCGTTATATTAAGCACACGCCCACCTTAGGTATTTGGTATGATAAGGATTCTACATTTGACTTACATGCTTACACTGATGCAGATTATGGTGGCTGCAAAATAGATAGAAAAAGCACGAGCGGAACTTGCCAATTTATAGGAAATTCCCTTATTTCATGGTTTTCCAAAAAGCAAGCAAGTGTTGCTTTGTCCACTACGGAGGCTGAGTACATGGCACTTAGCCTTTGTTGCACACAGTTGTTGTGGATAAAACAACAACTTTCGGACTTTGGAATTACCGTAAATAAGATTCCTATATATTGTGATAGTATGAGTGCAATAAATTTGTCTAAGAATCCCGTGTTACACTCTAAGGCTAAGCATATAGAAGTTCGCTATCACTTTCTTCGTGATCACGTTAACAATGGTAATATTGTCATAGATCACGTACGCACAGAATCACAAGTAGCGGATATATTTACAAAGGCCTTAAATCAAGCCACATATGAATCTCTTCGTTCTAAATTAGGCATGATTCCCGTTGATATGATTTGATGTGATATTATTTGATTTACTTTCCTTTTTGACAGGAATCTTTTGATTAACTTTCCAAAATAAAGGGGAGAGAGAAGCATGATTTAAGGGGGAGAGAACACTGACTGATCTTAATTGATCTTAATTGCACATCAAGGGGGAGCCGGATTTGAAATTCGAAATTCAAATTTCAAATCTGTGCATAGTTCAAGGGGGAGAGATAGCATTTAAATCATGTACACAAGTTATTTTGAAAATCATCAAAAGGGGGAGATTGTAGAAAAAGAGGGTTTGAGTGATTTCAAAATAAGAAATTTGAATGCATATATAAATATATAAACGTGCATAAATGTGTACATGTATGCATGATAACTTGCCATTACTTGCCTTATTTAGCTTATATATTATGTTGCCGTACTAACGAGCCATGAAGCATTAAAGCTTACATCATATGGCAAACATTTGTTGTGTTTATACTATTTTCAGGTGCCACCATTAATGAACTAAATTAGTTCATTAAGTGAAGTACTTAGTTTAATAAACTAAGTAGTTCATTAAAGGAAGATTCATTTGGAAAAGGCACAAAGGCAACAAGGCTAAGGAAGGAAAGTTTTCTCCTCCTCTCCTCTTTAATGACACACGCCATATATATATATATACATATATTTTCAGATTTTTTAAATAAAGGCACATACACATGTATTCCAACGTACTACCGACACGTTATATATTTTCGTACGTACGTTAACGTCACACCACTATACTTAACTCATATTTATGAGTATATTCAGGTCTTATATCATATGATATAAGATATGGTGATGACAAATTAAATACGACACGATAAAAGGTTCTAAACCGAAATTTGTCGTATCGGGCGAATACCGAAACTTCGCCAACGTGTCACGTACTTGCCATAAATAAATGGCCAGCCCATATACATCAAATATGATGTAAATTTCGTGCTACACATGACATATTCAGCCAAAAATACTTTCCATGTTGGCACACACAAATTACTCCACATTAAGGCCAAAATGTGAAGATTCCAAGTTTAATTTTGTCACATGTTAATGGTACCACTTTAAACCAGCCAAGTGCTGAGATTTAAAGTATATATTATATATATTATGTATAACATATATATATAACATGTGCAAAAGTTGGAATTTAAATTAGAGAAAAATCGGGTAATCGATAAATATCGAAAATTCGGTTTTCTACGCACATAACATGGAACGTTTTTCTTGTACATCATGTGACACGTATCTAGACACTTTTTACATATGATACATCTTAAAGTGTTCTAGAAAATTAAATTAAGGGCTGATTGGAATATTACATGTGTGTATTATTAAATGTGCACTATTTTACAAAGTTAGCAAAAATGAAATTCAGCACATGCATATACATGTATACACGCCCCTACAGCTGAGATGGAGCATATGTGGAGCCTTGTTGGCATATTGATTGGTCAAGAATCAATCATACATTATTGGTGACATAAAGGAAGGAGCTACACAAGGTAATACTTCAAAATCTTGTCACAATTGTGACACATGCTGAAAATTCAGCATGTGTGCTAATGGGTGGCGTTTTTAAGGTCATTATGAGACATATTTTACTTCTTGATTAATGGTGGATTGATTGGAAGAGGATATGGTAAGGTTTTGAATAATATTTAAAATAAATAAATGGTGATATTTAGCATATCACACATGCTGAAAATTTTTCAGCATGTGTACATGTTGTGGCCGAACGTGATGAGTTTTTTGTGTCCAAGTTCATGTCTCAATTGATAGCAAGACTTACCATGTATTGTTGATTCATTTTTAATGAGAAAAATCAAAGTAAATTGAGAATTATCTTGAATAAAATTAAATGGTGCACATGCTGAAAATTCAGCATGGCAAGATGACTATATGGCCGAAATTATGCCTTGTTTGGGAAGGATTTGTTGGTCTTGCAATTTATTGTGTATCTCTTGACTTATGGTATGATTTCATATTTGATTTTTGGCACATGTTTAAAGTGTTAATCTCAGATTTTTTTCCATGTCATCATGTTGACAACATTGAGCCAATAAAGAGGTGCCAAGTAAGCAAAGACTAAATGATGATCCAATAGAATGATGCCAAGCAAGCAAGGCATTGTCACAATGATGTCTTACACTCTTAAGCACTCAAAAGGAAATTTTCAAGAGGGAAGACAAGAGAGGGGGGGACGGCTGCCACAATTAAAAAGAAGAAGAGGAGAGCAAACAAAAATAACAACAAGCATTGCATTCTAAAGAGATCAAATAGCCAAGCTCTTCTGCTCCTACATCTTCTTTCTTTCTCTTTTCTTGTAAAGCCTATTGTATTCATATTCTTTCAATCTTGAATAGGCTTGAGATAAACCACCATTCATACATCTTTGTAAAAGATTGATCAAGGTGTGATCAATCTTCATTCTAGCGAGGTGGTGGTGTTCGTGTGAATTGTACTCGACATACAAGGTTTGTAAAGGGTTGGAGTTAGGTGTAACTCTATCAACCCTGCGGTAAGGTGTACTGCATGTGTGTGATTAGTGTGAACCAAGGAAGGTGTTCCTTGAAGACTGGAGTAGGTTGTTTATAACCGAACCAGTATAAAATTCTTGGTGCCATTTACTTTCTGCATTTACGTTTCAGTTGCTGCACTGTTTATCCTTCTTGTTCGCATCCGTAAAAATAGTAAACGATTTTCAAAAATTACGAAAATTTCCAGAAACATACTTACACGTTCTAGGGTTAATTTGGAACAAGTTTCAACCCTTTTGGACAAGTATAAGTCAACTAAACATCAAAAGTTCTGAGACTAGTGCAGTCTGATTTTCAGACTTGCAAAGGTTGAGACTTTGATTGTATTTGACCTACTTCCCAAAATAATTTTCCAAAACTGTTTCAACCCATCAAAATATAATATATAAGGAGTTATTGGTCAAAATTTCAGAGCATTTGGACGTTCATACAAATAGGAATAAATTTTTCAAAACCATCTACCGTTTCTTGGATTTGCACAATCTGAGTACCAACGGTTTTTGAAGGGGTTAAAGGTTGAATTTTGATTTGAAATTTTTAGGGGACCCTCATAACATCTGAGGCTAAGTTCTCTCAAAATTTCATAATTTTTGGAGACCTCTAACTTAGTTTTAAAAACGTTTTAAAACTGGTCCTGAAAACAGAATCTGTTTTCAGAACTTGAATTGTTCAAGTTTAAAGAAATTTTAAAAAGCACACTTTCCGCACCATCTATTCAACCCCCCCCCCCTTCTAGTGGTGCCTTGCAGATCCAACAGGCTCTTCTCCTTTGTTTAGGTTCTGAGACGAGTCTAGTTTTGGTCCGATCCTTGTCAAGGTATTTGTCCGTTTGTTTGTCCTTGTTCGGGCAATCATAGACAGGTGTCCAGGTTGTCCACATTCAACACTTTATTTCTTTATTTTTATTTTTATGATCCTTAGATGAAGTAGACTTATGTTTAATCGGTTTTCTCAAGATTTGTCTTAATCTTTTAGCCATCGTGATTAAATCCTCATCATCGGAATCTATGTCACTATCATCTACGACGTATTCATTTGATTTAAATGCTATAGCCTTGTCATTTTTGGAAATAGACTCAGAATGCCTTAAAGTGAGTTTGTTTTCATATACCTTTAAAGATCCGATTAGTTCCTCCATTTTTATTGATTTGGTTTCCTTACTTTCCTCTATTGCTCTAACTTTAGGGTCTCATTCAAGTGGAAGACTTCGTAGTACCTTCTGGACCTTTTCCTGCATGGAGAAAGCTTTGCCAAGAGACTCAAGAGAATTATAGATGTTAGTCAATCGTAAATCCATCTAAACAATAGACTCATTTGGCAATAATTTAAAGGACTCAAGTGTGGACATAAGCATATTAATCTTGGACTCCTTTACTTGGCTAGTCCCTTCATGTTTCATTTCAAGAATTTTCCACATCTCTTGAGCACTCGAACAATTAGACACGTAACTAGACTCACTTTTACTTAGACCGTTTAAGAGTAGTTGCATGGCTTTAGCATTCATACTCAACTTCTTTTTGTCATCACTAGTGTATTCTTGTTTCGTTTTTATAACCTCTAGTGTGACACCATCAACAATGGACAATGTAGAAGGAACAAATGGACCGTCTTCTATGATGGACCATAGATCAATATCAATAGACATAAGAAAAAGTTTCATTCTTAATTTCCATTGAATAAAGGACTCACCATCGAAAATAGGAGGCCTTATGGTTGACATTCCTTCTTGCACGGTTTTGAAGTTTGTGGTTGTCATCTCACTTAGATCGTTGGATCCTTTTATTGTGAGTGTTCCTGTGCTCTGATACCACTTGTAGGATCTGCAAGGCACCACTAGAAGGGGGGGTTTAATAGTGGGTGCGGAAAATGTGGTTTTTAAAATTGTTTTAAACCAAAAGCCCAACTTCTGAAAACAGTTTCTGTTTTCAGGACCAGTTTTGAAATGTTTTGAAAACTAGATTGCAGGTCTTCAAAAATTCTGAAATTTGGAGAGAACTTATCATCAGATGTTCTCAGTATTGCCTAAAAATTTCAGATTAAAATTCAACCTCTAACCCCTTGAAAAATTGTTGGTGGTCAGATTGCGCAAATCTGCCAGAAACGGTAGTCTGATTTGAAAAATTAATTCATATTTGTCCGTAACTCCAATTCTCTGAAAATTTAATGACTAACCCCTTATTAGTTGAATTTAAATGGGTTGAAACATTTTTGAAAAATGCTTTTGGGAAGTTAGTCAAATACGATCAAAGTCTCAACCTTTGCAAGCCTGAAAATCAGACTGCACTAGTCTCAGAACTTTAGACGTTTGGATGACGTATACTTGTTCATAAGGGTTGAAACTTACACCAAAAGAACACTAAGACGTGTGGCTATGATTCTGGAAAGTTTCGTGATTTTTGAAATTCGTTTACTATTTTTACCAACGTGATTAAAAACGATAAACAGTGCTGAAACTGAAAGTAAGTGCTGAAAGTAAATAACACCAAGAATTTTATACTGGTTCGGTTATAAACAACCTACTCCAATCTTTGAGGACACCTTCCTCGGTTAGCACTAATCACAAAACACAAAGAACACCTTACCACACAGGGTTGATGGAGTTACACACCAACTCCAACCCTTTACAAACCTTGTACGTGAATACAACGATCACGAACACCACCACCTTGCAAGTGCAAGATTGATCACACCTTGATCAATCTTTTACAACAATAAAGAGAGTATGTGGTGGTCTATATGAAGCCTATTCAAATGTATGAATATGAGTACAATAGGCTTTTAGAGAGAAGAAAGAAAGAAAGATTAGAAAAAGAGTGTTAAACGTTTTTGCACTTTGAACTTGTAAGCTTTTCTTGTCTTTTGTTTGCTCTCTTCTTTCCTTTTTATCTCCATATGGCCGCCCCCTAGAAGTCTTTTCTTCCTCTTGAAAATTATCTTCTAAGTCCTTGGAAGAGTGTATTGCATCATTGTGACATGTCCTTGCTTACTTGGCAACTCCTCATTGGATGATCATTAAGCTCTTGCTTACTTGGCACTTATTGATTGGATGGAATTTGTCATCACTTGATGACTAGATAATACTGAAATTAGACCTCAAAAAGCATGTGCCAATTAGCCATAAAATTATTTCCATAAAGCATATAATCATCCCACATAATTAGCAAGACAACTTTCTCCAACTTGCCATGCAAAAACGTGTCACGTCATAAAATATGTCATGCATTTCTTTAGTACACGTTATTAAAATCATGCATTTTGAAATCACTCAAACCCCTTTTTCTCAACAACAAGTTCACCAAGACTCTCGCAAAAGAAAAGAAACGATTAATTGAAGACAAGAAGTTGTCAGAATCTTCTAACACGAATCTTGTATCTCAATTAAGCGATTCAAAAGACGAGTCGTCATGCATCATCAATGCATTAAAATCAGAGATCTCATCATTGACCACACATAATAATGAAACGAAATCCGAGATTTCAAATTTGAAATCAAGGAATACGGATTTAGAAAATGATGAAACAATTTGACACGGGAACTAACATGCTAGATTGCATTATTTTATCAAAAAACATGATAGTGATAAAATTGGATTAGGATACATTGAGATAAACGAAGCATCAATTAAACCAACCAAATTCGTTTTGTCTAAGAAAGTAGACACACCTGAGGTATACATGGCGCTTAAGATGACGCAAAGACCCCCTCTCCCCTCATCTCATCATACCTTTTCCTCATATCATACAAAATATAATTATGTGTCGTATAGATTGAGAAGAAACCATTGATACATACACGACATTCATTCCATACACCTAGCCCACGCACTATGCACAATAACACTAGAACATATCAAAAACTCACACCATATGATGCGCATAAGGGGATTCTCGGCCAAAGGCCTAATGTTTTCTCACCTCATGTCTACTACATTGCTCCTTCATCTACATTCTTATCATTTGCTAGATCGAGAAGGATCACCCAAGTATGGGCACCGAAAGGTACTTCTACTAAGAGGTGAATAACTAACTCGTAAAGATCCAAAATTAAAAGGGTACCTAAATCATTGTTGTACATTGCAGGGAACCCATACATCAAAAGACACATCTATCATGTGGTTCCTTGACAGTGGTTGCTCGAGGCACATGACGGGTGACTTGAGATTGTTTTCAAAGTTGAAGAAGGTCACAAAAGGCGGATCCGTGACCTTTTGAGACAACAATGAAGGAAGAATCATCGGAAAAGGTACAATCGGATGCCCAAGCACTCTTCAAATCTCCAATGTCTTCTTGGTAGGTAATATATCCTATAATCTTCTTAGCATCTCACAGTTTATTAACAACGTCTTTGATGTGTGTTTTACTCATCCATATTGCAACATAATAAATAAAAATGGAGAAACAGTTTTAAAAGGAAAAAGGGAAGGAAATATTTTTACACTTTCCTTGGATGACATGTTAGACGCTAAGATTAAGAGTTTTATATCAAATGAACCTAATGTTAATTTGTGGCATAGAGGCTTAGGACACATTGGCATTTCTACACTGGAAAAACTTTAATGAAAGAACCAAATATGAGGATTGCCTAAACTTGATTTAGACAACTTTAGTCGTGTGAATCTTGTATTAACGGCAAACAACACGCGAGTCACTTAAACCTAAAAATGAATTTAGCACGTCTAGAGTTTTAGAATTATTACACATTGACTTGTTTGGTCCTAGTCGCACTAAGAGTCTCAATGGACGTCATTATGCATGCGTTATCGTTGATGATTTTTCTCGCTATACTTGGACTTTATTTCTTGCAAATAAAGATGATAGTGCCATTGAGATTGCGCAACTAATAAAACAACTTGAAAGTGAATATGGTTTAAATGTGAAAAAGATTAGAAGAGATAGAGGCGATGATTTAAAAACAAGGACATGGTTGCTTTTTGCGAAGAAAAAGGAATCAAACACGAGTTTTCATCACCTAGAACTCCACAACTAAATGGAGTAGTTTAAAGAAAGAATAGGACACTACAAGAAATTGCTAGAACCATGTTGTGTGAAAATAAATTGCCTAGATTTTTATGGGCGGAAGCCGTAAATTGTGCATGCTATATAGTTAATCGCTTGTCAAATAGAAAGAAAATAAATAAAACGTCTTATGAGATAGTAAATGATCGCATGCCTAAAATTGATTACTTTCGTGTGTTTGGTTGCAAATGCTTTGTTTTAAATACAAAAGATAATTTATACATGTTTGAATCTAAATCAATTAAATGCATTTTTGTTGGATATTCTTTGAATTCAAAAGCATATGGATGTTATGATCCCATCACTAGACAAATTTTAGAATCCATTCATGTGAAGTTTAATGAATTTGGTGAGGTTGAAAAAGATAAA
This sequence comes from Eustoma russellianum, assembly GCA_036186865.1. Lineage (NCBI taxonomy): Eukaryota > Viridiplantae > Streptophyta > Magnoliopsida > Gentianales > Gentianaceae > Eustoma > Eustoma russellianum. The sequence continues at coordinate 31,251,060 of AP025049.1, read as the reverse complement.
GAATATGACGATGATTTTGAATTAAAACC
>AP025049.1:31164756-31242828 GCA_036186865.1 Eustoma russellianum | reverse complement strand
CAATCTCTCGTTCCAAAGGAGACTGTCTAGCATGGCTAGACTTTCTGCTCAACGCATCTACCACTTTGTTGGCTTTACCAGGGTGATAGTTGATGGTTAGGTCATAATCCTTAAGTAACTCCACCATCTCCTCTGTCTCATATTCAGCTCTTTCTGCGAAAATAAATATTTCAGGCTCTTATGATCAGTGAACACCGCACACTTTTCTCCGTATCAGTAGTGTCTCCAAATCTTATGAGCGAACACTACTGCTGCAAGCTCCAAGTCATGCGTCGGGTAATTCTGTTCATATGGTTTCAGCTGTCTCGAAGCATAAGAAATAACTCGTTCATTTTGCATCAGGACACAACCTACAAACAGAAAGTTAATTCACGTCCAGTATATGTATATAATACAACGGTTGTAATTATATACATACCTATTCCTTTCTTGGACACATCACTATAGATCACAAAGCCATCGGTGCCAGAGCGTTGCGCCAACACCGAGGCCGTGGTCAATCTCTTTTTGAGCTCGGAGAAGCTCTGCTCGTATTCTGCAGTCCACTCAAACTTAGTTTTCTTCTGGGTAAGTCGGCTTAGTAGAACTGCAATTGTCGAAAATCCTTCAACGAACTTTCTATAGTAGCCTGCTAGGCCTAGGAAGCTTCTGACTTCTGTTACGTTCATAGGTCTTGCCATTCAGTGATGGCTTCAACCTTTTTAGGGTCCACCGGAATTCCATTCTTAGAAAATATGTGACCAAGAAAGGTCACACTCCTTAGCCAAAATTCACACTTGCTAAATTTGGCATACAGCAACTGATGATACCCCTAACGAAGGTCGATTTTCGAGAACCAACGAGCACCCTTCAACTGGTCAAATAAATCCTCAATCCTTGGCAGTGGGTACTTATTCTTGATGGTTACCTTGTTCAGCTCTCTATAGTCAATACACAATCTCAAACTACCATCCTTCTTCTTGACAAATAAGACAGGAGCTCCCCAAGGTGATACACTGGGTCGGATTAGCTTCTTATCCAATAACTCCTGTAGTTGTCCTTTTAACTCCTTAAGTTCAGCTGGGGCCATTCCGTAAGGCGCCTTAGATATAGGTTCAGCTCCTGGAATCAAATTGATTTCGAACTCTACTTCTCTTGATGGGGGTACTCCATGCAAATCATCTGGAAATACGTCATTGAATTCGTTGATCACCGGAATCAGATCAAGGAAGGGAATCTCTTGCTTAGCATCTATAGCATAAACCATAAATTCTTCTGCTCCCTTTTGCAAATCCTTAACTGCCGTCAAATAAATCTTCTTGGGGGCGTTTGTGAGCTTGATATTTCCGTGAACCATCACTTCATTCATCTCGAGATCCTTAATGGTCACTTGCTTAAGTCTGCAGTCAATGTTGGCATGATACTTAGTCAACCAATCCATGCCCAATATCACATCGAAATCCTGCATCGCAATCGGAATCAATGTGACGGGAAACACTTTCTCATCCAACTCCAGTTTACAGTCCTTGTACTGATGATATGAGACTAGTACATGATCACCAGCTGCCTGCACTCAGAAAGGGGTCTCAAGCCACTCGAGCAGACAATCAAGTCCTTTGGCGAATTTCTTAGATATAAATGAGTGACTTGCACCACTATCAAACAACACATTCGCAGGCACTTTATTTACTAGAATAACACCTATTCACGAAGAACATAGCACAGAAAATCTCACGTAAAGCAAATTTAATTCCAACTTAAACAATTAAAATTTAACTTAAGTCATACCTGTCTCGACATCGGTGTTCTCCTGCACCTTGGCATCCGTCATGACATGAACTCGGGCATTGGTTTTGGACCTAGCCCTCTGTTGTGCGATGGCCCTACGTCTCCCTGTGGTCTCTGCTTCCACTCAGGATAGTCCTTGATCCTGTGGTCCGTCTTGCCACACTTAAAACATGCCCCGGTCTTCTTCCAGCATTCCCCAACATGATTTTTCTGGCAAATGGGGGCACACTCTGGGCGCCTGCCGATGAGGCTGACTATGCTTTGTGCCCTCTGAAACTGTCCTGCCTGACCTCTCCGGGGAATTTTGACCCAACGTCCGGGTCTACCTCCACTCTTATCATCTCTTGGCCTCTTGCCCATGTCATCACGAGCCTCTCTAGGCTGAGACCTGCGCATGTCACTCTCCACCAGATAACAGGCATCCAACATTTCAGCAAAAGTCTTTAAGCTGGATCCTGCTATAGCTTTCCGAATTCAGGGGTTTAGACCTTGCTCGAACTTGAGCATCTTCATTCTGTTATTTTTCCAACACCATGGGCGTGAATTTTCCCAAGGCGTGGAACTTGTCTGCATAATCAGATATAGACATCCTGCCTTGCTCCAGCTTATCAAACTGCCTCATCTTCTCTAGTATCTCAGTCTCAGGTACGTAATAGTCCTTGTAGGCCTCAACAAATTGTCTCCATAAGATAGGAGGAGTCATCTTTGAAAGAATACCATTTCACCAAGCGTTAGCTCGGTCACTCAACAAAGGCGTGGCCACATCCACCTTATGCTCTTCAGGCACCTGCACCAGCCTAAAGCACTTTTCAACTTCCTCTAACCAAAACTCGGCTATTTCCGGGTCTGTGGTCCCTTCAAATGTGGGGGCATGCATCTTCCGCATTTCCCCAATATAATACCGTATTCCATACTAAGGTGGTGCTGGAGGAGGAGATTGATGTTGTGGCTGGGCAACACCCTGCGCAATCACTGTTACAGCATCCAACAGGGCCTGAGGCATTACCACCTATGGTGGCTGAGGGTTTTCGTTTCCATTGCCGCCATTTCCAGGGTTTTGTCTTCTGGGAGGCATCTTTCTGCAAGGTCAACGCTTATTAGCATTTAGCAATTCAAAAGATAATACTGAAGTCTCATATGTGTCGCACTAACGGAACTACATACCTTAAGAAGAATAAATTCATAATCATTAGTTAGATTATATCGCACTCGCACACACCCAACCCAATTCATCTTATATCTAACATCAAGTACTTAGACCTATGGATCAACTTAAGGTCAAAATCATAGCTTAAGACTCTACATGACATAACCTAGGTCTCCGAGGTAGATCTGAAGCCTACGCTTTGATACCACCTGTAGCGCCCCGGCCCAGACAGCGGACCCGAACTGGTGCACCCATCGTAGCCTACTAAGAGGACTACCAGACGTCATAACTTTGAGAGATAAGCGCAGTGACTCAAGCAACATTAAAATCTAAATCCATCGAATCTTTACTTCCAAAAGCATAAGTAAAATAAAACTGTTCATGGACGCAACCATCTAATCCTCAAACGAATGAAAGAAAGTTTAGACAATACAAAACAGTCTATAACAGTTCCCAAGATAAGCTCTAAGCACCCCATTCAGCCCACTCGCCGCCGTCTTCTATGAAAATCATATCATAATCGGGCTCATCTGCAAGACAACAGGTAAAGCCCTTAGCAACAAACGCTAGCAAGTAACCCTCTTATAAGACATACGGGATCATCACATGGCAAGACATGAGTGAATATCAATATCAAGGGGGAATTGGGGCACATGTCTTGAATTGTTCCTAAATTTGGTTTTACTTGCACAATAAAAGTAAAGAACAAGTACCACACCAGTAAACAATGAGTCACTTACATAACAATCATCATATTAGAACGGAATACATGATGCATGCCATTTCAAATAATGCTCTACACTACACAATCTCATATGCTTATGCAATACTTTCCAAAACAGTGCAATGCATGTCACAATGCCCGGTCATATAACTTTATACCCTGTGATGTACCACAGCTTGTCTTTATACCCTATGACACATCACAGCTTAACTTTATACCCTGTAATGATCTACAGCTTGTCTTTATACCCTGTGTCACATTACAGCTCACTTTATACCCTAAGACGGTTACAGCTTGTCTTTATACCCTGTAACGCATCACAGCTCATTTCGTAAAACTTTATACCCTATGCCAAGGCACAGCTCTTATCTGAACTTAATGCAAATGCAAGTGCCATGATGCAAAGACGCACATTCAACATGTCATTCAATCACTTGAGACTCCTCTTATTCTCACGTTCGTGCATACCTCAACATTAGCCTTCATACTAGGGACGCCAGGAATATAGTAGACACCCTCACACGTTCCATTTGAACCTTATCGAAGCCTCAAACATTCATCCTTAACCCCTTAGATCATTCACACTGAAGTTCAATTCAAATACCTCACGAAGTCCTCACCGTTTATTCACCATCTTAGGTCGTGTTCCCAAGACTTACACTAACGTCAATCAGGTCCTAAGAAGCCTCTAGTGTCCTCCAATTGGTCCTCTAGCTTCCCTTTTTCTTCTTCTATTTTTCCACAAAACTGTATAACATCATACCATACATCGATCAATTGATGTCACATCATACCCTGACATCGATCGATCGAAGTCCGTCAGAAACCTTCTGTCTCACATCAGTCGATCCCTCTGCCTACTTCAATCGATCGAAGTGACTTCATACCCTCACATCGATCGATCAAAGTCTGTCAGAATACTTTCTGCCTCACATCAGTCTCTCAATCCTCCTACATTGATTGATCGATGTACATCGATCGATCGATGTCTACGATCCCAGAAAACTTCTTTGCGATTTCTGCAGAAACTGCAGAGCCAATCTTTCAACCGTTCCCAAACTCCATCCCGTTCATTGCAGAGCCAATCTTTCAACCGCATTTTTGACTTTTGTCGATTACACGATTTTTCTCCGATTAAATTCAAACTTTTTGCACATTTTATATGTATATTATGTCACACATAATATACATAAATTAAATATTCAGCTCATAATGGCTGAGACAAAATGGCACCCACATGTGACAAAATAGGTTGGATTTGAAATCTCCACAATTTGAACTTAATTGGGGATGATTTGTGTGTGTCAACATGGAATAATTTCATGACTGAGCATAACATGTTAGCCACAAAAGTTTTGGCCATTTTTGAAGTATATGGTCTGGCCATCTGTATATGGCAAGTACGTGACACGTTGGCGAAGTTTCGGTAGTCACCCGATATGACAATTTTCGATTTATAACCTTGTAACGTGTTGTAATAATTTTGTCATCACCATAACTTATATCATATGATATAAGACCTGAATGTACTCATAAATATGAGGTAAATATAGTGGTGTGACGTTGACGTATGTTCGTAATATATGTAACGTGTCGGTAGTACGTCGGAATATATGTGTCTTGTGCCTTTTTATAAAAAAATTTAATATATATATATAAAACACACACACACACACACACACACACACATATATATATATATATATATATATATATATATATATATATAAACGTGTGATATGGAGTGGGAGGAGACTTTTTATTTCCAAGTTTGTCGCCATCATGTCTTCTCCAAATATATCTCCATTCAATGAACTATTTAGTTCATTTAACTAAGTACTTCACTTAATGAACTAGTTTAGTTCATTAATGGTGGCACCTGAAAAAAGTTCAAACACAACAAATGTTTGCCATTTGATGTAAGATTTAAAGCTTCATGACTTGTTAGTACAACAACATTATATACAAAGTATATAAGGCAAGTTTTATGCAACAACGTGTCAAGTAATAAATTGTCATGCATTTCTTAAACAAGCGTTATTTATGTAGCGCCCCGCACCCCGGGCCAGCCGGATACGGTGCGCCCACCGTACTTCACTACGGAGAGTACCAGGCGTCAGTCCATAACATAACAAAGTCCAGAATAAAATATGAGGACTTTCATGCTTACACGTCAACAAGTAAGCAAAACCGAGGCAGAATAAAAACTTTAAAATAAAAACGTCTACGCAACCATCATCAGTTTACAACCCAATCATAAAGTACGGAAATTCCCAAAAGTAATTGTTTCCATCACAATTTCATAAAGAGGATTATCGATCACAACCATCTCATCAAGTCTCTTAGGTCATCCATCTCTCGCGTTTCTACAGCCTAGGTTCATCTTCAATCCATTCCATTTTATTCCCTGCGGCCTCTGGGAGGAAAAATAGGGGGTGAGTGACCACGTCACCAGCAAGTAAACTATAAATAATCGTGAATTAAATGGAGAGTACATACAAGAACCGAACCCCAAAATTCGGTTTAGAAACATACCTGACCTTCCATCCAACACCCGTAAGCAAACAACTCATAACTTATTAAAGATTGAAACATACCAAGGTTCATAACTTATAAAAACATCATTACTCAATAAAGATCATAACTTATGAGCTAACAAGTCATAACACCTTAGTCTAAGTATCACGTACCCATATTCGATGACTCATTAAATGCAACATGCATGAGTATGTACGTGTGATGCATCATGATAAAATGAAGATAAGTTCTTTCGTTCTTTCATTCAAAACATCATCGTCAAGAAAACAAGAGAGTGTTCAGATCTATTCTCCCGGATCTGAGGCGGTCACTTATTTCTCTTCGAATCTATTATTCCCGGATTCGGAGCGGTCATATCATCACTTATCAGGTCTATTCTCTCCGGGCCTGAACAGTCGATATCAGGTCTATTCTCTCCGGGCCTGAACGGTCCATACCATCAGATCAGTTAACCCCGGATCTGGAACGGGTCCTTACTGGCCAGAAAACACGGTACCGGTGGAAAGCGTTCTTTTAAAAACAGAATCTTTTCTTTAAAAACGCTTTTTCATCTTTCTTTCTCATAAAATCAGTTCCATAAATCATGTAAATGACGATGATGCAATGTATGACATGTACTATGCAATTCATGACATGATGCGTTACATATACACATACGTACAACTTATTCTTTAGGCTGGAAAATTTCCAGAATTATCGTTCCATATACACGGCCTCAAAAACTCGTGTTTTAGGTCCATTATCATGAGTTCTTGTCATACATATGCATAAGAGTGTCTTTTCTATTCGTAATATAATTTTTGTAAAGATATGAGACGTGTAAGACACTTAATTTATTTAATTACGAAACAAGGGGCTGCTGAATTTCAGCAATGCAGTGTCCTTTCTTTTACTTTTCCTTTAAGCTCCTTAAGCTTCATTTAATTTGGGCCGACCTAAAAAAATACTGTAGACATACCAATAATCAATGATCATAAGCCCAAACTATATAATTAAGTCTAAGCCCACCAAAACAAAGCCCCAGAACAAGCTTCTCAATTCTGCCCAAAATTCCAGATTAGTAACACCAACTCAGCCTTGGTGATTACCTCTTAAAATAATCATTCTAAGCTAAGTGGTTTACATAAAAACACTCACATATATCTTAAGAAATTGTCAGAAAAGCTTTGCTGAATTATAATATCTTTAGAGGGGTCATTTATTCTTTTTCCCAAAACGGTTACATGCTGAATTCTGAATTGACTGATTTTACTACAAATTTTATTGTGACCAAACCGTATGTCCTTTTTCGAAAATTCCAGCTCTCAAACTTAGAAAACACACAGGGCTAGTGTCTTGCCAAAAATAAGCACAATTGCATATTCCTAGTGTCCATTGCTGGGCCAATCATTCTGTCACATAAAATCTGTTCATTCCAGTAATTTCCAGCTTGACCAGTTTTACTAAAAATTTCGTTAAAAATAAACCGTAACTCCTTTTAACGAAATTCCAACTCTCATATTTTCTATACACATAGGGCTAGAGTTACACCAAAAAATTAGCTAAATTGAATCTTCTAGAGTCCCTTTTCAGGTCCTACAAAACGACACAATAATCTGCCCTGTTCCAGTAAGTTCCAATTTCGTCCCATTTCCTTACTAAAATGTCCCAACTTGAGTTGTTTGGCTTAAACACCTTATTAAACATCAAGTACACCTTTAGCATGTGGATTTGCAGGTTCTAGCACATTCTAAAAGTCATCTACACATCACTTCAAAACAGTTTGAATGGTACATACATCATTCCTTTGGCCATGCACATCATGTTCCTACTAGAATCCATTCTTGGTATAAATGGTGTATACATACCCTAACCCCCAAACCAGCCCGTTTATACGCATGCAAGGGCAAGAATAATAGCTCCATAATGAACACATTAAGTTTAACACATAAAACACACATCTTGTTCACACTTTACCCCACAAGTTACCATTTCTTACAAGAACCACATTTGTTTTCCCCTCTTTCATCCAACCGTCCCCCATACATGTCAAAGAAGAGATCTTTGTCACATTCATCTTAGATTTACCTCATATTCATACTTAAAAACAACAAAGAATCCACCTTTGGAGTACATCTCACACATGCAAGCCACTTTACCTAAGGACCGAAAGTTTCATGCATTAAACTTAGCATTTCACCCCTAAGATTAAAACTTAATAACATCTAGACATTCAAGCATGCACTTTCACATCCAAGTCATGAGTATGTATAGTTTACTTGCCTTTTTCAACTTACTCATTTCCTTAGCTTGAAATGTGTATGAAATGGGTGAAGCTCTCCCCTTCTTCACATATGAATCCCACGGTTTTGAAGAGGAGAAGAGAACAATTGTTAGTCCATATTCTTAAGTGAAAGATGTACTAAATAGGGGTTAGATGGACTCACCAAAATGGATCTTGAGTAGTATTCAAGCCTCTTAAGACTAGCACCTTTCAAAAGCTTGAAAATTTTCAACCTAGTGACCTTTGAGGTCACGGTTGGTGAGCAAGAAAAAGGGTAGCATTATGAGTTTCATTCCATGAAGGATGTAGGAATTCTCTTGAAAGGTTTAGAACATACTCACCTAGGAAATTCTTGGGCTTGGATGAACCCTATCCTCTTCTTGGTTCACTTTTTGACGGTGCCTTGAAGAGGAGAAGGAGAAAAATCCCTACTTTATGAAAGCTCCTTAAATGGTTAGTTGGTTAGGGGTGTTTTTAAAGAGCTCTTTATTAAGGGACAAATCCCTTTTTGATTAGGCCTAGCCGGTGCCTTAAAGGTGGAAGGAAGAGAAAGTTCCCCATGTGCTTAAACACCATCATGAAACTCATTAAAGGCCTAATCATAGTTCACTTTTTGGGTTTGCATGGAGAGTCTTGGAACCATTGTTTTGCTCCTTAAGGCCTCCTAGCCGAATGTATGTCTGCACCCTTGTACATGTATGGCTTAATTCTCTTGCATCTTACTCATGACCATAACTTATCCATTTATCCATCTAAATTTTCGTACACTATACACACGTGCGTGTTCAAAGTGTATCTTCACTATTATCCTTTAATTACACCCTTCAAGTAACTAAAATCTCTTAGGCCCACATCAAGGCATATGCCGTAATGTATGCATGTAAGTATAACCTATATATATATATATATATATATATATATATATACCTATACGTGTACATATATATATATATATATATATATATCCAACACTATGCATGTAACTATGCACACATGGATATATTATGTGATCCTGCTTTTTATGAGAATAAAGTGATTACTCCATGGTTAGGGTGAAGTCCTCTTAAATGCCTAACCATATTTTGCTTTTAGGGTTCCTTAATAGCCTTGAAGCCACTTACTTGTGGTTACTCCATGGTTAGGGTGAAGTCCTCTTAAATGCCTAACCATATTTTGCTTTTAGGGTTCCTTAATAGCCTTGAAGCCACTTACTTGCTTAATAAGGCCTTGTGGCCAAAATATGAGTGGGTACACTTATACATGTATGAGTTTAATCCAATTTCATCTTATTCATGATCATAGTTTACCCATTTTCCTATCTTAATATATATATATATATATATATATGTATACACGTGTTTATGTATGCTTAATTGTTGTCCTTTAGGTACACTTTTCATGGGACTGTAATCCTTTAAGCCGCTTATCACAACGTAACCCAACATCTGTAATATAACGTATACATATATATGTGTATACATCTATATATGTCCATACCATATATATATCTAAATGTATCATGTAGACCTACTCTCCACAAAGTTTGAAATTGCTAAACCCCAAAAGTGGTTATGTTTAATGATAAAGTTTCCCTTGGCTTTCTCCAAAAAGGTAAGCCGGCGGTGGGAGGGGTCTCTCCCCTCCCTCCCAAGTGCAATTACTCCTTAATTAGTTTGTCCCTTCCTTATTCTTAAGTCATTTACTATTGTGATTAAATGAGTACCATGGACTAACCATGGGTTTAAACCCGGTGGTTAGGGTGCCTGTAGTACCCTTATTAAGCTTGAGTCACTCTTTAGGAGATTAATAAGGAAGCTACTATGTTGTACCCAACTAGGAACTCCCTTGTACTTGAGACTTATCTAAGAGAATTTATGAAAAGTTGTGTCTTCAAGAACAATTTATTTAGATTGATGATTATTTTTTATGTTAAGAAAAGTATTATATAAAAAATTCAAACATGAATATTGGACTATGTGAAGTGGCCCAATTCACTCCCAAGTGCTTGGGAGGTTTCAGCCACAAGGAGAGTGAAGGCCTTGTAGGATTTCTTAAGATTTTAAGAAGAGGAATTTTGAAGGGCCATCTTTTAAGTGAGCCCAAATAGTAATTAAATAATTTTGGGTAATGAGCAAAATTGTTCCCAACATTCACCCAAAATTTTCGGCCTTAGCCCAAAAGAACTCAAAATTTTCCCTAATCACGTATTTTAAAAGAAAAGGGGGGAAAATAAATAAGTAACGAGAAGGCAACCATTTTTATTAAATTGGAATAAAGCATGGTTAGGGTCATTAAGACCCCCAACCGCCGGGTAGCCTATGTGGTTAAGCAAGGAGGATTTTTTTTAAACTCTACCATGGTTACTTTATATCAACCCAAGGTTAAAATAACCCTAATTAATTAAAGTAACCAAGGTTAGCCTTAAAGTAACCATGATTAGAATAAAGTAACCCAAGTTAATCAAAAAGTAACCTTGATTAACTAAAGTACCAAGGTTAAGACCCTTAACCTTACTATGGTAATCTATTACCCTCTCCTCCTATCCCCCCCCCCAACGGCTAACACTTGGCCTAAGAAGGAAAATTCATTCCAAAAACACTCTAGGATCCTATCATTCTTCCAACCCTCAAAGAATCACCAAGAGCAAGAAAGTTTTTCCTCTCTTCTCCTTCCTCAAACCACACGACCAAGGTTGCACAAAGAAGACTTAGAATTCATCCAAGCTCGGTTGCACAAAGAAGACTTAGAATTCATCCAAGCTCAAGTTGGTTTAGGTAAGTGAATACCTCACTCTTCAAGGGAATTTTTACATCTTACTTAGCTTGAAGCTCACCATTTTTCTTGCTCCTACACCGTGACCTCCAAGGTCACTAGGTTCAAAATTTTTAAGCTTTTGTGAGGTGCTAGTCTTAAGAGGTTTGAACACTACTCAAGTTCCATCTTGGTGAGTCCATCTAAACCCTATTTAGTGCATATTTCGCTTAAGAATATGAACTCACAATTGTTCTCTTTTCCCCTTCAAAACCGTGGGGTTCATGTGTAGAGAAAAGGGGGTTTGAGTGATTTCAAAATATGTGATTTAAATGCATGACATACACAAAACGTGCATGATATATACATGTATGCATGATACGTTGCTTACTACTTGCCTTATTTAGCTTGTATATAATGTTGCCGTACTAACAAGCCATGAAGCGTTAAAGCTTACATCATATGACAAACATTTGTTGTGTTTATACTATTTTCAGGTGCCACCATTAATGAACTAAACTAGTTCATTAAGTGAAGTACTTAGTTAATAAAACTAAGTAGTTCATTAAAGGAAGCCACATTTGGAAAAGGCACAAAGGCAACAAGGCTAAGGAAGGAAAGCCTTCTCCTCCTCCCCTCATTAATATATACACGCCATATACATATATAATACATATATTTTCAGATTTTTTGAAAAAGGCACATGCACATGTATTCCAACGTACTACCGACACGTTATATACGTACGTACGTTAACGTCACACTACTATACTTAACTCATATTTATGAGTATATTCAGGTCTTATATCATATGATATAAGTCATGGTGATGACAAATTAAATACGACACGTTAAAAGGTTCTAAACCAAAAATTGTCGTATCGGGCGAATAATGAAACTTCGCCAACGTGTTACGTACTTGCCATAAATAGATGGCCAGCCCTACATCTCAAAAATCATCAAAAATTTCGTGGGTTTGAGAATATTTTCAGCCAAAAATACTTTCCATGTTGGCACACACAAATCACCCCACATTAAGGCCAAAATATGAAGATTCCAATTTTAATTTTGTCACATGTTAATGGCGCCACTTTAGACCAGTCAAGTGCTGAGATTTAAACTATATATTATATATATTATGTGTAACATAATATATATAACATGTGCAAGAAGTTGGAATTTAATTAGAGAAAAATCGGGTAATCGATAAATATCGAAAATTCGGTTTTCTACGCACACAACACGTGGAACGTTTTTGGTACATCATATGACACGTATCTAGACACTTTTTACATATGTTATACATCTTAAAGTGTTCTAGAAAATTAAATTAAGGGCTGATTGGAATATAACATGTTTGTATTATTAAATGTGCACTATTTTACAAAGTTAGCAAAAATAAATTTTAGCACATGCACATACACTATCTAACGCCCCTACGGCTGAGATGGAGCTTATTTGGAGCCTTTTTGGCATATTGATTGGTCAAGGATCAATCATACAATGTTGGTGAATTAAAGAGAGATGCTACAAATGGTAAGATTTCAAACTTTGTCTCACTTATAACACATGCTGAAAATTTCAGCATGTGTAAGTATGGTGGCCGAATTTGAGCATTAAAAGGCTATATTTTATCATCTTGTATTATGTGATTGATTTGGAGAAGAAATGGAAGTAATTTGAATATTTGTTTAAATTCATAAATTGTGATATTTTATATATCACACATGCTGAAAATTTTTCAGCATGTGTGTAATGTGTCATGGCCGAATATGTGAGCATAAAAGTGTCCAAATTCATTTCCAATGTGATAAGGACATTTGCCATCAATTGGGGATTCATTTTAATTAGAAAAATCAAAGAAAAATGGAATTATTTTGAATTGTACAACCATGTAACACATGCTGAAAATTCAGCATGGTAAAACCTCTTAATGGCCGATTTTTTGCTTAGTAAGGGAGAAATTGTGTCTTGCAACATTTATGTGACAATCTTGTGTATTATGGAATTAATTTTATGATTGATTTTGGCACATGTTTGAGTGATATATTCAGATTTTTCCAAGTCATGAATGATGACAACATCCAACCAATCATGAAGTGTCAAGTAAGCAAAGCTTAAATGATCATCCAATGAGAAGATGCCAAGTAAGCAAGACCATGTCACAATGATGTCTTACATTCTCCCAAGGACTTAGAAGATAATTTTCAAGAGGGGGAGGATACCTATAGGGGACGGCTACATGGCATTAAAAGGAAAGAAGATGAGCGAAAACAAGACAAGCACAAGCATTGCAAAATCAAAGTGATCAAACGCCTAGCTCTTCCTCTTCTACATTCTCTTTCTTTCTTTCTTCTTGAAAGCCTATTGTATTCATATTTTTCAATCTTGAATAGGCTTGATATAGACCACCACATATTCCATATCTTTGTAAAAGATTGATCAAGGTGTGATCAATCTTCATTCTTGCGAGGTGGTGGTGTTCGTGCGAATTGTATTCATCGTACAAGGTTTGTAAAGGGTTGGAGTTGGTGTGTAAATCCATCAACCCTGTGGTAAGGTGTATTGCGTGTGTGTGACTAGTGTGAACCAAGGAAGGTGTTCCTTGAAGACTGGAGTAGGTTGTTTATAACCGAACTAGTATAAAATTATTGGTGCCATTTACTTTCAGCATTTACTTTCTATTACTGCACAGTTTACTCTTTTTGTTGGCGTTCGTAAAAATAGTAAACAACTTTCAAAAATCGTGAAAATTTCTAGAGACATAGCCACACGTTCTAGGGTTAATTTGGAACAAGTTTCAACCCTTTTGGATAAGTATAAGTCGATCCAACATCAAAAGTTCTGAGACTAGTGCAGTCTGATCTTCAGACTTGCAAAGGTTGAGACTTTAATTGTAATTGACCTACTTCCCAAAAGAATTTTGCAAACCTGTTTCAACCCACTTAAATATAGTATATAAGGAGTTAGTGGTTAAATTTTCATAGCATTTTGACTTACACACAAATAGTAATAAATTTTTCAAAACCGTCTACCGTTTCTGGCAGATTCGTGCAATCTGATCATCAACGGTTTTTGAAGGGGTTAAAGGTTGAATTTTAATTTGAAATTTTTAGGAGACCCTCATAACATCTGAGGCTAAGTTCTCTCAAAATTTCAGAATTTTTGGAGACCTATAACGTGGTTTTAAAAACGTTTTAAAATTGTTCCTGGAAACAGAATCTGTTTTCAGAAGTTGAGTTGTTTAGTTTTAAACAAATTTTTAAAAACCACACTTTCCGCACCACCTATTCAACCCCCCTTTCTAGTGGTGCCTTGCAGATCCTACAAGTGGTATCAGAGCGCAGGAACACTCACTTCAAGGAATCCAACGATTCAGTGAGATGCAACCACAAATCTCAAAACCGAGCAAGAAGGTATGTCGAGCCAAAGACCTCCACTTTTTGACGGTGAGTCGTTTATTCAGTGGAAACTTAGAATGAAGGTTTTCTTATGGCTATAGATATAGATCTTTGGTCGATAATAGAAGATGGTCCTTTTGTCCCATTTAAGTTATCTACCATAGACGGAGTCACATTAGAAGTTGTTAAAACTAGACAAGATTATACGAGTGATGATAAAAAGAAATTAGTATGAATGCTAGGGCTATGCAATTGCTCCTAAACGGATTAAGTAAAAGTGAGTCTAGGTATGTGTCAAACTGCTCGAGTGCACAAGAAATGTGGAGGATACTAGAAATGAAACACGAAGGCACGAGTCAAGTAAAAGAGTCAAAAATAAACATGCTTATGTCCACACTTGAGTCATTTAAATTATTACCTAATGAGTCAATTGTTGATATGGATCTTCGTTTGACTAACATCTACAACTCTCTTGAGTCTCTTGGTAAAGCTTTTACCACGCAGGAAAAGGTACAGAAAGTCATACGAAGCCTTCCATCCGAATAGGACCCTAAAGTGACCGCAATAGAAGAAAGCAAGGAAACTAAGTCAATAAAGATAGAAGAATTAATCGGATCACTTAAGGTCTATGAGAATAAACTCACCATACGGAAATCGGAATCATCTAGACAAGGTAAAGCTATTGCTTTTAAATCAAATGAATACGTCTCTTCTCCTTCCGATCACGTAGATGATAGTGATTCTGAATTGGATAACGATGACCTAATTCTATTGGCTAAAGACTTAAGAAAATTTATGAGAAGGTCATTCAGAAATAAAAATAAGGGTACTACAACTAAGAGAATTAAGAACAAGTCAAATGATAAAGATGTTAAATGTTATGAATGTGGCAAACTCGGATACTTATCATATGACTGCCCCAATAAAGAAAAGCAAACAACTAAATACCCTGACAAGGAGCAGAACAAAAATAGAGTCGTCTCAGAACCCAAGCAAAGGAAACATACTCTAAAGGCCTCCACCTGGAGTGATTCATCGGATTCTGAAACTGAGACCGAAGAGGAGACTGCACAAGTATGCTTTGCATCCAAAGCATCTAATGAGGTATCATCTGATTCTGACTCTGACTCTGAACCTTCTTATGATGATCTCTTTAGTCAGTATTTAGAATTGCACAAATTCACTAAGACTCTCGCTAAGGAAAAGAAGCGATTAATTGAAGACAAGAAACTGTTAGAATCTTCTAACGAGAATCTTGTCGCTCAATTAAGAGATTCAAAGAAAGAGTCATCATGTTTCATTACTGCATTAAGGACAGAGATTTCATCATTGACCACTCAAAATAATGAAATGAAATTCGAGATTTCAAGTTTGAAATCAAAGAATACAGACTTAGAGAAAATGATGAAACAGTTTGATACGGGATCCAACATGCTGCATCGCATTATATTATCACAAAAGCATGACAGTGACAAAACGGGTTTGGGATACGTTGATACTAATGAAGTATCAACCAAACCAAGTAAGTTTGTGGTGTCTAAGAAAGTAGACACCCCAAAGCCCCAAGTGGCGTCTAAGATGACGCAAAAACCGTCACTTCCCTTATCACGTCCCACTACATCTTCATATCACGTGAAATGCAATTTTGTACCATACAGATATGAAAAGAAAAGAGTGATGCATACACAGCATTCGTTTCATCCACGCACTACGCACACACACACAAGGACATATTAAAAACGTCCTTCATACAATGAGTATACAGGAGTCCTTGGACAAAGGCCCAAAATGCATTCACCACATGTCTACTATATCGCACCTTCATCTAAATTATTGCCATTTGATAGACCGAGAAAGATCACCCAAGTATGGGTACCAAAAGATACTTTTACCAAGAGGTGATTAACTAACTCGAAAGGACCCAAAGTTAAAAAGGTACCTAAATCATTTTTACACATTGCAGGGAACCCACACATCAAAAGAAACAACTATAAAGTGGTTCCTTGACAGTGGATGCTCGAGGCACATGACGGGTGACCCGAGCTTGTTCACCAAATTAAAGAAGGTCACAAAAGGCGGATCCGTGACCTTTGGAGATAACAACGAAGGCAAGATCATCGGAAAAGGTACGATTGGAAATCCAAGCACTCTCCAAATCTCCAACGTCTTTTGGTGAGCAACTTATCCTACAATCTTCTTAGCATTTCTCAATTTGTTGACAATGGTTTTAATGTGTGCTTTACTCACCCTTATTGCAACATAATAAATAAAAATGGAGAAACCATTTTAAAAGGAAAACGAGAAGGTAATATTTTTACGCTTTCTATGGATGATGTGGTAGACGCTAAAGTTAAGTGCTTTATGTCGAATGAACCCAATGTGAATTTATGGCATAGACGTTTAGGACACATTGGTATCTCCACACTTGAAAAACTTCAACGAAAGAACTTAGTACGAGGATTGCCTACGCTTGATTTAGACAACTTTCAGTTGTGTGAATCTTGCATAAAAGGCAAACAGACACGTGGGTCACTTAAGCCTAAAAATGAAATAAGCACGACTAGAGTCTTAGAACTATTACATATTGATTTGTTTGGTCCTAGTCGCACTACAAGCCTTATGGGCGCCACTATGCATGCGTGATTGTTGATGATTTTTCTCGTTACACTTGGACTTTATTTCTTGCACATAAGGATGATAGTGCCATTGAGATTACGAAATTAATCAAACAGCTTGAAAATCAATACGGTGTAAATATGAAAAAGATAAGAAGCGATAGAGGCGGTGAGTTTAAAAACAAAGAGATGATTTCATTTTGCGAAGAAAAGGGAATTAAGCATGAGTTTTCGCCACCTAGAACTCCACAATTAAATGGAGTAGTAGAAAGAAAGAATCGAACTTTACAAGAAATAGCTAGGACTATTTTATGTGAAAATAAATTACCTAGATTTCTGTGGGCGGAAGCCATAAATTGTGCATGCTATATTGTAAATCGCCTATCTATAAGAAAGAAAATTAACAAGACGCCTTATGAGATTTTGAATGATCGCATGCCTAAGATTGACTATTTTCGTGTGTTTGGATGCAAATGTTTTGTTCTAAATACAAAAGATAATTTAGACAAATTTGAATCCAAATCAATTGAGTGCATTTTTGTTGGATATTCTATAAATTCAAAGGCATATGGGTGTTATGATCCTCTCACTAGACAAATCATGGAATCTATTCATGTGAAATTCAATGAATTTGGTGAGATTGATAAAGATAAAGAATATGACGATGACTTTGAATTAAAACCCGTGTTGAATGAAGATGATGGTACATTTGATATGCATGATATGAATGACACACTAGAAATGCATGATCACATAGAAATGCATGAGAACATAGAAAATAATCAACCAAGATGGCATAGAGATCACCCATATGATCTCATCATAGGCGACCTCACTCACGGTGTGCGACCACGTAGAAGAATTACTTCGGAAGAAATAAATGAATTTCATGCTATGATTTCTGAAATTGAGCCCAAAAATGTGCATGATGCTTTGAGTGATTCTTCTTGGATTGATGCCATGCATGATGAACTTAATCAATTTGTTAGAAACGATGTATGGGATTTAGTGCCACGACCACAAGATAAGACTATAATAGGCACAAAGTGGGTGTTTAGGAATAAAATGAATGAAGAAGGAAAGGTCGTTAGGAATAAAGCGAGACTTGTAGCACAAGGCTATAATCAAGTGGAAGGAATTGACTACGATGAAACATTTGCACCCGTAGCACGTTTAGAAGCTATACGACTATTGCTTGCTATTGCTTGCATGAGAGATTTTAAATTATATCAAATGGACGTAAAAAGTGCATTCCTAAACGGATTTATACAAGAAGAAGTATACGTGAAGCAACCATCCGGTTTTGAAGATTTGAAACATCCTGATCACGTGTACAAACTAAAGAAGGCACTATACGGCCTAAAGCAAGCACCGAGAGCATGGTATGATCGTTTTGCTACTTTCCTTCTAGAAAATGATTTCAAACGAGGTACTATAGATAGTACACTATTTTTGAAACAAGATAAATCGGATTTACTTATTATCCAAATCTACGTTGATGACATTATTTTCGGTTCTACCTCACATAGACTTGTTGAAGATTTTGAAAATTGCATGAAATCTGAATTTGAAATGTCTATGGTTGGTGAACTTAATTATTTTCTTGGCTTGCAGATTAAGCAAACGAGTAAAGGGATTCACATAAGTCAAGAAAAATATGTCAATGACATGATTAAAAAGTTTAACTTTGAAAATTCGAAACCATCCCCCACCCCTATGAGTGTCACTACTAAATTGGACAAAGACGAACATGGTAAAGACGTTGATAATGGCTTATATCGATCGATGATAGGTTCTTTGCTATATTTAACTGCTAGTAGGCCTGATATCATGTTTAGTGTATGCATGTGCGCACAATTTCAGAGTCAACCTAAGGTGTCTCACTATAATGCGGTAAAAAGAATATTCCGTTATATTAAGCACACGCCCACCTTAGGAATTTGGTACGATAAGGATTCCACATTTAACTTACATGCTTATACTGATGCAGATTATGGTGGCTGCAAAATAGATAGAAAGAGCACGAGTGGGACTTGCCAATTTATAGGAAACTCACTCATTTCATGGTTTTCCAAAAAGCAAGCAAGCGTTGCTTTGTCCACTACTGAGGCTGAGTACATGGCACTTAGCCTTTGTTGCACACAGTTGTTGTGGATAAAACAACAACTTTCAGACTTTGGAATTACCGTAAATAGAATTCCTATATATTGTGATAGTATGAGTGTCATTAATTTGTCTAAGAACCCCGTGTTACACTCTAAGGCTAAGCATATAGAAGTACGCTATCACTTTCTTCGTGATCACACAAGCAATGGTGATATCGTCATAGATCACGTACGCACAGAAGCACAAGTAGCGGATATTTTTACAAAAGCCTTAAATCAAGCCACGTATGAATCTCTTCGTTCTAAATTAGGCATGATTCCAGCTGATATGATTTGACGTGATTTGATTTTCTTTCCTTATTTATAGGAATCTTTTGATTTACTTTCCAAAATAAAGGGGGAGAGAAAGCATGATTTAAGGGGGAGAGAGACACAGGGGGAAAGAGACACTAATTGATACTGATTGCACAAATCAAGGGGGAGCCGGATTTGAAATTTGAATGTTTGAAGGGGGAGCGATAATTTTTAAATCATGTGCATAAGTTGTTTTGAAAATCATCAAAAGGGGGAGATTGTAGAGGAAAGGGGGTTTGAGTGATTTCAAAATATGTGATTTAAATGCATGACATACACAAAAATGTGGATGATATATACATGTATGCATGATACGTTGCTTACGACTTGCCTTATTTAGCTTGTATATAATGTTGCCGTACTAACAAGCCATGAAGCATTAAAGCTTACATCATATGGCAAACATTTGTTGTGTTTATACTATTTTCAGGTGCCACCATTAATGAACTAAACTAGTTCATTAAGTGAAGTACTTAGTTTTTTTTTAAAACGAAAATTTTATTTATTCATGCAAAGCCTCACATATGGCGGAGGAAAACCATATTACACTTTCAGAGTACTCAAAATAATAAAATAATGAAACAATAATGACATATCTCCAGTCATATATGATATGCCGCATTAAAACCTTGCCAAGAAAAACCACCCTTGTGGATAAAACCTTGGCGAAGGAAAAAGCGTACATATTTATATGACTGTCATTGATATGATGAGAATATAAATTGTGGTACAAATCCTTGAAAGTTGTTGTCGTGTACAGTAATACGCCGATTGAGCTTAGGTGTCCGCATCTGTTTCTTGTAGGAGACGTGAGAATCCAAACCTCAGAAAACATCCAGAAAAAGTAGTGGTCAATATAAGCATGAAACTGAGCAATCAAAGACTGATCGAGCAAGCACGTACCGAAGCCACCTTGGCAGTTGAAGTGCCAAGGCGACAAAGAAGAAATAATAGCCATTGGCTGCCACGTTATCAGATCCGAAAATGCAGTGCCCACATCCGAAATAAGTCTCGCCATTGTGATTTGAAACTCGCACAAACAGGAATAGAACATGAATATAGCAGCAGTGTCCAAAAGAAGAAACATGAACGAAGTATGAAAATGATTACCCGACACACTATGCAACCAAAACTCACATTTACTGAATTTTGCATAGAGCTGATGCTTTCTTAAAATACCAAGTATTGTCCTCAGATGAGCTGTATGAGTTTCCTCATCATGCGAATAAATCAGGATATCGTCAATAAAGACGACCACATACTTATCCAACTGGTCCCGAAACACCCGATTCATAAGGTCAGCCCAAAAGGCATCACGAGAAATTCATAATGTCCATATCTCGTCCTGAATGCGGTCTTAGGAATATCCTCAGCTCTTATCTTCAATTGAAAATATCCAGATCTTAGGTCCACTTTGCTAAACACCCGAGCTCCCTGCATTATGATATTTTAGATATTATTCATGATTATTATATTGAAATAAGACTTGGTAATTACTGACCCGAAGCTGGTCGAACAGATTGTCGATCCGAGGCAACGGATATTTATTCTTTACGGTTATCTTGTTGAGTTCCCGATAATCAATACACAGCCGCATACCTCCATCCTTCTTCTTTACAAATAAAACTGGGGCACCCCATGGTGACACACTTGGACGAATCAACTTCTTTTCCAATAACTCATACAATTGCTCTTTTAGTTCCTTCAGCTCAGCGGGTGCCATGCGGTAAGGAGCTTTAGAAATGGGCTCAGCTCCGGGGATGAGATTTATCTCAAAGGAAATTTCTCGATTAGGGGGAAGTCATGGTAGTTCCTCTGGAAAGACATCAAGAAACTCTTGAACTACTGGAACTTGCGAAATGTCCGTCGCTGCCTGCTCGGCACTAAGAGCATAAACAAGATAGCCTTGACATCCCTTTCGCAACGCTCGACAGGCACGAGCTGTATTCACAAAAATATTCTTTGACTTCTTCAACTTGGGACCTCCTTGAAATGATACTTCCTCTTGCTCCGGGGCTCTGAAAGTGACTTTCTTCTGATTGTAGTAAATATGGGCATGGTTCTTAGACAGCCAGTCCATACCAAGAATAATGTCAAAGTCACTCATAGCAATCGAGATCAGATCAGCCGCGAACCGATGGTCATCGAGCTCGACCGTGCAATTCTTATACAGATAATGAGACGTAAGCACTTGATCACCAGCGGCTTGGATTCGATAGGGTGATTTAAGTCGGATGGGATTATTGTCTAATGCCTTTGCAAATTTCTTAGATATAAAGGAGTGGCTGGCGCCACTATCAAACAACACATTTGTAGGCATACAACATACAAGAATAGCGCCTGAATCATACAAAGCTTTAACTACGCAGTAATATAATATTTATCAACTTAGTATTGCATAATTTTAAATCATACCAGCCACGACGTTTCCAGCTTCCTCAACTGCAGCATCGGTCATCACATGCACACGCGCATTCGAGCGCTGACGTTGGTTCCTCTGCTACTGACCATCACGCTCACGACAACCTCTCAGAATATGCCCAGTCTTTCCACATCCAACACAAGCAGCTCCCTTATCAGGACAATCCCTAATTATATGACCAGTCTTGCCGCAACCAAAGCACTTACCAGCTTGTACATAGCACTCACCCAAATGATTCTTCTGACAATGGGGACACATGGGAATGACCTGCTGCTGCTGTCCTTGATTTCCTTGATTATTTCTTTGATTATTCTGATTCTGCCCGCGGCGCTGTCCACGATTCTGATTTCCTCTTTGGTTCTGATTCTGCTGTCTACCTTGCCTCCCATGAAATTTCTGTCTAGTCATTTTCCTTACTCCTTTATCACCGGAAGTGTCCCTTCCTCTTTTTTGGCCCACCGTCGCATCACGACGAATGATATCCTTCTCGATCCGATAACATGCATCAACAAGCGCCTCAAAATCAGCAGAGATAACATTTACCAACCAAGTGCGAATCCTTGGGTTCAGCCCACTCTCAAACTTCACCATCTTAGATTCCTCATCATTCATCGTAGCCGGAGAAAATCTACCCAAAGCCAGAAACTTGCTCACATATTCAGACACAGTCATACCAGGTTCTTGCTTCAACATTTCAAAATCATGCCTCTTTTGCATCTTTACTGACGGGGGAAAATAAAACTTGTTGAACTCTTGGATGAATCTCTCCCATGCAATAGGTCGGGGCAAAGGTTGCAGCTTAGCCTTCCACCACTGGTTCGCCTCACCAAGGAGGAAAGGCCTCACAGCTTGGGTTTTCATATTATCAGGGGCTCCATTCAGTTCAAAACAGTTCTCCACTTCATCTAGCCATTTTTCAGCCATATCAGGGTCAGACTTGCCTTCGAAAGGCGGCACATTCGCTCGCTTGAGCTTCTCAAAGTAATACTGCGCGTCTCTTATCGGTTCATAAGGAGGAGGAGGGGCAACTTGCTGAATCATTCCCTGGCCAATCTGAGTTACGGTCTGACAGAATGCTTGGAAATCTGGAATAAGAAGTGGCACTTGCGGAAGAGGGTTTCCTTGAGCTGGTGGGGGATTTTCATTCTGTGTTGGAGGAGGAGGCGGTGTATTCTGATTCTGAGGAGGAGGTGGAGGGACTTGATCTTGAGGTTGTGGAGGGTTTGCTTCGGGTGCATGGGCAGCATCTCTGCGAGGTCTACCACGAGTCCGAACCATCTGTATACAGAGCAGAAAGATATATATATATGTATATATGGATCGAAATAACTGACTGGATTTAGACATGCTTAGAAAAAGGAATTTAAAGCAGGAAAAAAAAATTAATATGTGACATATCAGGCTAGCAGATCAACCAGGGGACCCTATTTCCAACCTAAGTTGTCTAAGCTAAGGCCATCCCTCTTCTAAGATCATGACTTAAGTCTAAGATCAATTTTTAGTTTTCTAAGATCATAACTTAGCTTCTACGTTCTGCCCGAATCTAGAGCCTCGCCTCTGATACCACCTGTAGCGCCCCGTACTTGGCTACCCCTCGTACGGTGCACCCACCGTACTTTCCCTTTCAGAAAAATACAAAGCGTCGATACTTAACTCGTAATACCCATGGATGAACATGGATTACAAAGTCACAATCTTAACAGGTAGATAAAAATACGGTAGAATTTGAACCTTAATCCGAAAGCGTCAAATCGCGAATACATAGCAAAATTATACAAACTGAACCGATAGCAAACTACACCGCGAAATTATACAAACATTATCCGAAAAGAATCCGAAAATAGCTAAGTCCCAAAATGTCCCAAAGGTTCATCAAAAGCTTCCATCATCATTCTCTTAACAGCGACTTCAATAACCTATGGGTATGGCACCCTTGGCTCATCATCAATCCACTCGACTTCATTACCTGGCTCTGGGGGGAAAAATAAATGGGTGAGCGACAAGGTCGCCAGCAAGTATACAATAACACCGTACAATAAAGAGAAAACGGCATACAAGAATCAAACCCCAATTCCTTAAGTTTAAACATACATACCAATACCTTTCCAAAGCATCATACTTAAGGTCATATCAATCACTTAGCTAATATCTAAATGTCATCACTTAGTTAGATTCTACGTGCTATAGCCAACCCTTTACTTCTATGAAAAGGTATCATGCATAATGCGAATGCGATGCGCATGCAACGGGAAACATTCTTTCTTTCATTTAGACATGCTCATAAAAATACTTGAACTTCCTTTCTTTCTTTTAAATCATGCTCATCATAAAACAAGAGAATGTGTGAGCCTATTATACCGGGCATGACTCGGTTCTTATAACATGATCACCTTTAGGTCTATTATACCGGACCTGGCTCGGTTCTTACACCCTTCAGACCTACTATACCGGGCCTGGATCGGTTCTTATAATTCATCAGACCTATTATACCGGGCCTGGATCGGTTCTTATACTTCTTCAGATCAATTAACCCCGGATCTGTAGCGGGTTAAGCTGGCCAGAAGGGACGGAATTCTTTCGAAACAGAAACTCTATATATAACATCAATAAAATCATGAGCATGGAACATATGAGCATGTCAATGCAAGTGCATGGAATGCAACATGGTAAAATGCACTTATAACATCATAAACAACTTTCCTTATGGGCTGAAAAACGATCCAGCAGCATGTCCTGTATTGCCCGGCGTCAAAATCAACCTTTTGAGCCTATTTTCCAGAAACTAAAAATATGGACATGCACCACATGATCTTAACTACATTCTATACAATTTTCATGTGATTCCGACAAGCGTAGGTAACTCAATAAAAATAATTCCCAACAAGGGTACAACAGGAATTCTGCTGCACTCTCAACTCCATTCCTTACCTTGTCTCCATCCATAAACTCATTATGGGGCTCATTTAGCATCTGGAAATCTTTTCTATTTCTTTCATGAACAATATCTAAATGCCCATTCACCAGAACAAGTCAAAATAAATACCATACAAGTCATACAAGCACAAAGGGTCAATCTGCCCTGTTTTCCAGAATATTACACCAACTTTACCTCAATGGTTTACCACCAAGATCAATAGATAAAATCAATTTCTTTACATGGATACTTAGCTCTATGTCCTAAGTTCTTCTTGTGAAAATTTCAGGTCAATCCAAGATGTTTAAGGTACTTAAATAATTTTTCTTCCTAAGGTGGTACAACCAGAAACTGTTTTGACCCCTTGATACTAAAAATTCATTTCTGACCAATCCACAAATGATTTTCCAGAAATTCCAACTCCAAAATAAAATAGACATGATAAGCTACGACCACACCAAAAATAAGCTCAATCCAACGTTTAGAAGGTCCTTAACTAAGTCCATCAATTTGGCATAAAATCTGTCCAGAACTCTGTTTTCAATCAACATGCATAGAAGTATCCTTTCCTTCCTAATTTTGTTCTTTAGCCTATAATCCAAGTTAATGGTCATTCAATAGACATAATAAGGCTTCCCTATACTAATTCAAGTCCCTTTTTAGCATGCAAAAGTCATTCATATGGGCTGTTCATTCCTTCTAAACAAAACAGTCCTCTAGTCCAACAATTTCACATGTTAAAATCACCAAAAATGCTAGGTTTCATACCAATCATGTCTCATTCAATATCAAACATAGGGCAGTCCCTAATCCATCACTTTTAACTCTTATTTCAAGTTTAAACATGCTTTATATTGCAACATAGTAGAGGTCTATCATCCAACCTTTCAAAACATAAGAAAAGGTAACAACTTAGGCATATTTTCACTAAAATCATGTCTTAGGCTTCTATACATTCAAGTATGCACATAATCACATATATTGTAAGGGGTTAAAGTATACTTGTCTCTTCAAGCTAAAGCTCTTGTCTTTGCTTGGTTATGAAGTGAGATGTGATGAAATCCTTCACCTTCTTCACCTTAAGCATACGGTTTTAAGGAAATGAAATGAAAAGATTAGTCTTTATTCAATAGAGGAAATAGGATAGGTTTGAGGGCTAGAGCATCTTACCAAAATGAGCTTGGAATGGAGATTCAAGCATCACAATATGTCACCACCTAAGAAAGTTGATGGCTTTCACCTATTTACACCCTAAAACCTACGGTTTTGGGTATGAAGAAAGGGAGTTCATGTGAGCTTCATTCTTTACCAAAATGAGAATTCTCTTAAGGAAACTTGGAACAAGACTTACCTAGATGTCTTCTTGAGTCTTGGAAGTGAAGTTGAACTTCTATCCTCCAAGATGTTGGGGCCGAAATATTTGTGAGGGAGATGAGGGAACTTTTGCTAAGTGTTACTCTTGGTTGAATGTGTCTTGAGAGGAGTCTCAAGATGACAAGAAGGTAGATGTTTCTAGAAAGGTTTAAAACATGTTAGGGGGCGGTTTTGGAGGGAGATTTGTGAGGGTTAGGGCTTTCTTGAGTGTTAATCAAGGTTAGGTTAGTATAACCTTGGTTACTTTATTCCAACTAGGGTTACTTTAGTGCTAACCCAAGTTACTTTATCAAATCATGGTTATCTTAACCTTGGTTTAAGGAAAAAGTAACCATGGTAGGATTTAAAATCCTCCATGTCTAGACACTTAAGGGGGCGGTTGGGTTGGGGTCTTTATGGCCTCAACCATACTACTTCCTTCTTTAATGAGTTGTCTTAACTTGTTCCTTAAATGCATGTCTATTTTAGTTTCTATTTATTCTTTGCATAATAACTTATTGTCTTAATGGTGTAGTAGACTTTAAGTAATTACTTTAACTAATAAAATTGGCTAGAGAATTCTAGAATTCCCATTCATGCCTTGGCCGAATTTTAGGCTTCTTGGGCAACTTGATATTTCTTGTAATTTATGCATTATATTGTTTTTCTTTATTTTATCATATTCTAAAATTAACATATGTATGTATACATACATATACACGCCTAGGTGTACTATGTGTTTATACATTCCATACACATATATCATATACACGCACATACATATATATTGGTATGTATGGTTCATATAACTCTATATGTCATGTATTACTTTCTTGTAGTTTCCCTTATTTAATTTGGCTTGGTATCACCTTAATGATAATTAAGTAAAGAGGGTTAAGTTGACTTAAGTAACCCGTGCTAGAAGAAATTGTCGCTTTCATTCCATCTCATATTCATAGTTTTCATGTACATGATCATTGGGGTACAACAAAAGGTGTTAAGGAGTCTCCCATCCAAATGTGATTCAAAAGTCACTGCAATCGAAGAATGTAAGGATACTAAATCGATAAAAATGGAGGAATTGATTGGATAATTAAAGGTATATGAAAACAAACTCACTTTAAGAAATTCCGAACCTATTTCTAAACAAGATAAGGTTATAGCGTTTAAATCAAATGAAAACGTCTCTACACCTTGTGATTGCGTAGATGATAGTGACACAGATTTCGATGATGAAGATCTAATCACGATGGCTAGAAGATTAAGAAAGATCATGAGAAAATCAATTAAAAGCCTACTTCATCTAAGAACCACATAAAAAAATAATGAGGAAATAAAGTGTTATGAATGTGGGAAACTTGGACACTTGTCATATGATTGCCCTAACAAGGACAAACAAACTAACAAACACCTGGACAAAGATTGGACAAAAACTAAACTCGTCTCAGAAGCTAAACAAAAGAGAAGAGCCTTCAAAGCCTCCACTTGGAGTGATTCATCCGACTCTGAGACTGACGATGCGAAAGAACAAACGACACAAGTATGCTTTACATCTAAGGCATCAAATGAGGTATCTTCTGACTCTGATTCTGATTCTGAGCCTTCTTATGATGATCTATTATGTCAATATCTTGAGTTGCATAAGTTTTCTAAGACTCTTGCAAAAGAAAAGAAATGATTAATTGAAGACAAGAAGTTGTTAGAATCTTCTAACACGAACCTTGTTTCTCAATTAAACGATTCAAAAGAAGAGTCGTCTTACATAATAAATGCATTAAAATTAGAGATCTCATCATTAATGACGCAAAATAATGAAATGAAATCCGATATTTCAAATGTGAAATCAAGGAATATAGATCTAGAAAAAATGGTGAAACAATTTGACACAGGTACAAACTATAGAGAAAAAGGGGTTTGAGTGATTTTCAAATGCATGATTTAAATGTGCACAAAAACGAGCATAAGATATAAACGTGCATAAGTGTACATGTGTGCATGATAACTTGCCATTACTTGTCTTATTTAGCTTATATATTATGTTGCCGTACTAACGAGCCATGAAGCATTAAAGCTTACATCATATGGCGAACATTTGTTGAGTTTATACTATTTTCAGGTGCCACCATTAATGAACTAAAGTAGTTCATTAAGTGAAGTACTTAGTTTAATAAACTAAGTAGTTCATTAAAGGAAGATTCATTTGGAAAAGGCACAAAGGCAACAAGGCCAAGGAAGGAAAGTTCTCTCCTCCTCCCCATCTTATTAAACACGCCACATATACATAATATATATATATTTTCAGATTTTTTTAAATAAAGGCACATACACATGTGTTCCAACGTACTACCGACACGTTATATATCTTACGTACGTACGTTAACGTCACACCACTATACTTAACTCATGTTTATGAGTATATTTAGGTCTTATATCATATGATATAAGTTATGGTGATGACAAATTAAATACGACATGATAAAAGGTTCTAAACCGAAATTTGTCGTATCGGGCGAATACCGAAACTTCGCCAACGTGTCACGTACTTGCCATAAATAAATGGCCAGCCCATATACATCAAAAATTGATGAAAATTTCGTGCTACACATGGTATGATCAGCCAAAAATACTTTCCACGTTGGCACACACAAATCACCGCACATTTAGGCCAAAATGTGAAGATTCCAATTTTAATTTTGTCACATGTTTATGGTACCACTTTAAATCAGCCAAGTGCTGAGATTTAAAGTATATATTATATATATTATGTATAACATAATATATATATCATGTGCAAAAGTTGGAATTCAAATTAGAGAAAAATCGGGTAATCGATAAATATCGAAAATTCGGTTTTCTACGCACATAACATGGAACGTTTTTCTTGAACATCATGTGACACGTATCTAGACACTTTTTACATATGATATACATCTTAAAGTGTTCTAGAAAATTAAATTAAGGGCTGATTGGAATATTACATGTGTGTATTATTAAATGTGCACTATTTTACAAAGTTAACAAAAATAAATTTCAGCACATGTATATACACATTCCAATGTTACATACAGC
This sequence comes from Eustoma russellianum, assembly GCA_036186865.1. NCBI lineage: Eukaryota > Viridiplantae > Streptophyta > Magnoliopsida > Gentianales > Gentianaceae > Eustoma > Eustoma russellianum. Next base: position 31,213,405 of record AP025049.1, on the reverse strand, counting down.
TGAGATGGAGCACATGTGGAGCCTTGTTGGCATATTGATTGGTCAAGGATCAATCATACAATGTTGATGAATCAAAGAGAAAAGCTACAAAAGGTAAGTATTCAACATATACCTCTCTTATGTCACATGCTGAAAATTTCAGCATACTACACACATGTGGCCGATTTCTTCATGGTTAAGATAACATATTTTGTCAATTTTTTATTAAAGGATTAATTGAAGATGTTATGGAAATGATTTGAATATTATGTAAGGTAATTAGGTGTGATATTCTACATATCACACATGCTGAAATTTTTCAGCATGTGTGAAGGTGTGCTGGCCGAATTTCTCACTCTTTTTGTGTCCAAGTTCATTCATCAATTGTTAGCAAGACTTACCATATACGATTGATTCATTTTTATGGTGAAAAATCAAATAATAATGGGTATTATCTTGGATAAAAATGGATGATGTAAATGCTGAAAATTCAGCATGGAAAATATGACTTATGGCCGATTCTATGGTTTGAAAAAGGGGATATTTCTTGTCTTGTAATTTATGATAGGATTTGTGATTTATGGTATGACTTAATGGTTGATTTTTTGGCAAATTTTAAGTGATTATTTCAGATTTTCCATGTCATCAAATGATGACAACATTGAGCCAATAAAGAGGTGCCAAGTAAGCAAAAGACTAAATGATGATCCAATGGAATGATGCCAAGTAAGCAAAGCATTGTCACCATGATGTCTTACACTCTCTCAAGCACTTAAAAGGAAATTTTCAAGAGGGGAGAAGGCTCCATAGGGACGGCTGCAATCTATAAGGAAGGAAGAGGAGAACAAACAAATACAAGACCAAGAATTGCATTCTAGAGTGATCAAATTGCCAAGCTTCTTTTCTCCTACACTTTCTTTCTCTCTTTTCTTGTAAAAAGCCTATTGTACTTTACATCTTTCAATCTTGAATAGGCTTCATATAAACCACCATTCATTCATCTTTGTAAAAGATTGATCAAGGTGTGATCAATCTTCATTCTAGCGAGGTGGTGGTGTTCGTGTGAATTGTACTCGACATACAAGGTTTGTAAAGGGTTGGAGTTAGGTGTAACTCTATCAACCCTGCGGTAAGGTGTACTGCGTGTGTGTGATTAGTGTGAACCAAGGAAGGTATTCCTTGAAGACTGGAGTAGGTTGTTTATAACCGAACCAGTATAAAATTCTTGGTGTCATTTACTTTCTGCATTTACGTTTCAGTTACTGCACTGTTTATCCTTCTTGTTCGCATCCGTAAAAATAGTAAACAATTTTCACAAATTACAAAAATTTCCAGAAACATACTTACACGTTCTAGGGTTAATTTGGAACAAGTTTCAACCCTTTTGGATAAGTATAAGTCAATCAAACATCAAAAGTTCTGAGACTAGTGCAGTCTGATTTTCAGACTTGCAAAGGTTGAGAATTTGATTATATTTGACCTACTTCCCAAAAGAATTTTCCAAAACTGTTTCAACCCATTTAAATATAGTATATAAGGAGTTAGTGGTCAAATTTTCAGAGCATTTGGACGTTCACACAAATAGGAATTAATTTTTCAAAACCATCTACCGTTTCTGGCAGATTTGCACAATCTGAGTATCAACGGTTTTTGAAGGGGTTAAAGGTTGAATTTTAATCTGAAATTTTTAGGAGACACTCATAACATCTGAGTCTAAGTTCTCTCCAAATTTCAGAATTTTTGAAGACCTGAAACCTAGTTTTCAAAACGTTTTAAAACTAGTCCTGAAAACAGAATCTGTTTTCAGAACTTGAATTGTTCAAGTTTAAAGAAATTTTAAAAACCACATTTTCCGCACCCACTATTCAACCCCCCCTTCTAGTGGTGCCTTGCAGATCCTACAATTGGTATCAGAGCATAGGAACACTCACTTCAAAGAATCCAACGATTCAGTGAGATGGCAACCACAACCGTGCAAGAAGGAATGTCAACCATAAGGCCTCCTCTTTTTGACGGTGAGTCTTTCATTCAATGGAAGATAAGAATGAAACTTTTCTTTATGGCAATAGACATTGATCTTTGGTCCATTATAGAAGATGGTCCTTTTGTTCCATCTAAGTTGTCCACTCTAGACGGAGTCACATTAGAAGTCGTTAAAACTAGACAAGAATATACAAGTGATGATAAAAAGAAACTTGGCATGAATGCTAAAGCCATGCAACTATTATTAAATGGCCTGAGTAAAAGTGAGGCTAGTTACCTGTCAAATTGTTCTAGTGCTCAAGAGATGTGGCATATTCTTGAAATGAAACATGAAGGGACTAGCCAAGTAAAGGAGTCCAAAATTAACATGCTCATGTCCACACTTGAGTCTTTTAAATTATTGCCCAATGAGTCTATTGTAGATATGGATCTTCGTTTGACTAACATCTACAACTCTCTTGAGTCTCTTGGTAAGGCTTTTACTACGCAGGAAAAGGTGCAGAAAGTTCTACGAAGCCTTCCTTCTGAATGGGACCCTAAAGTAACGGCCATAGAAGAAAGCAAAGAGACCAAATCAATTAAAATGGAAGAACTAATCGGATCACTTAAGGTATATGAAAACAAACTCTCTTTAAGACATTCTGAGTCCATTTCTAATAATGATAGGGCTATAGCATTTAAATCAAATGAATACGTCGTAGATGATAGTGACACAGATTCCGATGATGAGGACTTAATCACAATGGCTAAAAGATTAAGAAAAATATTGAGAAAATCGATTAAACATAAGTCTACCTCATCTAAGGATCATAAAAATAAAAATAAGGAAATAAAGTGCTATGAATGCGGCAAACTTGGACATCTATCATATGACTGCCCTAATAAAGAGAAACAAACAAACAAATACCCTCACAAGGATCGGAACAAGAATAGACTCGTCTCAGAACCTAAGCAAATGAGAAGAGCATTCAAAGCCTCCACTTGGAGTGACACATCCGACTCTGAGACTGATGATACGGAAGAACACAAGGCACAAGTATGCTTTACATCTAAAGCATCAAATGAGGTATCTTCTGACTCTGATTCCGATTCTGAATGTTCATATGATGATTTATTTAGTCAATATTTAGAATTGCATAAATTTTCAAAGACTCTTGCAAAAGAAAAGAAACGATTAATTGAAGACAAGAAATTGCTAGAATCTTCTAACGAAAATCTTGTCGCTCAATTAAACAATTCTAAAGAAGAGTCATCATGCATCATCAATGCATTAAAATCTGAAATTTCATCATTGACATCCGAGAACGTTGAATTGAAATCCGAGATTTCAAAATTAAAATCAAGGAATGCCGATGTAGAAAAAAAGGTGAAACAGTTTGATACAGGATCCAACATGCTGCATCGCATTATATCATCACAAAAGCATGACAGTGATAAAACGGGGTTGGGATACGTTGATACAAATGAAGTATCAACCAAACCAACAAAGTTTGTTATGTCTAAGAAAATAGACACCCCAAAGCCTCAAGTGGCGTCTAAGATGACGCGAAAATTGCATATTCCCTCATCACGCCCCACTTCTTCATCATATCATGCGAAATACAATGTTGTACCATATAGATATGAAAAGAAAAGAGTGATGCATACACGGCATTCAATCCATCCAAGCACTACGCATACAAACACAAGGACATATCCAAAACGTCCTACATATAATGCGTATAAAGGATTTCTTGGCCAAAGGCCAGATACAGTCGCACCAAAAGTTTATTATGTTGCGTTCTCATCACCTTTCTCACCTTTTGGAAGACCTAGAAAGGTCACCCAAATTTGGGTACCAAAAGGGACATTTTCAAAGGGTTGAATAAATAACCCTTAAGAACGCACGTAATATGAAATGCATAATTTTTTTCAGGCATCTTTTGATTTACTTTTCAAAATAAAGGGGGAGAAAAAGCATGATTTAAGGGGGAGAGAGAAAGACTAATTGCATAAATTAAGGGGGAGAGAGAAAGACTTTTATGCATAATTGAAGGGGGAGCGATAGGATTTAAATCATGTGCATAAGTTATTTTGAAAATCATCAAAAGGGGGAGATTGTAGAGAAAAAGGGGTTTGAGTGATTTTCAAATGCATGATTTAAATGTGCACAAAAACGAGCATAAGATATAAACGTGCATAAGTGTACATGTGTGCATGATAACTTGCCATTACTTGTCTTATTTAGCTTATATATTATGTTGCCGTACTAACGAGCCATGAAGCATTAAAGCTTACATCATATGGCGAACATTTGTTGAGTTTATACTATTTTCAGGTGCCGCCATTAATGAACTAAAGTAGTTCATTAAGTGAAGTACTTAGTTTAATAAACTAAGTAGTTCATTAAAGGAAGATTCATTTGGAAAAGGCACAAAGGCAACAAGGCCAAGGAAGGAAAGTTCTCTCCTCCTCCCCATCTTATTAAACACGCCACATATACATAATATATATATATATTTTCAGATTTTTTTAAATAAAGGCACATACACATGTGTTCCAACGTACTACCGACACGTTATATATCTTACGTACGTACGTTAACGTCACACCACTATACTTAACTCATGTTTATGAGTATATTTAGGTCTTATATCATATGATATAAGTTATGGTGATGACAAATTAAATACGACATGATAAAAGGTTCTAAACCGAAATTTGTCGTATCGGGTGAATACCGAAACTTCGCCAACGTGTCACGTACTTGCCATAAATAAATGGCCAGCCCATATACATCAAAAATTGATGAAAATTTCGTGCTACACATGGTATGATCAGCCAAAAATACTTTCCACGTTGGCACACACAAATCACCGCACATTTAGGCCAAAATGTGAAGATTCCAATTTTAATTTTGTCACATGTTTATGGTACCACTTTAAATCAGACAAGTGCTGAGATTTAAAGTATATATTATATATATTATGTATAACATAATATATATATCATGTGCAAAAGTTGGAATTCAAATTAGAGAAAAATCGGGTAATCGATAAATATCGAAAATTCGGTTTTCTACGCACATAACATGGAACGTTTTTCTTGAACATCATGTGACACGTATCTAGACACTTTTTACATATGATATACATCTTAAAGTGTTCTAGAAAATTAAATTAAGGGCTGATTGGAATATTACATGTGTGTATTATTAAATGTGCACTATTTTACAAAGTTAACAAAAATAAATTTCAGCACATGTATATACACATTCCAACGTTACATACAGCTGAGATGGAGCACATGTGGAGCCTTGTTGGCATATTGATTGGTCAAGGATCAATTATACAATGTTGATGAATCAAAGAGAAAAGCTACAAAAGGTAAGTATTCAACATATACCTCTCTTATGTCACATGCTGAAAATTTCAGCATACTACACACATGTGGCCGATTTCTTCATGGTTAAGATAACATATTTTGTCAATTTTTTATTAAAGGATTAATTGAAGATGTTATGGAAATGATTTGAATATTATGTAAGGTAATTAGGTGTGATATTCTACATATCACACATGCTGAAATTTTTCAGCATGTGTGAAGGTGTGCTGGCCGAATTTTTCACTCTTTTTGTGTCCAAGTTCATTCATCAATTGTTAGCAAGACTTACCATATACGATTGATTCATTTTTATGGTGAAAAATCAAATAATAATGGGTATTATCTTGGATAAAAATGGATGATGTAAATGCTGAAAATTCAGCATGGAAAATATGACTTATGGCCGATTCTATGGTTTGAAAAAGGGGATATTTCTTGTCTTGTAATTTATGATAGGATTTGTGATTTATGGTATGACTTAATGGTTGATTTTTTGGCAAATTTTAAGTGATTATTTCAGATTTTCCATGTCATCAAATGATGACAACATTGAGCCAATAAAGAGGTGCCAAGTAAGCAAAAGACTAAATGATGATCCAATGGAATGATGCCAAGTAAGCAAAGCATTGTCACCATGATATCTTACACTCTCTCAAGCACTTAAAAGGAAATTTTCAAGAGGGGAGAAGGCTCCATAGGGACGGCTGCAATCTATAAGGAAGGAAGAGGAGAACAAACAAATACAAGACCAAGAATTGCATTCTAGAGTGATCAAATTGCCAAGCTTCTTTTCTCCTACACTTTCTTTCTCTCTTTTCTTGTAAAAAGCCTATTGTACTTTACATCTTTCAATCTTGAATAGGCTTCATATAAACCACCATTCATTCATCTTTGTAAAAGATTGATCAAGGTGTGATCAATCTTCATTCTAGCGAGGTGGTGGTGTTCGTGTGAATTGTACTCGACATACAAGGTTTGTAAAGGGTTGGAGTTAGGTGTAACTCTATCAACCCTGCGGTAAGGTGTACTGCGTGTGTGTGATTAGTGTGAACCAAGGAAGGTGTTCCTTGAAGACTGGAGTAGGTTGTTTATAACCGAACCAGTATAAAATTCTTGGTGTCATTTACTTTCTGCATTTACGTTTCAGTTACTGCACTGTTTATCCTTCTTGATCGCATCCGTAAAAATAGTAAACAATTTTCACAAATTATAAAAATTTCCAGAAACATACTTACACGTTCTAGGGTTAATTTGGAACAAGTTTCAACCCTTTTGGATAAGTATAAGTCAATCAAACATCAAAAGTTCTGAGACTAGTGCAGTCTGATTTTCAGACTTGCAAAGGTTGAGACTTTGATTATATTTGACCTACTTCCCAAAAGAATTTTCCAAAACTGTTTCAACCCATTTAAATATAGTATATAAGGAGTTAGTGGTCAAATTTTCAGAGCATTTGGACGTTCACACAAATAGGAATTAATTTTTCAAAACCATCTACCGTTTCTGGCAGATTTGCACAATCTGAGTATCAACGGTTTTTGAAGGGGTTAAAGGTTGAATTTTAATCTGAAATTTTTAGGAGACACTCATAACATCTGAGTCTAAGTTCTCTCCAAATTTCAGAATTTTTGAAGACCTGAAACCTAGTTTTCAAAACGTTTTAAAACTAGTCATGAAAACAGAATCTGTTTTCAGAACTTGAATTGTTCAAGTTTAAAGAAATTTTAAAAACCACATTTTCCGCACCCACTATTCAACCCCCCCTTCTAGTGGTGCCTTGCAGATCCTACACAAACATGCTAGATCGCATCGTTTCTTCACAAAAGCATGATAACCACAAAACCGGATTATGATACGTTGAGAAAAATGAGACACTAAACAAATCAACAAAATTCATTTCGTCTAAGAAAATAGATGTGTCTAAGACATATGTGGCGCCTAAGAAGACGCCTAGATTCCCCCCTATGTCATCTCACCGTCCTTCATCTTCACATCATACGAGATATAATTATATGCTATATAGATATGAAAAGAAACCATTGATGCATACACGACATTCATTCAACAAAAATACATCTAGAACATGCACTATGCACACTAGCACAAAGGCATATCAATAGCAAAGATCATACTATGTGCATGATGGGATTATCGGCCAAAGGCCAAACGCATTTGCCCTCAACATATATTATATTGCGTCTTCATCTCTTTTCTCACCTTTTGGAACACCTAGGAAGGTCACCTAAGTTTGGGTACCAAAAGGTACGTTTGCAAAGGGTTGAATAAATAACCCTTAAGAACGCGCTTGAAATGCATGATTTTTTACTGATTGTTATTTCTTTCTTACATGCACTTTTGATATTATTTACAAAATAAAGGGGAAGAGAAAGTGTATGATTTAAGGGTAGAGAGAATGATTTAAGGGGGAGAGAGAGCATGATTGCACACATCAAGGGGGAGAGAATTCAAAATTCAAAATTTGAATTTGTGCACGATTGGAGGGGGAACGGTTAAATTTAAATCATGAACTGAGGTTATTTTTTAAATCATCAAAAGGGAGAGATTGTTGAGAAAAAGTGTTTGAGTGATTCACAAAATAAATGATCTAAATTGTTGTACCCCGCCTAAATTAGTATGGTATCTATGGTTGGGATGAAGCGAGGCAATAGAACGATATCTCGAAAGGAGGATATCTTTGGCTTTACCACAATTATTTTAAGATTAAAGGAAAATAGCATACTACCCAAAGTGTGAATTATGAAGCAAGTGAGTTGCTGAAAATTTCCCCCTAAGACTACTCAATTTTCGGCTTAGAGGGTTGGGAACATTAGGAAGAGCTCCATTCTAATACAACTAACTCTTGTTAGAAACCATGGAGAGTTATTCTAAGCATTTAAGTGTCCTACTAATTAAGGATTCAAAAAGATGAAAAGAGGGAAAACACCCCTCTTCCCCTTTTAGCCGCCAGGTAGGGGGCTCATTAAGAGGCCCTTTTATTTTTAGAAAAGGGTAATTACACCTCTTAATTGTTTTCTAAAGCAATTATACAAGAAAGTATGCATGATGCATTCACAATGTGATGTTGTTATAAGGATATGTAATTCTCTAAAATTTCCTAGAAACCGTAAGATATATGAAAGGATGAATTAGAGATTAAGATTTGTACTAAGAAATATCTCCTTCAACCACTTAGTATATAGCGCCCCGCACCCCGGCCCAGCCGGATACGGTGCGCCCGCCGTACTTCACTACGGAGAGTACCAGGCGTCAGTCCATAACATAACAAAGTCTAGAATAAAATATAAGGACTTTCATACTTACACATCCACAAGTAAGCAAAATCGAGGCTAAATAAAAACTTTTAAATAAAAGCGTCTACGAAACCATCATCAATTTTATAACCCAATCATAAAGTATGGAAATTCCCAAAAGTAATTGTTTCCACCACAATTCCATAAAAAAGATCATCGGTCACAATCATCTCGTCAAGTCTCCTAGACCATCCATCTTTTGTGCCTCTACAGGTAAGGAACCCTAGGTTCATCTTCAATCCATTCCACTCAATTTCCTGCGGCCTCTGGGAGGAAAAATAAGGGGTGAGTGACTAAGTCACCAGCAAGTAAACTATAAATAATCGTTAATTAAATGGAAAGTACATACAAGACCCGAACCCCAAAATTCGGTTTAGAAACATACCTGACTTTCCATCCAATACTCGTCAGTGATCAACTCATAATGTATCAAGTATCATAACTTATCAGGGATCATAACTTGTAAAAGAAAACTTATAAAAGATCGTAACTCATAAAAGTTCATAACTTATTAAAGATCGTCACTCAATAAGATCATAACTTAGGAGCTATCAAGTCATAACAACTTAGTCTAAGTATCACGTACCATTATTCGATGACTCATTAAATGCAACATGCATAAGTATGTACGAGTGATGCATTATGATAAAGATGAAGATAAGATCTTTTGTTCTTTTGTTTCAAAACATCATCGTCAAGAAAACAAGAGAGTGTTGAGATCTACTCACCCGGATCTAAGGCGGTCACTTATTTCTCTTCGCATCTATTATTCTCGGATTCGGAGCGGTCACGTCATCACTTATCAGGCCTATTCTCTCCGGGCCTGAACGGTCCATATCATCAGATCAATTAACCCCGGATCTGGAACGGGTCCTTACTGGCCAGAAACACACACGGTACCGGTGGAGAGCGTTCTTTTAATAACGGAATCTTTTCTTTAAAAACGCTTTTTCATCTTTCTTTCTCATAAAATTAGTTCCATAAATCATGTAAATGACGATGATGCAATGTATGACATGTACTATGGAATCCATGACATGATGCGTTACATATACACATAAGTACAACTTATTCTTTAGGCTGGAAAAATTTTCCAGAATTATCGTTCCATATGCACAGCCTCAAAACCTCGTGTTTTAGGCCCATTATCATGAGTTCTTTGTCATACATATGCATAAGAGTATCTTTTCTAGTCGCAATATAATTTTCGTAACAATATGAGATGTGTAAGACACTTAGTTTATTTAATTACGAAACAGAGTACTGCTGAATTTCAGCAGTACAGTGTCCTTTCTTTTACTTTTCCTTTAAGCCCATTACGCTTATTTTAATTTAGGCCGACCCTGGAAAATGATGTAGACATGCCAATAATTAATGGTCATAAGCCCAAGCTATATAATTAAGTCTAAGCCCATCAAAACAAAGCCTCACAACAAGTTCCTTAATTCTGCCCAAAATTTCAGATTAGTACACCGACTTAGCTTTGGTGATTACCCCTTAAAATAATAATTCTGAGCTACGTGGTTTACATGAAAACACTCACATGTGTCTTAAGTAATTGTCATACAAGTTTCGCAGCATTATAATAACTTTAAAGGGGTCGTTTATTCTTTTTCCTGAAACGGTTACATGCTGTATTCTAGAATGACCAATTTTACTACGAATTTTATTGTGACCAATCCTTATGTCATTTTTTGAAAATTCCAGCTCACACACTTAGCAAACACATAGGGCTAACGTCATACCAAAAATCAGTCTAATTGCATATTCCTAGGGTCCATTTCCAGGTCAACCATTATGTCACATAAAAATCTGTTCATTCCAGTAATTTTCAGCTTGACCAGTTTTGCTAGAAATTTCATTAAACATATACCGTGACTCCTTTTAACGAAATTCCAACTCTAGTATTTACTATACACATAGGGCTAGTGTTATGCTAAAAATTAGCTAAATTGAATACTTCTAAAGTCCCTTTTTAGGTCTTACAAAACGTCATAATAATCTGTCTTGTTCCAGTAAATTCCAATTTTGTCACATTTCCTTACTAGGATGTCCCAACTTGAGTCGTTTGGCTTAAACACCTTATAAAACGTCAAGTACACCTTTAGAATGTGGATTTTCAGGTTCTAACACATTATAAAAGTCATCTACATATCACCCCAAAACAGTTTGAATGACACATATATCATTCCTTTGACTATGCACATCATGTTCATACTAGAATCAATCCTTGGTACAATTCCTGCATACACACCCTAACCCCATAAAAGCCTGTTTATACGCATGCAAGGGTAAAAATAATATATCCATAATGAACACATTAGGCCTAACACATAAAGAACACATCTTGTTCACACTTTACCCCTCAAGTTGCAATTTCTTACAAGGACTACATTTATCTTCCCCTTTTTCATCCAGCCGTCCCCCATACATGTCAAAGACAAGATCTTCGTCACATTCATCTTAGATTTACCACATATTCATTCTTAAAACAACAATGAATCCACCTTTGGAGCAAATCCCACACGTGCAAGCCTCTTTACCTAAGTACCGAAAGTTTCAAGCATTAAAACTTAGCATTTCACCTCTAAGATTAAAACTTAATAACATCTAGACATTCAAGCATACACTTTCACATCCAAGTCATGAGTATGTATAGTGTACATGCCTTTTTCAACTTACTCCTCTTGTTAGCTTGAATGTGTATGGAATAGGTGAAGCCTTCCTCTTCTTCACACATGAACCCCACAGTTTTGAAGGGGAAAAGAGAACAATTGTGAGTTCATATTCTTAAGTGAAAGATGCACTAAATAGGGTTTAGATGGACTCACCAAGATGGAACTTGAGTAGTGTTCAAGCCTCTTAAGACTAGCACCTCACAAAAGCTTGAAAATTTTGAACCTAGTGACCTTGGAGGTCACAGTGTAGGAGCAAGAAAAAGGGTGAGCTTCACGCTAAGTAAGATGTAAAAATTCCCTTGAAGAGTGAGGTATTCACTTACCTAAACCAAATTGAGCATGGATGAATCCTAAGTCTTCTTTGTGCAACCTTGGTCGTGTGGTTTGAGAAAGGAGAAGAGAGGAAAAACTTTCTTGCTCTTGGTGATTCTTTGAGGGTTGGAAGAATGAGAGGATCCTAGAGTGTTTTTGGAATGAATTTTCCTTCTTAGGCTAAGTGTTAGCCGTTGGGGGGGGTAGGAGGAGAGGGTAATAGATTACCATAGTAAGGTTAAGGGCCTTAACCTTGGTTACTTTAGTTAATCAAGGTTACTTTTTGATTAACTTGGGTTGCTTTATTCCAATCATGGTTACTTTTAGGCTAACCTTGGTTACTTTAATTAATTAGGGTTATTTTAACCTTGGGTTGATATAAAGTAACCATGGTAGAGTTAAAAAAAATCCTCCTTGGTTAACCACATAGGCTACCCGGCAGTTGGGGGTCTTAATGACCCTAACCATGCTTTATTTCAATTTAATAAAAATGGTTGCCTTCTCTTTACTTATTTATTTTCCCCCCTTTTCTTTTAAAATATGTGATTAGGGAAAATTTTGAGTTCCTTTGGGCTAAGGCCGAAAATTTTGGGTGAAAGTTGGGAACAATTTTGCCCATTACCCAAAATTATTTAATTGCTATTTGGGCTCACTTAAAAGATGGCCCTTCAAAATTCCTCTTCTTAAAATCTTAAGAAATCCTACAAGGCCTTCACTCTCCTTGTGGCTGAAACCTCCCAAGCACTTGGGAGTGAATTGGGCCACTTCACATAGTCCAATATTCATGTTTGAATCTTTTATATAATACTTTTCTTAACATAAAAAAAATCATCAATCTAAATAAATTGTGCTTGAAGACACAACTTTTCATAAATTCTCTTAGATAAGTCTCAAGTACAAGGGGGTTCCTAGTTGGGTACAACATCCTCCCCTCTTATTACAAGTTTCGTCCTCGAAACTTAAAAGTGTTAGTCAAAGAGGTGAGGGTACAAGTTCTTCATGTTTTCTTCCACCTCCCAGGTAGCTTCATCAATTGAGTGGTTCTTTCATTGCACTAGATCGTCTCCTTAATGCCTTTTCCTTACGGTGAATTATCTTTTCTGAATCTTCCACGTATGTCACGTCGGCTTCAATCTTCAAAGGCTGTTCCTCTATAACATGGCTAGGCTCGTGCACATACCGACGAAGCTGAGATACATAAAACACATCATGTAATTGAGATAGTGATGGAGGTAGTGCTAGTCGATAAGCAACTTCTCCAATTGTTTCAAGAACCTCGTAGGGTCCAATAAACCTTGGGCTTAATTTCCCTTTGATACCGAATCTTTTAACTCCTTTGGACGGCGATACCTTCAAGAATACCTTTTAGCCAATTTGAAATTCTAATGGTCGCCGCTTCTCATCTACCCAGACCTTGCTTCTATCTTGGGCCGCTTGCAACCTTTGCTTTATGATCCTTATCTTCTCTCGAGTCTGTTCTACTAGATCAGGTCTGGTAAGAATCTTATCTCCGATTTCATCCTAGTAGAGCGGAGAACGGCACTTTCTTCCATAAAGTGCTTCATACGGAGCCATCCCTATAGATCGATGATAACTATTGTTATAAGAGAATTCTACCAGTTTGAGACTCCGATCCCAACTTTCCCCAAAGTCGAGTATACAAGATCGCAACATGTCTTCCAACGTTTGGATGGTTTTTTCCCATTGACCATCCGTTTGGAGATGAAATGCTGAGCTCATTTGTATTTCAGTGCCCATCGCTTTTTGAAAAGCTGTCCAAAATCGTGATGTAAAGCGAGGGTCGCGAAATGCTTAGGGGTACTCCATGAAGGCTCACAATTTGATCAACATACATTGTAGCCAACTTATCCATCGGAGCCTTGATTGTCATGGCCATGAAGTGGGTGGAATTTGTTAAATGATCGACTACTACCCAAATGATATCATGTCCGTTCTTTGTTCTTGGTAGGTCTGTGACAAAATCCATAGTAATGTGGTCCCACTTCCACTCGGGAACTTCAAGAGGTTGTAGTAACCCAGCGGGTCTCTGATGTTCCGCTTTCACCTTCTGGCAAACCAGGCATTTCTCTACAAACGCCGCAATTTGTCTTTTCATGCCATGCCACCAGAATCCCTGTTTCAAGTCTTGATACATCTTATTGGCTCCAGGGTGAATAGATAGTCGAGAGTTGTGGGCTTCACGAAGAACTTCGTTCTTTATATCCTCATCATTGGGTACACACAGTCTTTCTCGAAACCACAAGCTGTTATCATTTCTGACCTTAAACTCTTCAGATGGTTTCATTCTCACCCGATCCTTTACACTCTTTAAGGTTTCATCCTTTTCTTGACCTTCCTTAATCTGGTCTATCAGTGAAGGGATCAATACCAACTTTGCGAGCATGCCTTCAATGGAATCAACCTCTTCAAGGTCAAATTCTTCCATGTCACGCTGCAGAGATGGTTGGCGCGGATGACTTGTCTTTCTACTCAGCGCGTCAGCAACCTTATTGGCTTTTCCCGGATGATACTGAATAGGAAGGTCATAGTCCTTCATCAACTCTAGCCATCTGCGTTGAAGCATGTTCAATTCTTTTTGGGTGAAAAGATACTTAAGGCTCTTGTGATCTGTGAAAATTTCGCACTCCTCATCGTACAAATAGTGTCTCCATATTTTTAGGGCAAAGACTACAGCTGCTAACTCAAGATCATGTACCGGGTAATTTTGTTCAAATGGTTTTAGCTGTCGGGATGCGTACGCAATCACTCGATCTTTCTGCATCAGTACACATCCAAGTTCATTCCTAGAGACATCACTATACACCACAAAAAATTCACCAGGAATGGGTTGTGCTATAACGGGAGCAGAGGTTAGCTTCTTCTTTAATTCAGTAAAACTTCTTTCACAATCTGAGGTCCATTCGAACTTGGTTTTCTTTTGTGTCAAACGGTTAAGAGGCATCGCGATTCGAGAAAACCCTTCAACAAACTTACGATAGTAGCTGGCGAGACCGAGAAAACTTCGTACCTCCGTAACGTTGGTCGGCCTTGGCCACTCCATGATTGCATCGATTTTCTTGGCGTCTACGGATATACCATCCTCAGATATCATGTGTCCCAGAAATGCTACGCTGCATAGCCTAAACTCACATTTACTAAATTTAGCGTACAATTGTTTCCTCCGTAGAATGTCAAGGACGATCCTTAAATGGTTTGTGTGGGTCTTTTCATCAGGTGAGTAAATCAAAATATCATCAATAAAGACTACAACGAACTTGTCTAGTTGTTCTTGAAATACTCAATTCATTAGATCCATGAATGCTGCGGGGGCGTTGGTCAGTCCGAATGGCATTACAAGAAATTCGTAATGTCCATAACGGGTTGATCTTCAGTTGAAAATACCCCGAACGAAGATCAATCTTACTGCAAATCCGTGCCCCCTGCATCATGATACTCCTAGGTAGGGTTTATAATAGACTTATCATTAAAATAAAGTTTTGAATCGCTTACCCGAAGCTGATCAAACAGATCGTCGATCCTAGGCAATGGGTATTTGTTCTTTATAGTGATCTTGTTGAGTTCTCGATAATCTGTACATAGCCGCATACTTCCGTCTAGGATCATGACTTAGATCTAAAATCAAACTTAGTTAACTAAGATCATAACTTAATTCTATATTCTACCCGGATCTGGAGCCTCGACTCTGATACCACCTGTAGCGCCCCGCACCCCAGCCCAGCCAGATATGGTGCGCCCGCCATACTTCACTACGGAGAGTACCAGGCATCAGTCCATAACATAACAAAGTCCAGAATAAAATATAAGGACTTCCATGCTTACACATCAACAAGTAAGCAAAACTGAGGTAGAATAAAAACTTTAAAATAAAAGCGTCTACGAAACCATCATCAGTTTTACAACCCAATCATAAAGTACGGAAATTCCCAAAAGTAATTGTTTCCACCACAATTCCATAAAAAGGATCATCGATCACAATCATCTCGTCAAGTCTCCTAGACCATCCATCTTTTGTGCCTCTACAGGTAAGGAACCCTAGGTTCATCTTCAATCCATTCCACTCTATTTCCTACGGCCTCTGGGAGGAAAAATAAGGGGTGAGTGACTAAGTCACCAGCAAGTAAACTATAAATAATCATGAATTAAATGGAAAGTACATACAAGACCCGAACCCCAAAATTCGGTTTAGAAACATACCTGACTTTCCATCCAATAGTCGTCAGTGATCAACTCATAACGTATCAAGTATCATAACTTATCAGGGATCATAACTTGTAAAAGAACATAACTTATAAAAGATCGTAACTCATAAAAGTTCATAACTTATTAAAGATCGTCACTCAATAAGATCATAACTTAGGAGCTACCAAGTCATAACAACTTAGTCTAAGTATCACGTACCATTATTCGATGACTCATTAAATGCAACATGCATGAGTATGTACGTGTGATGCATTATGATAAAGATGAAGATAAGATCTTTTGTTTTTTTCTTTCAAAACATCATCGTCAAGAAAACAAGAGAGTGTTCATATCTACTCACCGGATCTGAGGCGATCACTTATTTCTCTTCGAATCTATTATTCCCAGATTCGGAGCGGTCACGTCATCACTTATCAGGCCTATTCTCTCCGGGCCTGAACGGTTGATATCAAGCCTATTCTCTCCAGGCCTGAACGGTCCATATCATCAGATCAATTAACCCCGGATCTGGAACGGGTCCTTACTGGTCAGAAACACACACGGTACCGGTGGAGAACGTTCTTTTAAAAACAGAATCTTTTCTTTAAAAATGCTTTTTTATCTTTCTTTCTCATAAAATCAGTTCCATAAATCATGTAAATGACGATGATGCAATGTATGACATGTACTATGCAATCCATGACATGATGCGTTACATATACACATAAGTACAACTTATTCTTTGTTGGACCTGTATAGCACCACTAGAAGGGGGGTTGAATAGTGAGTGCGGAAAAAATTGGTTTATAAAAATTTTAAGGACCAATTACTCACTTCTGAAAACAGAGACTGCTTTCAGGACCCGTTTTTAAACACTTGGTTGACTGGGTTGTAGACCTCCAAAAATAGTGAAATTTTGACACAATGTACTCTCAGGTGTTATGAAGGTGTCATAAAAATTTTAGATTAAAACTCAAAGGTTATGTCACTCAAATGTGGTACGTGATCTGACTGTGTCAGTTTGGACAGAATCCGTACCTTAAAATGAAAAACTTATTCCTATTTGGTGACAACTCCAAATGACCTGAAACTTTTATGAGATGACCCTTAGGATGTTTAGTATACTCAGTTAAAACAGTTTTGAAAAATTCTTTTGGGAAGTATGTCAACCAAGTTGATGTTCTCAACCTCTGCCAATCTGAAAAACAGATTTGCACTAGTCTCAGAACTATGAACGTTTGGATGACTTATACTTATCCAAATTTGATAAAATCAGTGGGAAATGAACCTAAGACACAAGTGGGAAATGAACCTAAGACACAAGGCTATGTTTCTGCAAATTTTTATGATTTTTGAAAATTATTTGCTATTTTTACCGAGATCATAAAGATGATGCAAAAACAGAAACTGAGAGTAAAAATGCTGAAAGTAAGAACACCAAGAATTTTATATTGGTTCGGCCAACGTGACCTACTCCAGTCTCAAGGACACCTTCCTTGGTTTTCACTAGTCACCAAAGTCACCTTAGAATAAGGGTGGATAGAGTTATACACCAACTCCTTCAATCCAAACCCTTTTACAATGTTCTACACAAAGAACAACACCAAAGAATCACCAATCAGCACCACCTCACCAAATGAAGGTTTGATCACACCTTGATCAACCTTGTACACCAATGAATCTTATTTGGATGATGTGTATGAAGCCTACACTGAATATGACATGTAAGTATGATAGGCTTTAGGTATATACAAGAGATGAATATGGAAAATGAAGTGAAGTCTTGCAAACACTAAACAGAATTTTGCACTTGTTGTTCTTGTTTTGTGTTGATCATCTCTTGGCCTTTTATAGATGGTTGGGGCGCCTAAGAGGGTTGAGAGGAGCCTCCCAAATATGATTTGAATTGTCTTGTAATGCCTTTGAATAAATTTGAATGCTTTAGGTCATTAATTCCCCCCAAAACTTCAGCCACCAATCTGAAATTTCAGATTCAAAAACAGAATTTTCAGCTTTGTTTGGTCTTGTCTTTGACTCCTTAATTTGTGCATCTTTGTCTTCCATCATTGCTTGGACTTTCTTCATCAATTATATTATATTATGAACTCCTCCAAGGCTCCCAACATGCTGTCACAGCTGCCCCATCTGGTCAGCCAATGTGCTGAATTCAAATCTGAATTTTGCATGGTAACAATGTAGAATTCTTCATGAACATGGTAAATTTGTTTTACCATTTTACCTTGCCTTCTAGAACCTTTCAAGATATGTCTTTGGATGTGTAATTCATGTATAATACATGAATAAATACATGTGGCATCATGTAGCAAATAAATGTTCCATGTACGATGATGTAGTAACTTCAAATTTCAACTTCCGTTGATTGCTCGGTTTTTCTCCGTTTTGTCTCAAACCTCTTCAACATATAAAATGTGTAATGTAACATGAAATATACATATAAATATGTATAATCTCAGCTCAAATGTGTATAAGATGTTAGGCCAAGAGGTATATCAATTTTGAGTTTGATTTTCAGAGAAATAAGGAAGATGATGGAGAATTGATATATGTATTTGTTTTGTGACTTTGGTATTGATCTCTCCATGTAGTGCACGAAATGTTTGAGTGTTGGAAATGTATATTGGCTGGCCATCTTTGTATGATAAGTATATGATGTCTCGGAGATGGCTCGGTAGTCATATGATATGATACATTTCGGTTTTTGCACTTTTGTCATGTCGATGTAATTTTGGAAGTTTGATGACATGAAGTATATGACTTGAGAGTATCATGGATGTGTATATGATGTATATATGACTCTCTTGTCGTTGACATATGTTAATGACATGTTGACGAAATGTCGAGATCGAATAATGTAGCTTGTCGTCTAAGATAGAATATATGTCGTATGTATATCCATGAGATATATGTATATGCCGTGAGACTCCAAGAAATATATATGCCATGAGTATCCATAAGATATATGTTTAGAGTGTATATCCAAGAGATATATATGACGTGTGTCCATAAGATATATGTCGAGATATCCAAGAAATATATACGCCGTGTGTTGAGATATCCAAGAAATATATATGTATACCATATCCAAGAGTTGTATGTATGCCGTGTATATCACCTGAGAATAAATACAACAATGTTTGCCATATGATTTAAGCCTTAACGCTTCATGGCTTGTTAGTACAACAGTGATAGATATAGGCATATGCATTTTGAAATCTCATAACATTTAGATCATGTAATCATGTAACATATAAATCATGCACTTGTAAATCATTCAAACCATGATTTCTCAACAATCTCCCCCTTTTGATGATTTGCAAAATAACCTTTATTCATGATTTAGATGTGGCATAAACACCCCCCCCCCAACAATTATGCATTCATAATATGTTTTTCAAAATGTAAATACTCCCCCTTAAATCAATCTCTCCCTTTATATCATACATTTGAATTAGAAATTTCTCACTCTCTCTTTGACCATGCTTTTTCTCCCCCTGAAATCATGCAAGCAATCATGATGCAAGCAATCATGCATTTTTCTCCCCCTTGATTTTGTAAATCACATCAAAAGATACATTTGGAGCAAAACGATAATTTATAGCATTATAATGTGAGACTTTCGGGTTACTTTGAAAACGAGCACACATACACACACTAAACATGATATCAGGTCTACTTGCAGTAAGATAAAGCAAAGAGTCAATCATAGATCTATATATTCCGTTGTCAAAGTCTTTTCCAGTTTCATCTTAGTTGC
Source organism: Eustoma russellianum (assembly GCA_036186865.1). Lineage (NCBI taxonomy): Eukaryota > Viridiplantae > Streptophyta > Magnoliopsida > Gentianales > Gentianaceae > Eustoma > Eustoma russellianum. The sequence continues at coordinate 31,193,804 of AP025049.1, read as the reverse complement.
TATACTCATGGGGGTTGTAGATGGCTTTAAATTCTCAAAGCTAAACTTTTTAATCATGTCATTCACATATTTTGCTTGACTTATGTGTATTCCTTTATTAGTTTGTTTAATTTGCAAGCCAAGGAAATAATGTAGTTCGCCTACCATTGACATTTCAAATTCGGATTTCATACAATTTTCAAATTCTTCAACTAATTTATCACAAGTAGATCCAAAGATAATATCATCAACATAAATTTGAAGAATAAGTAAATCTGATTTTTCATGTTTTAAGAATAGTGTACTGTCGATGGTTCCTCTTTTAAATCCATTTTCTAAGAGGAAAGTGGCAAAACGATCGTACCAAGCTCTAGGAGCTTGTTTTAAGCCATATAGCGCTTTCTTTAACTTGTATACATGATTAGGGTATATCATATCCTCAAAGCCAGGTGGTTGTTTTACATAGACTTCTTCTTGTATAAAACCATTTAAGAATGCACCTTTTACGTCCATTTGGTAAAGTTTAAAATTCTTTATGCAAGCAATAGCAAGTAGTAATCGTATAGCTTCTAATCGTGCTACAGGTGCAAATGTTTCATCATAGTCTATGCCTTCTTCTTGATTATATCCTTGAGCTACAAGACTAGTTTTGTTTCTAACCACTTTACCATTCTCATTCATTGTGTTTCTAAATACCCATTTCGTACCTATTATTGTTTTATCTTGTGGTTTTGGTACTAAATCCCAAACATCATTTCTTGTAAATTGATTAAGTTCATCATGCATAGCATCAATCCAAGAAGAATCATTTAAAGCATCAAACACATTCTTGGGTTCTATTTCCGAAATCATAGCATGGAATTGATTTATTTCATCTTGATTTATTCTTCTACGTGGTCGTACACCTTGTGATATATCACCTATGATAAGTTCATGTGGATGATTCTTATGAAATCTTGTTTGATTATTTTCTAAGTTCTCATGCATTTCTAAGTGATCATGCGTTTCTAGTGTGTTGTGTTCATCATGTACTATATTTTCTTCTATATCATCAATCACAGATTCGAGTTCAAAATCACCATCATAATCTTTAGTTGTTTCATGTTCACCGAATTCATTGAATTTCACATGAATAGATTCTAAGATTTGCCTAGTGATAGGATCATAACATCTATATGCCTTAGAATTTACAGAATATCCAACAAAGATGCATTCAATGGATTTAGACTCAAATTTATCTAGATTGTCTTTTGTGTTAAGTACAAAGCATTTACATCCAAACACACGAAAATAGTCAATCGTAGGCATTTGATTATTTAAAATCTCATAAGGGGTTTTGTTTATTTTCTTTCTAATTGATAAACGGTTGACTATATAGCATGCACAATTTACAGCTTCTGACCACAAGAATTTAGGTAGTTTATTTTCACATAACATTGTTCTTGCAATTTCTTGTAGTGTCCTATTCTTTCTTTCTACTACGCCGTTTAATTGAGGTGTTCTAGGCAGTGAAAATTCATGTTTAATCCCCTTTTCTTCACAAAATGCAATCATATCTTTATTCTTAAATTCACCTCCTCTATCGCTTCTAATTTTCTTCACATTTATGCCATATTCATTTTCAAGTTGTTTTATTAATTTGGCAATCTCAATAGCACTATCATCTTTATTTGCAAGAAATAAAGTCCATGTATAGCTAGAAAAATCATCAACTATGACACAGGCATAGTGTCTCCCTCCAAGGCTTTTAGTACGACTAGGGCCAAACAAATCAATGTGTAATAGTTCTAAGATAGTAAATGTGCTGATCTCATTCTTAGACTTAAGTGATTCACGTGTTTGTTTGCCTCTAATACAAGATTCACATAACTTAAAGTTATCCGTATCAAGTTTAGGCAATCCTCGTACTAGATTCTTTCGTTGAAGTTTTTCAAGAGTTGATATGCCAATATGTCCTAACCGTCTATGCCATAAGTTTACATTTGGTTCATTTGTCATAAAACATTTTACTCTAGCATCTAGCATATCATCTATGGATAGTGTAAAAATATTTCCTTCTCTTTTTCCTTTTAGTACGGTTTCTCCATTTTTATTAACAATATTACAATATGGATGAGAGAAACACACATCATAACCATTATCAAGAAATTGTGAAATGCTAAGTAAGTTGTATGATAGATTACTTACTAGGAACACGTTGGAGATTTGAAGAGTACTTGGATTTCCGATTGTTCCTTTTCCAATGATTCGACCTTCATTGTTATCTCCAAAGGTTATGGATCCTCCTTTTTCAACTTTCTTTAATTTGGAAAATAGAGTTGGATCACCCGTCATATGTCTTGAACACTCACTATCAAGAAACCACTTATTTCCTATATCTTTTGCTACCTACAAAACATAACACTAACTTAGGTACCCTTTAATTTTGGGTCCTTACGGGTTAGTAATTTAGACCTTTGTAAGAATACCTTTTGGTATCCAAACTTGGGTAACCTTTCTTGGTCTTCCAAAAGATGATAAGATATAGTACATGTTGTTTTCATCTCTATTTTGCCTATAGTGGCCGAATGTGCCAATGTGAGTTGATTTGTGATAAGTGTTTCAGTTTGTTGGCAATGTGTGTGATCTAGATGCGTTTGAATGTTGCATATGCTTTGATGACTTCCTTTGATATCTATATGGAACATGCTTGTATTTTTCATGTGATGAACTATAGATAGGGCGATGAGATGCCATTAATGTCTTGCTAGTTTGTATTGTTACCTTCTTAGGCTTCTCAATTGTTTTGAAGACATGTTGTTGTTTGAATGATGATGCAACAAAGTTTGTAGATTTACTTTGTACATGAGTATCTTTACTATACCCTAATCCGGTTTTGTCATTGTCATGCTTTTGAGAAGAGATAAGATGATCTAGCATGCAAGTTCCTTTATCAAATTTCTTTACAGTATTCTCTAATTCTATGTTTCTTGATCTCAAGTCTACGATTTCGGATTTCATTTCAACATTTTCGGATGTTAAAGAAATAATTTCAGACCTCAATGCACTAATTATACTTGACGACTCTTCTTTTGAATCGTTTAATTGAGACACAAGATTTGTGTTAGAGGATTCTAAAAATTACCTTCAGAAGATCCTTAAGTTACGATATCATTGATCTTAGTATGAGTTATAGATAGGAGCTAAGTATGAATACGATATGACGTTATGGATCAGGTACAATGAGATGTTGATATGTTATGACAGTGTAGTGTTAAGCATGAGAATGTAGTATATGTAAGATATGCTAGCATATTATAAGTTATAGATTAGAAGTTAAGTATGGATGTAGTATGATGTTATGGATTAAGTAGAATGAGATATTGTTATGTTATGTATGCTTTGAAATCTTCTTTATTTACCTGCTTCCAGTTTACAGCAGTTTACTGATATGATATGATACTTTAATTGTTAAAAGGGAGACGCACTTATTATACTCAAAAATGTATGGTTATTATGATTTGTTACCCCGTCTCCCCATGTATGATCCACGTGTCGTATCTGGTAAGATTACTTGCTGAGCGATTAAAAGTCAGTGGCTATCGCTCATACTTGCCTCATTCAAAACTTTCCAGATAACAGGTATCACTATACAGGCTCGTTGAAGACATGCTAGATAGAGCATTGATAACGAAGAAACCTGCCGAGAGATTTGCTTTGAAGGCGCTAGGTCTTGCTTTACGATGTATTTTAGAAGATTTCAGTATTCTGTATATAATGACTTGTACAGATTATGATGTAGTGCATTGCATGTCGATTATGATTTGTTTATGTTATGATGCTTCCACTGATCGATTCATTATTCATGTCGACATGTACATGTATAGTATCGACGCCTTGTACTCTATGGAGTAGAGTACAGCGGGTGCACTGAGCTAGAACCCTGGTTTCGGGCGGGGCACTACAGCTGGAGTTTTTGGTTGCAGAAAAGTATATATAAAAGTGTCGCCAATGAAAGGTGTAAGTCGGTTTGTTGTGAAAGGGAAACTGAGTCCTCGATACATTGGCCCCTACGAGGTACTCGAAAGAGTTGGAACACTGGCTTACAAGTTGGCTTTACCACCGGCTTTGGCTCAACTTCATAATGTATTTCATGTATCGCAATTAAGAAGGTATGTTCCGGATCAGAGTCATATACTGGATGAACGACCGTTGAAAGTTAGACCTGACGTGACTTACGAAGAGGTTCCGGTGAAGATTGTAGACCACAAAAATCAAGAGCTGAGACGAAGAATCATACCATATGTCAAAGTCCAATGGAGCAACCATACCGAAGAAGAAGCGACATGGGAACTCAAAGAGCAAATGCGCGAGAAGTATGTGTATCTATTCGCCTAAGGTACGCAAGTTTCGGGGTCGAAACTTATTGTAAGAGGGGTAGACTGTTACACCCGGGTTTAAAAAAACTAAATAAATAAGAATAATTAAAATTGACATAATATAATAATAATAATAATAATAATAATAATAATAATAATAATAATAATAATAATAATAATAATAATAATAATAATAATAATAATAATAATAATAATAATAATAATAATAATAATAATAATAATAATAATAATAATAATAATAATAATAATAATAATAATAATAATAATAATAATAATAATAATAAGAAACCCTTCAAATAACCCCCCACATTCAATACCCATTTATCTATATCATATTTGTTCCTTAATATCCTATCTACTTGGGAGATGAAACACCCAATTTCTAAATATAAAAAGGCCAAATGGCCAAGCATCAAGAAAAAAAAGAAGTGAGGTGACGTGAGATGCTTAAAGGAAAATAGAGAGTGGAGTGCTGAGAAGGAAAAGTGAGGAAAAAAGAAAGAAGAAGGAAGGAGGAAGGGTGTGAAGGCCAACACCACCACTAACACCACCACAACCACCACAACACCACCATTAGCTTTAGACTATAACCAAGAGGTAGGTGGCCCCTCTCATTTTGAGCTAATTTTATATATGTGATTATTTGTTATTAGTTTTATTTGTTGTTTATTTTGCATGTTGAAATTTGAATGGATATGTTATATGTTTAGTTAGTTCCATTGTTGTATAAAATATGATGCATATGTTTATGGTTTACTTTATGTTGCATCTCGGCTGAGAAAATAAAATAAAAAAATTGTTTTTATTTAGTACATGTTGGATAGTATAATTGTAGGAACCGGTTTAGGGAAAAAATGGTATATATTTCAACATTATCAATGGAGTTATTTGTACAAAAAAATGTTAGTAATCTATTTTCGGAAGATTTATAGATTGCAATGTTTAATTGGGATTTAATCAAAAGAGTTATAAATAAGTTATGATTAGAGTAGGTGTTGAAATTGATATAGTTGGGGAATTAAATTGCATTGGGCCGAAAGAAAAAAAGAGGAGAAAAAAGGTAGCCTGCTATGCAGGTCGGAAGAAAAGAAGGGAAAAAAAGGCCTGGCTTGGGTTTGGGCCGAAGGAGAAAAGGAAAAAAAGGATGGCCCATTATGCAGAAAGAAGAATAAAAAGAGGGCTGGCTAGATTTGGGGGAGGGGAAAGAGGGTGGGTGGTCTGGGCGGGGAGGGGCTGGCAGGATTGGGCTTGGGAAAAGGGGGTTTTCTTTTGGTTTGGGTTATTTAGAATAATTTTTTTAAAAAAACTGTTTTCTTATAATAAGTTTAAAAAACAGGTTTATAAAAAAATCAGTGGAGGTGTGTTGAACATTTAAAACAATTTAAATTTGTCTCTAAACAATAAAATAAAATCAGATTACGGGTTTTAAAAAACTATATAATAATAATATTAATAAAATATTAATAAATAGCAACATTAATATTTATAACATATCTGAGGAAAATTTGAGAGACTAAATTAAGTAGTTTCATTTTCGGGTAAATAGAGTTATATTTATAAAAGAAAGTCAATAAATTGATAAAAGAAATTATTTATATTATTTACGAGAAGATAAGGAAAAATGAGAATGTTGAGAAATATGTTTGGATAATTTTCAAAGTCATGATTTTAAGTGGTTAATACTTAATAATGTCACACATGGTGTTATATGTGATTAAAAGTTGAAAAGTTGACATAGATCTCTCAGATTGTTGCACATCGATCGATCTATGTACATAGATCTCTCACATCGATCGATCCATGTAAGGCAGTGAAAGTTCAAGACCTTACTGTGAGACATCGATCTCTAAACCTAAGACACATCGATCGATCTATGTACATGGAACCCTCACTTCGATCGATCGATGTAGGTCAGAGACAAAACTTGAACCTTTCTGTGAGACATCGAGCTCTGAAGCTGAGGCACTTCGATCGATCGATGTCTAGGGTTTTTAGAAATAATTTTCTAAAATGTGTTAAAATTGTTGTTTTAATTGGTATATGATTTATACATGTTTATTATGTGATTCTTATGTGATTTTGATGATTTTAAATGTCGTATGACTAACGTGCCTTGGAGGTTTCTAAAACTTACCAAAAAGGACAAAATTGGTATTTTGAGTTTTGTAGGAACGTCACATGGTGTCACATGGTTAAAATATTTCAAGGATGTATTCTTATGCTAGTTATCATGACAAAGGTGATATCATAATTATTTCTGACCATCCGGGTCATTTCTGGAGTTTTCATATATCAGGGGTATTTTTGTCATTTCACCCCGAGGGTATTTTTGGTATTTTTGCTCAAGGAATCTCTTGAGCATATTATTATCTTCATTCTGGAGCTGCTTTATTATTAAATTGAAGATAATATGGTGATTCTTTATCTTATTCTCTCACATGATGATATTATTGACTATAGCGGGATATGTGACGATTTGAGATGTCACATTCTATTTTTTCTTGAAGAATCTCTTATATGTGTTATAAGAGCATATTTATCATCATTATTCAGAGGTATCAAAGGTGTTAAAGGTGTGGAAATGATCACTATATATAAGAAGAAATATTGGGAATTTCGGTGTTACACGTTGACATAATCTTGTCAACTATTATCTATTGATTCTTCTTCAAAAATCTGATTTGCTACACATATTTGTATGCTCAAAAACGTGTATGAGCAGGTGGAGGTGATACATTATTCATTTTATGAGTTGGAGACAAGCGGACCAATCTAAAAGGAGCTAGTTGGCAAAATTGCCAACTTGTAAAAATTCAAAGGTAGCCAACGGCTACAAGGCATTTTCAGCAGATTTTTTGAAGTCAAATGAAGACTTCACATGTCCTATTATTGTGCTTAAAGTTGGAGATATTTTGGTGGTATTATCCTTTCTTATTTTATTAAGGAAAATCAAATTTTATTTTTGAAAAAAAAGGAAGTAGCCAACAGCTACTATGAAGATTGTTGGAGCTGAATTTTTGTTTGAATTTGTCAAATGCCCACATGCCTATTATCTTTCCAAAGAGTTGAGAAGATGATGGAGTTTTTATGGTCTTATTATCTTCAAATTTTCAAGATAATTCCAAGTCATTTTTGGAGTCAAAAATTCGTCCAAATAGAGTTGCCAAGGTGGACCAATTATATTGTCTTATTTTGCCAAGTGTACAAAGGCCAACCAATGATGTGAAGACACTTGGACTTGATGATGAAGATGGTGACACATGTGCAATCTTATCTACAAGGCTCAATTCACACTATAAATAGAGACAATGGTGAAGAAGATGAAACACACTTGAACCTCACAAGCATTTGTTGAATTGTCTAGATATCATCTTCTTGTTGTTGTTGTTCTTGTTCCATTCTTTGTAGCAAAGGTGTTCTTGTTGTTTTTGTTTTGCTAAAAGCCTCTTGAGCTTCATTTGTAAGATTGATTAGCCATTCTTATAAGGCTATATCATATGTGGTAGAGGTGTTGCAACTAAGTGTTACATAGAAGGTGATTATCCAAGTCTTGAATAGGGTTGGTGTATAACCCAAGGATCAAGTTTGGTTCTTGTTGTAAGGTGATTCATTTGATAGTCAAATCCAAAGAAAGGTGTTCCTTGGGACTGGAGTAGGTCACATTGACCGAACCAGGATAAATCCTCGGTGTTTTTGTCTTGTTTCTTCATTTCTGTTTTCTGTCCGTTTTTACTGCAGTTTTTATACAATTTCTCACAATTTGAAAAAATAGCTAAACACTTTCAAAATTCGTGATTTTTGGTGGAGTTATACTTCAGACTGCTAGCTTTCATTTTCAACAAGAATCACTTGATTTGAGCAAGGAAAAATTCCTTTTACTCTTTGCAAGATAACTGCTCAAATCTGGCTGCAACATGACCAGTTTTGAGAAAACTTAAATTCTATATTTATCAAAATTTGTTTAAGGTGAGGACCTTTTGGAAACATCATGTACACATCCTAAGGAGTGTTTTGATATAAAGATCAACTTTTTTGGTTGAGTATTCAAAGAGAAACACGTTTTGCAAAATCAACAACATTCTGTCCAATTCTGTCCAGATTGACCATCTGAATCTTTTTATTTGTTTGAAAGGGCAAACGATCATATTTTTGTCTGATTTTTGGAAAGAGTCTTGTTAACACTTTGAAGTTCAATTCTAGAAAGTTTCATAATTTTTGGAGTTGTACAATGAGATTTAAATTTTTCAAATACGGGTTCTGAATCTGAGGTGGTCTCAGATTCTGTTTTCAAAGGAGATTTTTACAAAGGGTTGTAGTGTAATTTCTGCTAACCACTATTCACCTCCTCCCCCTCTAGTGGTGTTTATTGCAGGTGCACGGTCCAACAGAGAAAAGTGTGGAATCAAGGAAGAGGGAAAGAAAAAAATTGTGTTACGAGACATATTGCATTCGCATTCATGGCACGAGCATTGCATGACCTTCGGGACAAAATTGTCCTTCGGGACGTGTGGCCCTATGAGGCGTGTGGTCTTACGGGACGTGTGGTCTTATGAGGCATGTGGTCCTACGGGACGTGTAGCCCTATGAGGCGTGTGGTCCTACGGGACGTGTGGCCCTATAAGGTGTGTGGTCTGACGGGGCGTGTGGCCAGACGAGGCGTGTGGTAGGATCACCTCGAGGTTCATGCATTGCACGGTAGAGAGACAGGCAATCGTATGTTGAGATACTGTTGCGTGTGACACAAGCATGCATCATGACATCGCATAATTGTTGTTCCGTGCTTTTATTTATTTACTTAGTTATTCATGTTTATACTTGTGCTATGTGTTATTTGTTGTCATATATGAAATTGTTCGGAAAGAGGAGGAAACCTACTTGGTGATATTTCTATATCACTCACCCCTTTATTTCTCCCTAGGTGAGCAGGAGTACGACTACATATACATAGAAGACGAAGCTGAGTTCGGGCAGTGGGGTAGTTAGAGCCAGAAGATGTTTATTTTGGAAGTTTTATTTCTTTTATGATGAGATCTAATAGTAGAATTAGACTTGGTACTTATCTGATGTTAAATCTGGGACGTTGAAATTAAATGAATGTTTCTTTTAATTTATTTCGTTTCCACTGCAAAATTTTCTACGTCGCTGCTGACATATAAGAGAATTGAACAACGCTTTGTAGCTCTCGTAGCAGACTATGGCGGATGCATCGTTCCTGATGCTAAGGTTCGGGAGCGGGGCGCTACATAACGTGTCGTAATAATTTTTTCATCACCATGATTTATATCATATGATATAAGACCTGAATATACTCATAAATATGAGGTACGTATAATGGTGTGACGTTGACGTACGTTCGTAATAAACGTAACGTGTCGGTAGTACGTCAGAATATATGTGTCTTGTGCCTTTTTATAATAAAAAAACCGAATATATATATATACAATATATGTATATATATACAATATATATATATATACGTGTGATATGGAGTGGGAGGAGACTTTCCAAGTTTGTTGCCATCATGCCTTCTCCAAATATATCTCTATCTAATGAACTACTTAGTTCATTTAACTAAGTACTTCACTTAATGAACTAGTTTAGTTCATTAATGGTGGCACCTAAAAATAGTTCAAACACAACAAATGTTTGCCATTTGATGTAAGCTTTATAGCTACATGGCTTGTTTGTACAACAACATTATATATAAAGTATATAAGGCAAGTTTGTCGCAAAAACGGGTCAAGTAATAAATTGTCATGCATTTCTTAAACACGCGTTATTTAAATCATGTATTTTGTGAATCACTCAAACACTTTTTCCCAACACCAACTAGGTGGAAGCTTTGCAATTATCTCTCCTATTTATAATGACTCAAAAACTTACAGACCCAACTCTTTGAGTTTGGAAACAATGACCTGCAACCCGTGCACTTGGTCCATAATTGAAAATTTTTCAATCATTTTAAAATTAAAATAATTCATAATCTCAAATGTGTCCATGCTTTGTTTCTCGTTGTTGTACTTGAACTCCAAGGTGTTCCATATATCCTTTGGTGATGATGTAGATGTTAACAGATCATAGATACGATCCGACAGGTTGTTGAGGATGTATCTCCAACACAGTACCTCATCCTCCTGTCTCTTCCTCCATGCGTCCTTCACCTCGTCTGAGTCTTCTTCACGTGGGGTTGACATCTCCTTCAGATTTGGGTAAGCAATAGCCGAACCGCAAAGCGGTTAGTAAGAGCATCATCTTGTCCTTCCACCACGGTAAATTGGAGCCATCAAATCGGTATAGCTTTATGCTCTCCTAACTGAGAAACGTCTTTAAATCCATCTTCCAAATATTCTTTACGATTGTTAAGAAAAATAGAAACAAGATAGGAGTAGAAATAATAGAAGATTGATGGCTTGAGGCGTATAATCACACTTTTCGTCAGGAATATTTGCCCCCACTAGTTGATGCAGGGTTGTAGACAAATTTCCTCCTATGATACAACAAGCCAAATGATTTCTAGCCTCAGTAATAAGGATAGAAACCTCAATAAAATTTGAATTGAGAATGCAATAGGAAAGGAAGAAGAATATTAATGCTTGAAATGAGCTAGAGATTAGAATGTCTTGAAATGTGTTAACTGTGTCTTTTTAAAGACACTATAATCTTATTTCAGACGTCCAAAACCGTCCATAGGTGGTTGGATATATCTCTTGGTACACAAGTTGTGAATTTAGATGAAAAGTCACAGCTATTGGCCACATCGATCAATCGATGTCTCACAGTATGCTCTAACTTTTCATCCAACACATCGATCGATCTATGTATCGATTGAAGTCTCACAGTGTGCTCCAGTTTTTTCAATCAAGCTACTTCTATCGATCTATGTATCGATCGAAGTCGTATCGATCGATCCATGTGATCAATCTATGTTGGACAACGTACTTCAACTTTGCACTCAGGTTACATCGATTGATCGATGTCACCGATCAATGTCTAACAGAATACTCAGCTTCATTTTCCAGCCACATAGATCGATCCAATTGAGACATGTATCGATCTATGTCATATGTCAAGCTATTATTGCTCATTTAAACTCTAATCCACTTTCCTTCTTCTTTCCATTGCCTTTACAAACCATTATAACATATGTAACAAATGTTTCTTTCGCTTTTTCTTGTCCTTTCGTCTTTTTCTTTAGACTAATGTATCAATATGTATTTTTGTTCTTTATTTGAGATGTAAACTCTCTGCTCGCGACCTCTCGAAGTTGTGATACCTACTTCATGAAATGCACTATGTTAGTCTCTCTCACTCTCTCTCTGTCTCTCTCTCGCTCTTTTTGCTATTTCCTATTGTGTGCTTGAAGAAAACATTTTTGAGTATTATACCCTTTTCCGTCTGATTTACTATCTATTTTTTTTGTTGACAGTTTGTTTGTTCAAATTGTAATTGTAACCACCTAGAGAATAAAATTTACTTTCGAGGTAGTATGGACTTTGGGCCATTATTAATTTAGGAGGAATGATGGATAATAGGGGCTTTCTAAGTAATAAAAAATATGATTTTATTTATAAAAGAAAAAGATAGATAACAATTTTAAATCAAGAAGTTTAGTTAAATTAGACCATCTCCAATGCACCCAAAATTCCACCCAAAAACCTCATTTTGGGTAAAAAAAAACCCACTCCAATGCAATCCAAAAACCTACCCAAAAATAGTGCAAAACACTATTCCTTCCGTATTTTTGTGTTTCACTATTCATCCCCAAAAATACTATTCATCATTTTTTATTATTTTCTTCAATATTTATACCCAGTATTAATAAATAATAAATAATATTTTATATTTATAAATTAAAAATAATTAAAAGATATTTATTTTAATTTAGTAAATATGAAACATGCAACAATAATAATTAAATATAAAATAAGATTAATTAAATAAAGTACATTACAAACATAAGATGAAATACATTACAAACATAACATAGAATATTTCATAATAAAGAAACTAATATAACAACAAGCTCCTAAAATAACTAATACAACATAAATATAAATTAAAGCAACAACGGTTGACTAGTTCGGGAGATTATCTCTATCTCCATCAAGATTTTTCAATAATCTGGGAGATTATCTCCATCTCCACCAAGATTGTTGAAGTTAGCAAACTGATTTGAGGCAGGAGATGGTGGTTGTGAAAATAGACCCTTTTTTGCCATTATTCGTACTTGTTCAAATTGAATATAAGCACGAATATGAGGATCACTAATCTTGCTCAAATCTATAGTCAAAATCTTGCTTTCTTCTTTCATTTCTTTCATAAAACGCACTTATGTTTTTATTGTTACACACTTTAGTTTATAATTTTTATATTGAACTTTATTTTAAACGTAAAGATATTACATAATATAAAAATAACATAAACTATTTAAATAAAATTAATAATTATTAAAATATTAAGTACAAATAATTTAATAAATTACTCAATAAATTAAAGTCTTTGTATAAATGTCTTAATAATGAATTAAATATAGAATGCTAGAAGAATATTTAAGGAATATTCTTATTTGGTGCAGAATTTGGTGTTTTGGGTTGAGCAGAATTTACGGTAGAAAACCCACAAATATGGTTTTTGGGTAAAATATGGTATTTTGCATTATAGATGCCCTTAGGACACGGGATATCAAATCCCATCATATTACATCATATGCTATTCTTCTCAAATAAAATAGCGTACGACATATTGAGAGGAGTGAAATGCATACGCCCAGGGCATAATGACTTGACATCATCCTCACCTTCCTCCGTCTTATCACCGGCAGTCTGTTCAGGGTTCCAAACTCAACGATGGCAACTAAGCACGAAGGTTGGCTCCTTGCATGACTTAACCCAACACCTTAGCGCACGAGCTCGGTAACCTCCGTCTCGTGCTTCCGGAGTCACCCGGTACATTTTTATGCATTCAAATTAATATTGTGAATATGGAAAGAAAAAAAAGATCTTATCCGGGGTATTCAGGAGATGGAAAACTATGTCAAGAAGCAAGAAGGCCGAGAAATCTTTTCTATTTTAAGATTAAGATTCAAAGGAAAGGCAAGCATTCTCTCTAGCTTCTTCATGCATGTTAAAAATGAAGTCTTTTATATATAAATCACAAGATGGACCATGCATGCATAAGAATAAATGAAGTCTTCATTATGAACATAAAGAAAGTGTACTTGCATGTGCATTATGTGATGATCTTGGTATAATTTTCACTATGTGCACACTTATGAAGATGATGATATATGAAGTTGTCTTGCATGCCAAATATAAGAAGGATGAAGGTCTCATATGTGCTTGCATGTAACATTCTCATGATCATTATCTTCATCATAGCCTTTATCTTTATTTCTATGTAATTGTCAACATGCATGACTTGATTTTGTTGGAATGCAACCATGTGCATGGATATGTATATATTAATCTTGCATGCTTGAAAATGGATGAAAATCATGCATGTACGTGTTCTAAATTTTGGCCCAAATGAAGACTATGCATATCATCATAATGGCTATTTGTCTTCACTCATGGAGGTATGTGACTAAGTCTAGATGGTGTGATCATCTTGGATGAAAACATAGAAAACAAAAGACAAAAATCATGTGAGAGTGTGTGTAAGTGATTTCGACCAAGTGGCCTATTTGTGTATCATTATGCTCTTTTGGATTATTTACATGAAAGCATATGAATTTGGTACACTATATGACAAGCAATCAAAGATGGAAAGTAAGAAAATTAAAAAAGTGATAAATAAAACAAAAAGGGGGATGTTTTAAACATTTAAGACCAAGGACATTGACAAGGTCAAATTGGTAATTCCAACATTTATCCGAGATATGAAAATGGGCTGTTTTCCGTAAAGGTTATAAAGAAAAATATAAAAGCATTATTTGGAACAAGATTGTAGTAATTAAAATCCAAAAAAGAGATAAAATCTTAAAAAGCTAGGCCGTGGGCCCTCAAGAGGGCAAAATGGTAATTTTACCTAGGAAAGGGATACGATAAAAGAACCAACCTTTAATCTTAAGTTACAGAATTATTAGAGGTATGAAATCAACATATACCAAGTCTACTTTCATGCATATGACAAAGTTATTTTTAAAAAAACGACATGTTTTATTATACGATGCATATTTACAAAAATGGCTATCGCACAAACGTTTTAAAATGAGTTTTACACGACATGTTTTCAAAAATAGTCTTATCACATGAAAGGTTTTTAAATGATTTTAGCGAACCGTACCCTGTGACGACTGACTCCATATGAGACATGTTACGCTATTTCGACAGCTCATATGCATGTGTGAAGGTTGCCTGACATCGGGTGTAGTAGTGAGGATGTCAGCAATAACATCTGTTCTGATACACCTCTCGTTGGGTGTTTTTCTGTATGTTCGCCCATGACGCTGGAACCTAAGTGAGAGGTTGGCGTCATGTAGCGAGTTTCTGTTTACGTTCAGGCGGAGTGTAACACCGTGTCTGGGATTCAGGATCTCTACCAACGTGTTCCCGTTAGTTTTTTACGTATGATGTAACACCGAGGATGGACCTCGGGATTCATAGACAGTATACGATGACTCGGGAGTCACCATTAGTCTACGTACGTATAATGTAACATCGTGGTGGGACCATCGGGATTCATAGATGGCATGCGACTACTTGGGGGAGTTCAGTCGATGGGTCTTGTGTACATTCGTACAAATTAACAGATGTTATGAACACAGTTGTGAACAGTTTTTGATACGATGATTCCTGACACGATTACGACTTCATATATTTCTGAAAAAGGTGCATGACTTTTCTATCACATAAGCATGCGCATGTTTACCTTTGTCACCCTACCAGATATGAACTTAAACCCTTAGCGGACAAAGAATGATGATACATGGTAGGGCTTGGAATAGACGTAGGAAAAGAAATTGACTACGAAGCATATGCAAAGATTGTACCACTACGTAAGGAATATGGAAATATGCAAGTTAAATGAATAATTAAATCTGTAATTTACTTTCATCAGTGTATTGTTGTTACTTCAATTTATCTGTTAGTATATAGTATGTTATGTTAATGTTCACGTTGCATTTACTGTTCACCATCCATGATCCACATGATGAACATTGACAAAAATACTTGCAGAGCGATTTGTTATTACTCACTCCACCATTTACCTCATCGCAGGGTCAGGAGCCAGTTCAGACGTAGTGAAGGATGAGCCAGGGATAGGTCATCAGTGAGGATATATGGACCAGACTATGTAGTTCCTTATGCTATTTCAGATTATTTTGATATTGTGCTGTCGACACTTCAGATGTACTCGGATTTAGTTATTTTGTTTAATGCATGTCGATTATGCTTTGTATATTTTATATTGCTTCTGCGATTTCGACACATGTTATATCGACATGCACATAAATTTTATCGCCGCCTTGTACTTCTCGTAACAGAGTACTGCGGGTGCACCGTGCCGAGACCCTAGTCCCGGGCGGGGCGCTACACATGCCGCTCTAGGAAAGAGAAAAGCAGCGGCTTCGAGTGAAAAGAAAAAGGAGACCAATAAGCTGCAAGCTTTCGATGCTATTTAGCAATACGTGATCTGATTGGTTTTTAGTGCTATTGATTATAGTGTTTATTTTTGTCTGATGTTTATATTATTAGATTGATGAAACAATGGAACTACTATGAGATTGAAATGCTATGTGAGGTTAGATGATTTTTTACATTAAATTGCTATACGAAATGAAAAAATGGTTAAAAATGGTGTCTATGTTAAGTTCCATGTATTCTATGCAATTTTGATGATGCTTTACGTTGTAATACGGTGGTATAAAGGATCTGAATGAATTAAGGTCAAAAGATTGGGTTGTAGTCATGAAAAGAGATCAATTTTATAGGTATTCAGGAGATTTTAAACATTTGGTGTTCTTGTCCAACATTCAGTAAGCCAAATTTAAGATTCAGTATACTAGCCTCAAGGTTTTGAACACTAGTTGTAAGGTTTTGTATCTAGTGTATGTCTGACTAAATCCTGGAAGGAGCTGGCAAACGTTCGAGGACCACAGTAAACGTTTGGTATGCCTGGTTTAAGGTTCAATATCCAATGGATATTTGATCGAACCCACTGTAGCGCCCCGCTCCCGAGCTCCATCCTCAGTAACGGTGCATCCGCCGTATCTCACTCAGGAGAATACAAGGCGTCACATCAACCTGTCATACATCAGTGCTGACATAGAAAAGTATTCCTTAACTTTGCGCGGAAACGATAAATCACATCAAAAGGTTTGAATTTAACGTACTTCAAGAAAATAACAACATTATTTCTAGGCTGACCAGGCCTTACAAGTCCAGGTCAAATATCGGAAGTTTAAAAGCATGAAATTGTTTTTCCAAAAAGTAATACTGAATATTAAAATATCTGTGTCATCCCAATAACATCATAAGAATCCCGTCTCCATCCTTGCTGCAGCCATCTCTACGAGTCACTCGGCCCATTCTACGGTATCGGACCCGTCCTCAACGTAGATATAGTCATACTCCGTCTCGGCTACATATGGAATAGTAGGGGTGAGTGATGGTAATCACCCAGTAGGTGCCTCTCAAAACAATACAAAACTTACATAACCAAACTGATACCAGCACGTAGCACGTAACACAGCATGATACCACTTATACGAAAAGTAAACAAACCACGGAAGATGCATGCGCAAGTACGTGATGCATGCTCAAATAACGTGTCACGCGCAACTAGGAAATATGCCAAGCAACATGCTCCTAGACCTATATGCAATGCATGCCCCCGGGTCCTAAATCCAGCATCTTGGTCTCTAGCCACCACTTGCTGTTCTCGACACCCACGCCCTATAGACGCAGTATGTCTTATGACCCCGGTGCCCTATCGACACGGTAAGTCATCCCGATACCCACGCCCTATAGACGCAGTATACCTCATGCAACTCCGGCATCATGGTCACTAGCCACCACTTACCGTTTGGACACCCACGCCCTATAGACGCAGTATGTCTCATGACCCCGGTGCCCTATAGACACGGTAAGTCATCCCCGATACCCACGCCCTATAGACGTAGTGTACCTCATGCAAATGCATGTGCCATGAATGCAAGAGAAAGGGAAAGAAAACAGTTGGATGTCATCCCCTGACGTCGATCGATCGACGTCCAACTGAGACACGTCGAACCCTCACCCAGTTGACGTCGATCGATCGATGTACTTCTGAGGTACATCGAACCCTCACCTTCTGGACGTCGATCGATCGACGTCCATCTGAGGCACATCGAACCCTCAGCCACTGGACATCGATCGATCGATGTCCCCGTAATTCAGAAATCTCATTCTGAATTTTCCTGCAATCCATTCAACAACCCCATACAACCATTCTCCCCCTTCCCCTATACCCAAAACAATATCCCATCACCACAAAGAAAGATACATCGACGAGATCACGTTGACATCAAAAAACACATAACTGAAAATAACCACGTTGGAGCACATCATCAAGATCACAATTGTATGATAATTAAACAACAACGACACGAAAAATACCATTTTGTCTATGCACGACTTCATACCGTTTTGAGGGAAATAATAGTATACACCTACCTCGATTCCTAGCGAGAGTTGATCGGTTTACGAGAGTGTGATGGTGTTGGCGGTGTGATCTTCCTTCTCTTGAACCTTGGATCAAAGATCCTTCTTTTCTCTTCTTGTTGTGGCCGAAAATTGTTGATGGGGGAGAGGGAGAGGAGGCTGTCGAATTTGGGGGAGAAAGGAGGAGGATTAGGTTTGATAAGAGATTAAGATGGGAGGGAGAGATTTGAGGAAAATTAAAAGGGGTCAATTAGTTGATTAGGATAGAATTTAATGAATTCAAACATTTAGTTATCCTCTATCTCTATTTTCTTTTCCCTCTTTTTTTTTATTAAAACACGGTTATAACACCCACGGGGCTGAAGCGTTTACTGTAGTATGTCTAGCCACATTTATGTCACATGTTAAAGTCAAAATGAAGTAAAAAAAATGAATCAAGACTTCAAAGAAGGTAAAGTTAAGGTGACAAGCTACGGAAAAAGATTTAAAGCCAATTGTTGTTGGTCATGATATGTACCACTTACTTGAAAGAATAAGGGGTCCTTATGACACTTGTGTGTAGGGGTGAACAAAAGTTTTGAAAACCGGACCGGAAAACCGGACTAAGCCAAACCAAACCGTTTCAAACCGAACCACAGTTTAATAAACGGTTTAAATGTAAAGCATAAACGAGACTGTATTTCCCGGTTCAGTTCTGGTTTTGGAAATAAATAAACTGGCAAACCGGACCGGACCTATTCCACATAATATATATTAAATATTAATATATTATAAATAGTTTTATTAATTATTAATTACACATTTACACTCCCTCCACCCCGTCTCCCCCCTGCATTGGTCCTGTCACCCGTCAGTCTGGCCTAGAACATTCTAGGCCGCCTTAGGAATTTCCCCTACCCCTTCCCAATATTCAATTGTAATCAAAATTTTTCAATTTTCAGCTTTCTTTCTGCACCGCTGACGTTTCGTTTCCCACTTCCCAGTTTCCTCCTTCCCTCCCCCATCTGAGTTCATGTCTCTCTAACGACTGAAATCCAATTCCCCCCCCCCTTCCTTTCACCTTCGAGCTTCGACTACGAAAAAACCTTCACCCCTACTGTGATTCTGTGAAGACTGAAGAAGAAAAAACCTTCGTTCACTTCTCCAGTTCTTCTTCCTTTCACCTTTGACAAATTAAGGGCGAAAGTCGAAATCTTTCCCAGCAACAGGTCCCCCTCTGAGGCTCTGAGACTGAGTTCTATCCTTCATTCCTTCTGTTGTTCTGTACTTCTTCTGTTGGTATGTGGTAAGTTTGTTACTCTCGCACAAACGCACGAACGCAACAGGTACTCTCTCTGAGTTCTATCCTTCATTCCTTCGGTTGTTCACTTGTTTTGTAGTTCTTCTGTCTGGTAAGTGGTAACTTTGTTACTCAGATCTGTCTGGCTTTGCTTTTTTTTTTGCATGCATGTTTGATCTATCTAGATTTGTATTTTTTTTGTGTTTATGTTGCGTTTGATCTATCTAGATTTATGCAAAGAGGACTACTGGACTTATACTTTAGAGTCCAGACGACTATTGTTACTCAGATCTGTCTTGCAACAGCCAACAGGTACCCCTCTGAGCAGTGAGTTCTATCCTTCATCCTGTTTTGGCGTTTCCCCATTTTTTGTATGCATGCATGTTTGGCTTTGCATTTTGTGTTTATGTCTGGTAAGTTGTATTTTTTTGTCTTCCAGTCTCCACTCTCCAGAGTCCAGACGACTATTGATTAACAGATTAAGTGATTGCTTTGCCTCTGCGGAGTGCAGACTGAAAACAGAGTTGAACTGGTGATTGGATTTGGTTTTCCTCTGCAGACTGCAAAGTGCAAACAGTTTGCTATTTTTCTTGATGGTTGTTTTCTTTTCCTCTGCAGACTGCAAACAGAGGGAATACAAGACTGCATATCTATTTAATTTTGTGAAGGAAAGGTGAACTGGTGAGAGGTGATTGGTGAAGTATATTTACAAGTAAATAGTTTAATTTCATAACTGCTTTATTTACAGTTTGCTATTTTTAATTTTATTGATCAATGGTGGTTGTTTCCTTTCCTCTGCAGACTGCAAACAGAGGGAAAACTAGAGAGCAAGAGCATATCTTTTTAATTGCGTGAAGGAAAGGTGAACTGGTGAGTGGTAGGGGTGAACAAAAGTAAATAGTTTAATTTCATAACTGCTTTATTTACAGTTTGCTATTTTTATTGATCAATGGTCGTTGTTTCCTTTTCCTCTGCAGACTGCAAACAGAGGGAAAACTATAGAGCATATCTTTTTAATTGCGTGAAGGAAAGGTGAACTGGGCTTTGCTATTTTTATTGAGCACACAGTTTCAGTATATACTATAAACAGTTTGCTATTTTTATTGATCAGTTGTGGTTGTTTCCTTTGCCTCTGCAGACTGCAAAGTGCAAACAGAGGGAAAACAAGAGTTTCTTCTTGTTTGAGGGGATATTCAGGACGAGGACTAGGTAAAAGTTAAATTTAAATCAAGTATGTGTTGGACCGTGCACCTGCAATAAACACCACCAGAGGGGGGTGAATAGTGGTTAGCGGAAATTACACTACAACCCTTTGTTAAAATCCCTTTTGAAAACAGAATCTGAAACCACCTCAGATTCAGAACTCGTTTTTCAAAAATTCACAAATAATTGTACACAACTCCAAAAATTATGAAACTTTCCAGAATTTAACTTCAATGCGTTAACAAAACTCTATCCTAAAATCAGACAAAAATAAGATCGTTTAACCCTTCAAATAAATAAAAACATTCAGATGGTCAATCTGGACAAATTGGACAGAATGTTGCTGATTTTGCAAAACGTGTTTCTCTTTGAATACTCAACAAAAAAAGGTTGATCTTTATATAAAAACACTCCTTAGGATGTGTAGATGAAGTTTCCAAAAGGCCCTGACCTTAACCAACTCTTGAAAAATACAGAAATTAAGTTTTCTCTAAACTGGTCAGGTTGCAGCCAGATTGGAGCAGTTATCTTGCAAAGACTGAAAGACTAACTTTCCCTTGCTCAAATCAAGTGATTCTTGTTGCAAATGAAATCTAACAGTCTGAAGTATAAC
Source organism: Eustoma russellianum (assembly GCA_036186865.1). NCBI lineage: Eukaryota > Viridiplantae > Streptophyta > Magnoliopsida > Gentianales > Gentianaceae > Eustoma > Eustoma russellianum. The sequence continues at coordinate 31,172,708 of AP025049.1, read as the reverse complement.
TCCACCAAAAATCACGAATTTTGAAAATGTTTAGCTATTTTTTTAAATTGTGAGAAGTTGTATGAAAACTGCAGTCAGAAACGGGTAAAAACAGAAATAAAGAAACAAGAGAAGAATACCGAGGATTTATCCTGGTTCGGTCAATGTGACCTACTCTAGTCCCAAGGAACACCTTTCCTTGGATTTCAATATCAAATGAACACCTTACAACAAGAGCCAAGCTTGATCCTTGGGTTATACACCAACCCTATTCAAGACTTGGATAATCACCTCTATGCAACTCTTGGTTACAACACCTCTACCACCTATTGATGTAGCCTTATAAATTTGGCTAATCAATCATACAAATCCAACCCAAGAAAGTGTGTATAGTGTAGCTGGACAACCAAGAAAATTGGAACACCTTAGCTACACAAAGCATGAAGGAAAATATGAGAAGAGAATAGCAAGACAACAATCTTTAATTTTGCTTTCAAGTGTATGTCTTCTATTCTTCACCTTGCCTCCTATTTATGGTGTGAATAGATGGCATATTCTCTCCAACTTTTAGACCATGTGATGGCTGAGAATTTTGAATTAAAGCACCTCCATAATCATCTCCAACAACCTTGTCTCCATTACATTCAAATTTGAAATTTCAAGTTGGCAACTTTTGCCAACTAGCTTGTTTTTGAATTTTCCACTTGTCCAAAAGTCATAAAATGAGTACATCATCTTCTCCACCTGTTTATGGACGTTTTTGATGTTGTATGTATGTATACCAACTCAAATTTTGTGAATAAAAAATAATGAATAAGTGTTGACAAGATTATGTCAACATATAACACCAAAATTCATACTTTCTTCTCCTTTACATATTGTGATGAATCTTGCACCAAGGACACCTTGTAATCTCTAAAAGATGATGATTAATATCCTCTTATAACATATATAAGAGGGTATTCAAGAAAAAATAGAATGTGACATCTCAAATCGTCACATATCCAGCTATAGTCAATAATATCATTGGTTGAGAGAATAAGATATAAGATCACCATATAATATTCAAAATAATAATAACACAGCTCCAGAATGAAGATAATAATATGCTCAAGAGATTCCTTGAGTGAAAATACCAAAAATACCTTTGGGGGTAAAATGACCAAAATACCCCTGGTGTGAGAAAACTCCCGAAATGCCCCCGATGGTCAGAAATAATCACAATACCACCTTTGTCATGATAACCAAGATAATAATATGCACTTGAAATATTTTTCACCATATGATGTTCCTACAAAACTTAAAATACCAATTGTGCCCTTTTTGGTAAGTTGTAGAAACTTCCAAGGCACATTAGTCACAAGACAATAATAATCATCAAAAACATATAATAAGCACATAATGAGCATGTATAAATCATGTACAAATGAAAACAACCATTTTATCACATTTTAGAAAATTATTTCTAAAAACTCTAGACATCGATCGATCGAAGTACCTCAGCTTCATAGATTGATGTCTCACATAAAGGTTCAGGTTTTGTCTCTGACCTACATCGATTGATCGAAGTGAGAGTTTGATGTACATTGATCGATCGATGTGTCTCAGGTTTAGAGATCGATGTCTCACAGAAAGGTCTTAAACTTTTCTGCCTTACATAGATCGATCGATGTGAGAGATCTATGTACGTAGATCGATCGATGTGCAACAACCTGAGAGATCGATGCCAACCTGTTCAACTTATTCAACTTTTAATCACATATAACACCATGTGTGACATTTTTAAATATTCATCACTTAAAATCATGATTTTGAAAATTATCCAAACATATTTCTCAACAGTATGTTCCTGATTCATAAATATTAAATTAAGGTTTCTTCAAGTTCCCTCAGAAACTCGTCTATTGGCATGATTCCACTTTCCAGTTTCCATGATATTAACATGTTGTTAATTTAAATTTGCAACTGTCTGTTATTAGTTATTACCGTAAGATGCCCTGAATCTGATTGGCTGATTGCCGACCTTGTTATCATTTTGTTTTTAATTTTGACTGTTTTCTCACTTTCTTTCTTTCTTGAATCTATTGATCAGTGGTTACCGGCTACCGTTTTCTTTGAGCCTTCAGTTCTTCAGATTGTTATTTTGTCTCTTCAAAATGGAGACACCGGAGCATAACAAGAATAAGGTAAAATGCTAAGTTAGTGGCTTTTCATCTTTTGTATGAATATGTGAGTGTAGTTGAGAACATAGTGTGAAATTATTGTGTGTTTGATTTTAGGATGTAATAGTTGAAGAAGACGACTCACCTGCTACAAATCCACTCATGAATCCGATCCCAAGTAATGTGTCCACTGCCCCCACAATAGTCCAGTTTGTTGCCCAACCTAGTGTCACTTCGAAACCTGTAGGTGAAGTTGGTCCACCCCAAAAGAGAGTTAAAACCCAAGTAGTGGAGGTAGTTGTAGAGAAAGACGCCAACAACCGGTTTAGGAGTGAAGCTTGGAAGCATTTCACCATTGTTAAAGGTTCTGATCCTATTAGAGCAACTTGCAATTATTGTGGAAAGAGCTATGCAGCTAACCCTAGTAAGAATGGGACAAGCAATCTGTTTAGTCATTTAAACAACCAATGTACCAAAGTTCCATGGAAAAAAGAAAAAGGACAAAGAAAGTTGACGGATTTTACACTGCTAAGTGACACCTCTAGAAATAAGTCAAAATATTTGGATTTGGTTGATATAAGAAATAAGCTGGCAAGAATGGTCATAATGGATGAGCTACCTTTTAGCATAGTTGAGAGAGAAGGATTTAAACTGTAGCGCCCCGACCCGGACAACGGAATCCGAACCGGTTCATCCGTCGTAGCTTACTGAGAAGACTACAAGACGTCTCATCTCTCGAATACACATCATCAATGACGTAAGAGAAATAAATGCGGAAACATATCTCCATAAATCTAAATCATCAAATCAATACGTCAAAGATAACGAGAATACTCAAATGTATATGGTCGCAGCCATCTAAAACCTCCAGTGCAATAAGGAAACAGAATTAACAGAACTCTCTCTAATCAACTCTCTCCATAAGTCCTATGCATCCCATTCTGCTCACTCGCCGTCATCCTCAATGAAAATCATATCATAACTGGGTTCATCTGCAAAATCAAAGGCAGTACCCTTAGCGAAAACGCTAGCAAGTAACCCACTTATAAGACATACGGGATCAACACATGGCAAGACATGAGTAATAGATAAATTGAGGGGTGTGAGGGCACATGTCTTGTAAACTTTCAAATATAGAATTTGAATAACGCAGTAAAGCAAGTACGGCAGTTTGCTCACATTTAACAATTAATAGGCAATCGAGTATCACACACGTTCGTAACACATTGACTCTCGTGATGCATGTCAAGATATGCACTACACTACTCATCCACTTATGCATGAACACTTTCTCTTTTAAAACAATGCAATGCATGACATAATGCCCGGTCACTTCATATAACTTTATACCCTGTAACGCGCCCCGGCTTATATTTCCATCCCGGTTTACGTTACAGCCAACTTTATAACCTGTAATGCACCTCGGCTTATATTTCCATCCCGAGTAGCATTACAGACAACTTTATACCCTGTAACGCGCCCCGACTTATATTTCCATCCCGGTTTACGTTACAGACTTTTGTGCCCTACAATGCGCCCCGGCTTAAATTTTCATCCCGGTTTACATTGCAGGTCACCTTCGCAAATCTGTGCCGAAGCACCTTTCTTTTCAAATCAATATGCAAATGCACGTGCCATGATGCAAGACTCCTTGTTCATTCACATTCCTCGATCACATATGCAATTCACATTCACATGCGCAAGTACAGGTAACACGCAAGAGTACGCTAGCTTACTAGTCAACACTTAGACCTCAACTAGCCCGTCAACACATACCTTTGATTCTAAAGTTCACCGCCTACGCGAGTATCCCTATCTTTCCTTCATTGAACTCTAAGACACCGTGTACGTTCATTTCCTAACCCTCCTAAGTCATTCACGTTGGAACTCGGTTTGAAAACCCATGGAAGTCTCCCATTATTGATTCACCATCCTAGGTCAGATTCCCAAGACTTAGGCTACCCTTAATAAGGTCTTAAGAAGTCTCTAAAGTCACCCAAAGACTCCCCGAGCTTCCCTTTTTCTTTCTCTATTTTCCCACAAAACTGGGGGACATCATCCCCTCACATCGATCGATCTATGTACTTCATACCCTCACATCGATCGATCGATGTCCATCAGAGGACATCGATCTCTCAGCCCTTCCTACATCGATCGATCGAAGTGACTTCATCCCCTCACATCGATCGATCGATGTCCATCAGAGGACATCGATCTCTCAGCCCTTCCTACATCGATCGATCGAAGGGACTTCATCCCCTCACATCGATCGATCGATGTCCATCAGAGGACATCATACCCTCACATCGATCGATCTATGTACTTCATCCCCTCACATCGATCGATCGATGTCCACGATTCCAGCACAGAAACTTTGCGATTTTCGCAGAAACTACAAAACCATAACTCCAATTGATCCCAAACTTCATCCCAATCAATCCAAACCTAAACCCTGCTATAATCTCATGCTTAAACTACGAATTAAACGCTACACAGTTACAAATCACAGATTCAATCCTAACACACGACTCATCCATCACAACAACCCAAAAATCCTTCTTTTCTCTCTCAAACCCACGCATCCACGCAATCACATCAAGAGGGGATTCAAGGGATAAGGATTTGCAGGATTTCACAGATTCAATAACAACAACAATCACATTTTCATATACATCGGCCAAATCTTGAAACGAAAGCACATAAACATATACACATAATCAAAGAACGAATCTACTGCATGGTGATCCAATTTGATAACAAAATAGGCCATTTTTCTTTCACAAAACGTAGGAACTTATAAACAGATTACTTGCCTTTGATTACTCGACAGAGAAACGAAGAACGGATGCGGGTTTGATTGATTCCTGGAGGCTATCTTCCTCTTCTACGTGATTGGAAAAAAACGGCTAGGGCTAGAGGGGAAGGAAGCGTCGATCCTTTCTGTTCTGAGAAGGGAAAACTGACGTTCTGTCAGTTTTTATATGGGAAGGGAAAAAGTTTGGTGTTTCTAAAGTATATCTATTATCTATTTATCTTAAAGGATAAATCTTAATTATTTCATTCTAAATTAAATATAAATAAATTCTAATATTAAATCCCCTCATTAATTTCTAATTAATCCTCATATTAATGCCTACTTAATTTCCGTTGACCGTCATTAATTTCTGTGAAATCCTTCTTTGTCTTTTAACTACCCTATGGAGAGTGCGGGGCATAACATTCCACCCCCCTTACAAAAAGTTTCGTCCTCGAAACTTGTGCGTTACGAAACCAATGACTTAGTATAGTTTTACTTGATCCATCCACCTAGACCATGGTCGTACAACATATCCAGTAAGTATTCCGATACGTTAACTATCTCACTTCCTCGAATATGACTAAGTCCTCAGTATCATTCTTTGTATACCAGCAATGTAATTTCTAAGTCTATTATTCTCCACTTATGTTTAAGATCATAACTTATCTTCTTAAAACTGTAAGATCAAACTTAGGGACATTGTTATCATACCGAGAGTTCCATACCCAGCCATCCGTAGGTATCGTACTTATATCGGCAGTCATCAACAACCCCCTAAAAACCAATTCTTAGGTGTACTATAATCTTTAACTTAATCTCTATAATTTCAATCTATAAACCTTCATTTATGTTACTTGATGTGTATCATTCCATTTATATATACGTAATCTCAATATCCGATTCTTAAACTTATCATATATGATTCATCTCCTAGTTATATGATCATCCAACATATCCATCGAGTCTTTCCTTACGCTAGTCATCACTCTCCTTTATCACCGAATCAATTCATCGAAGTCAATTCTTATACCTACAAACTAGTTATATGATTATGCTCTTATATTTTCGGGGATATCATCATCAACTTAGTACATGAAGTATGTGCATGGACATTTTTTTTCCTCTTCAATTTAAAGCAGTTTATGTACTATAATTTGAAACTATAGCTATAACTATTTAAAATAGTATACCTTTTTTTTTGTTGTAAACACAAAATCCAAAGTATCATATATTTGTTTTCGTAACGCAGTGTCTAAAAATGAGCATTTATAAAACAACCAGCTAATTTTTTTTTTTTGCAACAATAAGTACATATATTTGAAACTATTTGTGTTTCACAAGATTACATAATTTCACGGTAAGCAGATAAATATATAAAAAAAAAATTCAATTGAAAAATGTTTGCCAAGACGATAATTGTAAAATAGAATTATTCTAGCAAAATAAAGATAGCTAGACCAAACTTTGAGAAATAAGAGATAGGTAAATATATCATTGACAGAGAACATCAATATTTTGAAATATATCAGCTTTGTTAGGGGTAATCGAAATTCCATTAGGTGGCTATACAAATTTAAAAAAAAAACAATATAACATTGTAAGGTCATATATTGTATGCAAAAGTTTGACAGTAGTTGAAATACTTAGAAACATAATCTTTGAAATACATTTGAAATATATAATATAGCTTGGTGTACGTGCTTATAAGAAAATGTTTAACTGCTTGAAAATAGTCTCATACTTCGTATAATTATTTCTAAGTCACCTCTTAATGTCAAATGAGAACACATCCGCTTATTTACCGTTTCTTATAAGTTTTCAACTTAAGTTGTCCAATCCGAGTATGGCGCACTAGATATTGATCGGCTTAGGGTATTCTAATCTACCATGCTTCAGCGCGCCACACTGATCCATCGTGCTTCTGCACCTCACTATTTCAACCGCTAATGCCGATTTTGATAATCTATATTCAACCTCTTATAACTATAAACCCATTTTCGGTATCCTTTGTTAGACTTTGTTGATTGTAATGTTGATAAATCATTTTCTTAGTTATTTGTCATCACAGATCATGTCTTAGGAACTACGATCCCAGCTTAGACCTAGTCGCCTTCTGACAGTAGTGTCAAATGTAGAGGCATGAACCTGCTTCATTTATCATAATGGTGCAGGGTCAGATCTAAGGAACTACACAAATGGCTATAATCATCACTTAGATACGGCAAATAATTTAGAGTCATATAGAGTGCCCTAAGTATACGTGGCAAGTCCCTTATCCGACCATCACTTAGGTCTAACGTCATGACTTATTTCTAGAATCGATACCCGGTATCATCATTCCTTACGTCTAAAATAATAACTTATTTCTAAGTTCAATGCTTAGAATTTGCAGCTTATGACTTAGATCAGTACTTATGTTCGAATCATCACAGAATGTTTATATTACCCCTCAACTTCTAGAGGCGATATTTAGTATCATCATTCCTTAAATCTAAAGTCGTGACTTACGAGCAATGTCATCATTATGCCTCAAAGGTCAAATCTTATTTCTATTACCATGCTTATATAATCGTTGCTTACGACTAAAAAACCGGTACTTGTGTCTAAGATCACTCCTTAGTTACTCATCATACTTAGTATATTATCAGCGTTTATGACTAGAACTAATACTTAAGTCGAAGATCAACTCTTAATCAAGATCCACGCTTACGTCTATAGTCGTGACTTTACGGGTAGAATCATCCCTTAACCTCTAAGGACACATTTTATGTCTAATAACATTCCCCACATATAATCATTACTTGCGGCTAACAGTCGATATTTATTTCTAAGATCGTGACTTAAGGGCAAAATCATAACTTAATAGCTAAGATTATAGCCTGAATCTGTGCTTCCACCATGGATCTAGAGCCATGCTCTGAATATCGCACTGTCGGCATGTAATATCTCTTGAACTCAGTCTAAAATTAGATCCCAGAGATCAGCGGTGTCAGTTGTTTTGCACCACCACTCTT
>AP025049.1:31139662-31164746 GCA_036186865.1 Eustoma russellianum | reverse complement strand
TTACCATGCTTATATAATCGTTGCTTACGACTAAAAACCGGTACTTGTGTCTAAGATCACTCCTTAGTTACACATCATACTTAGTATATTATCAGCGTTTATGACTAGAACTAATACTTAAGTCGAAGATCAACTCTTAATCAAGATCCACGCTTACGTCTATAGTCGTGACTTTACGGGTAGAATCATCCCTTAACCTCTAAGGACACATTTTATGTCTAATAACATTCCCCACATATAATCATTACTTGCGGCTAACAGTCGATATTTATTTCTAAGATCGTGACTTAAGGGCAAAATCATAACTTAATAGCTAAGATTATAGCCTGAATCTGTGCTTCCACCATGGATCTAGAGCCATGCTCTGAATATCGCACTGTCGGCATGTAATATCTCTTGAACTCAGTCTAAAATTAGATCCCAGAGATCAGCGGTGTCAGTTGTTTTGCACCACCACTCTGCCTCCGTTTTAGAAGAGTCTCAAGTCCAAGTGCGATGGTGGCGGAGGAGGTTGCTGCTACTGCTGAGCAACTCCTTGTACTTTCACGGTGATAGCGTCAATCAACGCTTGTGGAACAAGGACTGGTGGTGGTGGTGGAGGGTTCTCGTTCCCATTTTCACCGTTCTCTTGGTTGTCTCTTCTGGGAGGCATTTACTGCAAGATCACGTCATTAGTGTCGAGCAGTTCCAAAATAAAACTTGAAATCCATAAAGGGGTACAAAGCGTAGTTCATATGTTAAAACGATTACATCTATTTGATTTCACTAATCGCGCTCGTACACACACCCATCCCAGATCAAGCTTAAATCTGAAATTGTATACTTAAATCTAAAGATCAACTTAAAGTGAAGGTCATAACTTAGAACTCTACATGTCATAACCTAGGTCTCCGAGGTAGATCTGAAGCCTAGGCTCTGATACCACCTGTAGCGCCCCGACCCGGACAACGGAATCCGAACCGGTTCACCCGTCGTAGCTTACTGAGAAGACTACAAGACGTCTCATCTCTCGAATACACATCATCAATGACGTAAGAGAAATAAATGCGGAAACATATCTCCATAAATCTAAATCATCAAATCAATACGTCAAAGATAACGAGAATACTCAAATGTATATGGTCGCAGCCATCTAAAACCTCCAGTGCAATAAGGAAACAGAATTAACAGAACTCTCTCTAATCAACTCTCTCCATAAGTCCTATGCATCCCATTCTGCCCACTCGCCGTCATCCTCAATGAAAATCATATCATAACTGGGTTCATCTGCAAAATCAAAGGCAGTACCCTTAGCGAAAACGCTAGCAAGTAACCCACTTATAAGACATACGGGATCAACACATGGCAAGACATGAGTAATAGATAAATTGAGGGGTGTGAGGGCACATGTCTTGTAAACTTTCAAATATAGAATTTGAATAACGCAGTAAAGCAAGTACGGCAGTTTGCTCACATTTAACAATTAATAGGCAATCGAGTATCACACACGTTCGTAACACATTGACTCTCGTGATGCATGTCAAGATATGCACTACACTACTCATCCACTTATGCATGAACACTTTCTCTTTTAAAACAATGCAATGCATGACATAATGCCCGGTCACTTCATATAACTTTATACCCTGTAACGCGCCCCGGCTTATATTTCCATCCCGGTTTACGTTACAGCCAACTTTATACGCTGTAATGCACCTCGGCTTATATTTCCATCCCGAGTAGCATTACAGACAACTTTATACCCTGTAACGCGCCCCGGCTTATATTTCCATCCCAGTTTACGTTACAGACTTTTGTGCCCTACAATGCGCCCCGGCTTAAATTTCCATCCCGGTTTACATTGCAGGTCACCTTCGCAAATCTGTGCTGAAGCACCTTTCTTTTCAAATCAATATGCAAATGCACGTGCCATGATGCAAGACTCCTTGTTCATTCACATTCCTCGATCACATATGCAATTCACATTCACATGCGCAAGTACAGGTAACACGCAAGAGTACGCTAGCTTACTAGTCAACACTTAGACCTCAACTAGCCCGTCAACACATACCTTTGATTCTAAAGTTCACCGCCTACGCGAGTATCCCTATCTTTCCTTCATTGAACTCTAAGACACCGTGTACGTTCATTTCCTAACCCTCCTAAGTCATTCACGTTGGAACTCGGTTTGAAAACCCATGGAAGTCTCCCATTATTGATTCACCATCCTAGGTCAGATTCCCAAGACTTAGGCTACCCTTAATCAGGTCTTAAGAAGTCTCTAAAGTCACCCAAAGACTCCCCGAGCTTCCCTTTTTCTTTCTCTATTTTCCCACAAAACTGGGGGACATCATCCCCTCACATCGATCGATCTATGTACTTCATACCCTCACATCGATCGATCGATGTCCATCAGAGGACATCGATCTCTCAGCCCTTCCTACATCGATCGATCGAAGTGACTTCATCCCCTCACATCGATCGATCGATGTCCATCAGAGGACATCGATCTCTCAGCCCTTCCTACATCGATCGATCGAAGGGACTTCATCCCCTCACATCGATCGATCGATGTCCATCAGAGGATATCATACCCTCACATCGATCGATCTATGTACTTCATCCCCTCACATCGATCGATCGATGTCCACGATTCCAGCACAGAAACTTTGCGATTTTCGCAGAAACTACAAAACCATAACTCCAATTGATCCCAAACTTCATCCCAATCAATCCAAACCTAAACCCTGCTATAATCTCATGCTTAAACTACGAATTAAACGCTACACAATTACAAATCACAGATTCAATCCTAACACACGACTCATCCATCACAACAACCCAAAAATCCTTCTTTTCTCTCTCAAACCCACGCATCCACGCAATCACATCAAGAGGGGATTCAAGGGATAAGGATTTGCAGGATTTCACAGATTCAACAACAACAACAATCACATTTTCATATACATCGGCCAAATCTTGAAACGAAAGCACATAAACATATACACATAATCAAAGAACGAATCTACTGCATGGTGATCCAATTTGATAACAAAATAGGCCATTTTTCTTTCACAAAACGTAGGAACTTATAAACAGATTACTTGCCTTTGATTACTCGACAGAGAAACGAAGAACGGATGCGGGTTTGATTGATTCCTGGAGGCTATCTTCCTCTTCTACGTGATTGGAAAAAAACGGCTAGGGCTAGAGGGGAAGGAAGCGTCGATCCTTTTCTGTTCTGAGAAGGGAAAACTGACGTTCTGTCAGTTTTTATATGGAAAGGGAAAAAGTTTGGTGTTTCTAAAGTATATCTATTATCTATTTATCTTAAAGGATAAATCTTAATTATTTCATTCTAAATTAAATATAAATAAATTCTAATATTAAATCCCCTCATTAATTTCTAATTAATCCTCATATTAATGCCTACTTAATTTCCGTTGACCGTCATTAATTTCTGTGAAATCCTTCTTTGTCTTTTAACTACCCTATGGAGAGTGCGGGGCATAACATAAACAATATTCAAATGCGTTAGAACCAAAGTTTAAAGTCCCTTCTCGGATTACTGTTGCTAGAGACTGTATGAAGTTATATACTGAAGAGAAAAAGAAACTTAAAAGGGCCTTGAAGGGGCGTAGAGTGTGTTTGACTATAAATACTTGGACTTCCTTACAGAATCTGAATTATATGGTTTTGACTGCTCATTATGTTGATGATGACTGGGTTTTGCAGAAAAAGATTTTGAATTTTTGTATAATAGAGAGTCATAAAGGGACTATGATTGCTTGTAAGTTGGAGGATTGTTTGCATGATTGGGGCATTGATAAGATATTGATTGTAACTCTTGATAATGCTTCCTCAAATGACTTGTGTATTCAGGAGCTCTTGAAAGATTTTAAGTTCAAAGATGTCTTGCTAGGTAATAGATTTTTTCATGTCCGATGTCATACACATATATTGAACTTAGTTGTCAAAGATGGTTTGAAAGAACACCTTACTTCAATTGTAAGAGTGAGAAATGCATGCAAATATGTTAGATCTTCTCCTGCTAGGTTAAGAGCATTCAGAAAATGTGTTGAAAAGGAAAAGATTGACTTGGGCCATTTAGTCATACTTGATGTTGATACTAGATGGAATTCAACCTACATGATGTTAGATCGAGCTGAAAAGTATGAGAAAGCATTTGATAGACTTTATAAGTATGATAAATTCTTTCAAGACTACTTTGATTGCTATTATTATGGCCCGGATGATGATGACTATGTTGTTGTGAGGAGCAAGGGGAAAGTCATTGGTCCTCCTAAAAAAGACGATTGGATTGTAGCTAGGAACTTTGTGACATTTTTGAAATTGTTTTACAATGTTACTTTAAAGCTATCAACTACATTGGATGTGACCGCAAACATTTGTATACCTGAGTTGTGTAAAGTGAAGCAGAGTATAGAAGCAAAGATGAGTACGCAATCAAGTTCAAGTATGTTTCATATGGCTATGAGCATGAGTGCAAAGTACAATAAATATTGGTCAAACTGGTCCAATATCAATCATTTATTGTTTGTGTCCATTGTCTTTGATCCGCGGTTTAAAATAAGAGGTTTGGAAATTTGGTTGAGAAAAATGTTTGGCCTTGAAGCTGACCGAAAGAAGTTGGATATTGAAGATCATTTGAATGAACTATTCATGCATTACTCAAGGGAGTTATCTGTCACTGATAAGGAGGGTGATACTAGTATGAGTCCACGTGAAGGATTAACGGAATTTGAAAGTGAAGATGTCTTTGCAATTGCTGCAAGAGAAATGGGAGAAGAAGACAGCGATGATAAGAAGAATGAGTTGAGCATGTGCTTAAGTGATGGAATTGAAAAAGGTGATAGCTTAAATGTCTTAGGATGGTGGAAGTCCAATGTTAATAGATGCCCAATACTATCAAGCATTGCAAAGGATATATTTGCCATTCCGGTCTCAACTGTTGCATCTGAACAAGCATTTAGCACTAGTGGCCGTGTTATTGATCCTTTTAGGAGTTCTCTAAATCCAACAACCGTGGAAGCATTAATGTGTACTCAAAATTGGATACGTGGAACTGTAGTTGCTGTACATTTGGATATATTACAAGCTTTAGATGAAGCTGAGAAATATGAAGACATTGCCGAAGGTAATTTTTGTATTATCAAATATTTTTTACCTTCACAGTTTTTTCCATTCAAAGTTATTTCTATATCTTCTAGATGACTTGGGATGTCTTTTATTGTTTTAATTTGTTGTAGAAAGTACAAGCTCATGCATCGCAAAGAAGTGAATTGAAGTGTACTCTGACTAAGATATCATCGTCGTGGTGTACATATGGTGAGATATCCAAAGTTCCACTTCAAGGCTCAAGCTTTGTCACTAATTATTTTTGTTTGTGTATACTTCTTCAGCTAGTGATCTTCTGTGGTAACATGCTAATTGATCTCAATATTTGCAGCAAGGTGACCCAATTGAGGAGCGCTACAAGGAACATATGGACAGGGGAACGGTGATAGATCAACTTATTTATTGCATTAATAGTTATAGGGAAGCATCAGTGTCCAACGACCCCAAGTTTGATCACATAGATTTATCCGAAAAGCAGCAGGTCTTATTATTTTTCTTTGCCTATATCTCGCTTCTCTTTCTGTAGTGTAGAGGGAAACGACTGGTGGCGGTGTTTATGGTGTAACTCTTTCTTTTGTTCCTCTGATTCTAGGTCCTAAATGAGTGCGTCGAAGCCGAAGCTTGGTTGAGAGAGAGAAAGCAGCAGCAAGATGCACTTCCAAAATCACCAACCCTGTTCTTCTGTCAGCTGATGTGAGAAAGAAAGCTGAGGCGCTAGACAAGTAGACAGGTATATTGTCCTTAAACAGGTTCCTGTCCAGTGTCCAGTGTCCTGCCTGAATTTGTAATTTTATAAAAGATGTACTTTTGGACATAGAAGCATTTTCCGTGTACAAGTGAACGTTGGCATGTTTATAGTGATGGTGAAATATGTTCAAGTTAGCAACTTGATGTACCTGTGAGAGGACAATGTCTTTTTGTCAACAGGTTTTTCATTTTTGAACAGGTTTTTCATTTTTGAGCCTGTGACCTGTGTAACAATGTAAGCGTTGTGTATTTTTGGTGAAGATTGAGTGAGTGTTCCTTCTTGTCTTCTTGATAGTTGGATTCTGGTATTGGTGGTTGAATTAGTATTTGAAAAGTGAAAACTGCAATGGTCAAGTTGCTGGATATTGTATTTGTTACAATTTAGACCTTTGGTAAAAATGCATGTGTGATGTGTTGCGTATGTGTAATGTGTTAACTGTTAATACATCTTTCAAGGAAATATATTGTCTTTCTATTCCAAAAGGCAAAAGCAGATTTGAAACCGAAAAAAACCGGAACCAAACCAAACCAAACCGGACCGGTCAACCAGTTTGTTGACCGGTTCTGGTCCAGTTCCGGTTTCTGGTCTTCAAAACCGTTACAAACGGTTTGGTTGCCAAAATACGCAAAAACCGGCCGGACCGGACCAAGTACACCCCTACTTGTGTGAACTATCAGAGTGACAATTGAGTATTGACTAAAATTAATAGTATATTAGTTTTATCGGCATATATCAACAACATATAAAATTAACATCCTAAGCGAAATGAGAATAAAATAAAACACCCTAAAAGACGTGGGGTAAATTGATAAGATTTTGATAAGCTACAATTGATCATGCTTTAATCAACTCGATGTATAGCAAAACCTCAATATGAATTATTAATAGACTATCAAAGGATGGCAACATTTGATTTAAGGGCCAATACATTTTCAAAATAAAAAAAATTAGGGTATGATATTTTACAATTATTACGAATAGGACAAAGAAGATTAAAAAGTGAAAGAAAAAAAAAAGAACTCAAGACCAGCAATAATAATTTAGATTAACATATTGTCGCGATCTGATATGTGATCCCAAACGGACTCATAAAGCCAATATCTTTTACGGATATATGTGTATAAAATTTTCCTTTTTTTTCCTGCTCGAGACATGTCAACTGTTCGCACTTCTCGTCGACTGGTCTGTTTTCCAGTACCTTGGAAACCACAACTTATACAATCGGTCTTGATTAGACCGAAAATCATAAAAAAAAATGAGCATTTTATATACTTATTAAAAAACGATCTACCTACAATCAATTTATATTTGCTCATAAATTGACATACATAGATACTATTGTGAAATCGTTGTGCATGTATTCTTATATTGTTTGGTTGTTTCAAAATATGATACACATGTTATTTTTAATTATAATGTTATGTCTTGAAGTCTTTCTAAGACTTATAAGCAGGCAAAATTTGTGTTAGCAATTATATTGCAGGAATTATTGAATTCGAGTTATATTCATTACTTATTAAAGTCAAATCCATCTCAATTGGTCTGAATCTATTCAAATAGTTCCTACAAGAGATTATACTCAATAAAAGGCATGAAGCAAGTGAAATCAGATATTAAAATTCATTTTATGAAAATTATTGTCCTGCATGACAAGATGAAGACCTATAGTTGGTAGAAGATATATAATTCATGCATGCTTGGTGTCTGCGTATCGTTTGAAAGAAGACTTCTAATTAGCCAAATCTTGTCATACTTTGAAGACTTATAGTTGGTGGAAGATATATAATTCCTGCATGCTTTCTGTCTGCGTAGACTTCTGATTGGTCAAATCCTGTCATACTTTGAAGACTTATCCAAGGCCTTGTCTCCATCATTCAATCAAGTTTTTTGGGAGCTAAAAACTTATTATGAAAGGCTCTCAGATTTTTCACCTATACATAAAGCAAGAAGTGAAAAGAGAAGGAAACACACTTCTCTTAACTATCAAGTGCTCTCCACTCAAAGTTCTCTTTGCTACACTCTTTGTTTATGTAATTTTCTTTTGTGAGGTGTTGTAATCAGCCAATAGGTGCTTCACTGTAGTATATACATGATTAAACATTGTACAACGACCACTCAAGTGTTAAGAGTGCATCAAAGATGACAAAGACGGTGACATTGCACATAGCTAAGTTTGTGGATTTAGCAAACCTCTCTAGTGTGTTTTTGGTGATAGTAAATGTTTTTAGTTCTTATCTTACGCTACATTTGTTCTTTTGAGCCGTTCTTGCACATGACTGTACCAAACTATTATTAGTGTTCAAATTATAATGCAACTCATTTGGACGTCGGAAAGGCCATATTTCAATTGAACAAAGCTGTAATACATTGTTTTTGGTGTTAAGATCAAATTCAATCATAGTCAGGTGACAACCATTTGCTGCCCCTATCCTTTGAATGTTTTATTCAAATTTGAATTGCGAGTATCTTGTATGTTTATTAGTTTCTGAGAAAATTTGGTAATTCTTGAATAAACATAACAATAGGTGGCCAAGAATTTGGATTGAGTTCGACAAAAGAAAAAAAAAAAAGGAATTTGGATTGAGATGAATAGTGAGGTGTGGAATGACAATACTGTCCTTTCGGGAGTAACAACATCTATGAGATTATATATTCTAAATTGATACATTAAAAAAATATCACAATGGTCATTACAAATCACACCCAAGAAAAGGAACAGTTCAACGTATCCATAATTGAATCGTCTACCTACTCAAAGATGTAGTGGAACAAACCAAAAGAGACACAAAGAATGCTACAGCTCCCGTAACAGCAAAAAAGATAAGAAACAGCAGCCCAGCTAATTACTGATTTAAAGCATCAAGAGAAACCTCTTTGTAACAAATTGGACAAGCCTGCCAAATTTACGAAAGTCATTAGTAATAAGTTCATGAAAAGAAGATGCAGAAGCATTGGTGAAGATGATGTAGCTTACTTTGTTAATACTAAGCCATCTGCTTCCACAACCTACATGATACACATGCTTGCATGGAAGAGTCATCTGTCTATCACCTCTTTTGTATTCCATCTGGCAGACTACACATCTTCAATCACAAAGGAAAGAGATCACAACAAGGAAAGAATGGAGCATGCGAGTTCATGAAAGAGTCTCTAACTATCCTTAATCCGCAGTTTGATCCGTCCCAAGTACACCATTATTATAGCACATACTTCACCTTTCATTCATCGGAAAAAAATGATTGCAAAGCTGATAAACTTGACTGAGGTTCCCGCCAACCACCCAAAATACACATTAGCAAAATTTGATAGGTGCAACGTAGGTAAGGAACTTATAAATTGTTTCAAGGTTAAGTTGTTACAAGTTTTATACCACATTCAATGCCAGAAGATACAACCCTTACCAGTAACTTAAGTAACACTAGGCTGACTTACCGAAGCATTTAAACATCTTCGAGTCGAAGAAGACCGTGGTACAACAGAAATGCGATTCAAGAATCACCATCCTTCCACTTGCTTATTCTTATTATGTCAACATTAGTCTAAGTTCTTCATGGATTAACTCAATAATCACCTTTTAATGAGTCAGGCAATTTCAAAGTTGGCACACTTTATAGTAGTTAGTGACGAACAAACAGGCAGTGGTTGGCCGTTTGGAACAACAAAAGTTACAGAGTGTCAAGGCAAGATACTGCACAGGCGAGATTGACGCCATGTAGTTCATTTGGAAAATATGTATTAAATATGCAAAAAGTACCACAAGCTATAGGGAAAATGCAGTTTTACAGTAGGGTAATTTTTGTTAATCTTACACTTCTATGGAAATAATTCACCATCATCATCATCATCCGGACCTAGTATATCCTAACGACAACAAAAGCTATCGTTAGGGTCTGGGGAGGGTAAGTGGTAGGCAGACAATACCTCTATCCCAAGGGATAGAGAGTTTGCTTCCAATGAGACCCCCGGCTCTATATGTACCTACATAAATGACATGATAATAGAGACATGCTATGCTAGTACTTCCATGGAAATAATTATATCATGATAATTCGTCATCAAGCTTCAAAGTCATACTCTGAAGATCCTTGAACCGGACAAAGTCAACAAATAACATCCAAATGCTGACGGCATGCCTATTCAAAGTCTGTGTTTGTTGGCTTCTCTACGACATTATGTGTTACCTGTCTGGTAGGTGTATTAACTCACTCTAACAGACATCCTTTTAATCATTATTAGGATAAAGTCTCTAACTGAAAGTTCAAAGTTGAAATCACACTCCACGCCTAATGTCTAATGCTCAGCTGCATTTTTCAAATATCCCAAATAGTACATTTGAAATATATAAAAACTGAACTTATTTCTACAAGGGAAGTTGCCTAACTAATCGTCCTTATTGAATGTGTGCTTTCTAAAACCCAAAATCAATCGCTTCTGATGGACGAATTGTGAAATAAAATCAGAAAAGGAAAAAAAAAGGAAAACTCTGAATTACTTTTTTGTTCGCAACTTTGACATGTACAAACATTTTAGGGCAATTAAGGAGTCCTTTCAGGGTCCTGTCACACAATTTTTTGGTTTATACTACAACAACATTTTCTCATAGCGTTAGAGGCTCCCGCCTATAGCGGGATAGGGAGGGGTCAGATATACGCAAACTTACCCATGTGTTGGGAATATATAGAAGTTATTTTCTGATGACTCATAATGAAAATTGTTTCAAGTATTGTGTCGATCGACTGCTACTTCACGTCATAAGAAGACGCTGACAATTTAGATAGTCATTATGCTTTATTCTATCATATTTCAAAGTCCAAGAAAAGTGTGTCCTTGTCTCCATCGGTTTATACAAAAAAAATCCAGACGAGATTTAAAATGCATGGTACGGTTGTGAAAGTGTCCCCATAGAAGCAAAGGCCAACCCAATATCACACTATGATACTAATTTTTCCTTTCACTCTCTCTCCCCCTCTCTGTGATTTTTTTCCCCTTCCGGTGCAACTCTGTATGTGGTAGTCCAAAGCACATGGAGAAGCAAGTTAGTGAAGATGCAAACCCAGGAAAAGAATCAAAAAGCTTCATAAGCGAAAGAAAATATTCCTGCCTTAACTATTACCTTTTTCGTGATCTTTTCCTTGAGAATAAGCTACGCTTGAATTTGGAGACTGGAAGCAAGGAAATAAGGTCCTGGGAAAGACCTCTGCTTTGAGTTCCAACAGACTCACCCAGCTCAAGTAACTCCTGTTTATTTGATTGGCAGATTTAGGCACAACTCAAATTCGAAAGGTTACAATATCTGTATACCCTGAAGTAAATAACATAAGAAGCCTGAAAGAAATATCAGCTTTATCGCATGAAGGAAAATAAAGGACTCTGCTGCATGCCTTCTGACATTTTACAAGACAAAGGACATCAAATTCATATTAACTCCCCAGAATGTGAGACATATAGTTTTATCCATACCAATAAACACATTGCAAAAAAACGTTCTAGCCGTTAGCAATAGCTTTTCTCCAAAATAAGACCTTCAGGCCACAAAATATGGGTGAACAGAAATTGTACCAACATATGTACTCTTATGACTTCTGAGTCCCAGTGTATTGCAACTTTCCTGGTACAGGATCGCAATATTTAAACCATATATCTCAACCTCATGAGAAAGAGAGTCCACCAAAAGGCCCATAAGAAAATGAGAAGAATTTAGGGACTTGGACGATGTAGTATCAGATGGTGCTCTATGATTGAACAGCAAGCATGCTTATCAAATGGGAAGAATAGTTTCAAATACTTACCCAGTTACCAATGGTTATCCGAATGCAGGATTTGCAAGGATAAAGGTCATTTTGAATGTCCCACACACGTCAATTTCAGGCCTTGGTATGCTATTTTGGGGTACTTCTTACTGTAGGATGATGACTAACAAGAGTTCTTCCTAAGAATCAATTTCTTTCACTCAAGAAAATGCTCTCTTGTTAAGTTACGAGATGTTCTTCATTGCAAAGGAGCATAGAATACCCCCCTCCCCCCTCCCCCCCCCCAAAAAAAAAAAAAAAAACCCCATGGGCCTTGTTTATCCCACCCAAGGCCTTCTAGTCTACACAAAAATGTGCCTGCAGAGCTTTTGGTTACAACTCACTATTCCTCCACCAAATTCTAACTGGAAGCATAATGCGGCTGGAAACAGCTTGAAACTCAACAGTCATTATTTTTGTCTGACAACTGTCCTTGTGCTATACTCTCAACTCTTGCTTATTTACAAAACCTGTGGTTGAGTGAATGGATCTTGTGAGAGTATCTCTACATCCTCATGAGGGTAGTCTATTCAAAATGTTAAAGTTTCTGTATCCTAAGCCATGTACCAGTGAAAATCAATTCAAATGGTGCTAAAACGGTAGACCCCATTATAACCTTCACCAAAAAAAAAAAAGTAGGTCTGTGGCTGGAGAAGCACCTTTGCCCCTCCTGAATACAGTCATGCACACCGAAGTTGGTCAAAGCAAAAGTTATTTAAATATAAACCTAACCATCTCCACAAGTGGAAATAAGGGTAGAGTCTTATTGTTGTTGTTGATAAACCAGCAGAAAGTTTAAAATACTCTAGGAGTAACTACATGGCTTCTAGTTACTCTACAACCTATTTCTACAACCAAAAGGGGATAGACATGTGGCGGAAACCCCCCCCCCCCCTGCTTTCTATATAATCACTTAGATGACATGGCATTCTCCCTAACATGTCAATTTCCTATTAATTGTGGAGTAACTAATAGGATGCCACATAATTACTAATGAAGCACTATAAAATCAGTGATAAACCGAACCATGAATCTCTCTCACTTGCAAACCAAAATACAAAAACTCTTACGTGTCTACTTACAGTTAATAAACTACAAAAGACTTGTGTATGTATAGAATTGATTTCAGTTCTCAGTAGAAAAGACATTTTCGGTCGACACACTAATATTTCTCATATAGCCTGCAATTTTATGCCTTCACCTACAATGTCCTAATTGATAAGAAAATTGAATGTAGTAAGCAGTTGCAAGGGCAGAAGTTTGGATTCTGAACAATGGGGTTCACTATCAATCTTTTGATTTTGTTCACAAAAGATCAAAACAATAAGCCATTAAATGGTAAAGAATAGAAGTTATTAACATCTATCTAAAGAAATAGAAGGCTTATGGTGTTACTCGTATGAAGTAAGAAGACTATACCAAAATAGACTCCACAATTAAAGAAAAGAAGAGAAAAATGAAGTTTATTATTCTACATAATACAAAAGGCAGATAGCTGCTTCCAAATCTGAATCCAACAGAGCATATTGCATGGAATTCAAGTTAAGACACTAAAGGCATCAGCCATATTCTTATTTCTCCTGTTAATGAAGCATTTCAAACTGTTGCAGCATGACATATCCCTTTCTGTATTCCTGTACTCTGTCAGATCCACACTTTGGAAATGAGACATACCTAAACTTCATCTAAAATTATAAACTGCTTCAAGATATCAGAATCATCCTAAATTTTCAATTTGGCAGATTCTCCATTAGTGCCAATTCAATTTTGGCCTAATTATTTAACAAATAAGGTGGGAGAAATTGATTTAACAGGACTATTTTTACATCAGTACCAAGAAAGAACAAAGAGATGCCTGCCATCCTGCTCTATATAGGTGTTGATTTATCATTCTTCTGCTCTCATCACACTGATGACCCATCATCTTTCACTATAACACGGTGTATCCCCCCCCCCCATCCCAACCACAGAACTTATAGTTATTTCATTCTCCTCGTAATTTTCATACTGAATGATTCTGCTACTTAGGACCATGTCTCAGGTATCTAAATCATTTCTTGATATATGCAGTTTACTGCCAGAACCACAACTGAAGATTGACATATGCACAACAGCTAGAAATTATTCAGAAATAAATCAAAAGAAGTGTGTAAGGAAGACGTTAGCAAATCCAACCTCGTAGGTCATACTGTCAGGATCAAGATCATCTTGCCAAAAAACCTGCATAAATTAAGCAAAGAGTAGTTATTTGAACTGCACTCACCTTTCCTTGACTTTATCTGACAACATGTGCCCTTAAATCTGAACTCAAAAAATTAGGTTCTTTTTTTAGTGACAGGCATACAGAAGATCCCCGTACAGTACCTCATAGTCACGAGTATTTTGATGAATCCGAGTACCTAAAAACAGCAGAGACATTATTGATTTTCATAGTAAAGATGTCACCAGAGTCTAAATATCCTCTCAAATTAGTAATGTGGAATATAGTCAAAAGAGCATCTCCTTCATATGTCAACAATTACCAGTACAAGGTACACTAGTTTCGGCTAAATTTTTTAAAACTTCAAATGATAAACAAGCTCCCAAGTCTAGGAATTGTTAGACGAACGAGTTAAACAAGCATAGATAGAAAGATTTAGACATCTGCATAAACAACATTCCATAACACCTTAACGTAAGATGGTAACCAGCATGTTTTAAACTTGTCAGGAATTATTTTACAAGACAACCATCAACAAAATCATAAAGAAGAGATTTTCAGACATTTTACTCTTGAAACACAGTTAAGCATTATTTTGACACTTAAATTGACACTAAGACCATGATGAAGTTCACAAAATTTCTTCTAGAAATGGGTTGGCTCATGAACTTTCACATTAGTAGTAATGAGTCAAGGCACGTGCTTTCTGCTGAAGATCCTCAAGGTCCTATTATATCAGTTTTGCAGGCCAAATACAATTTAAAGGATGCAATTCTTTATGCCATTTTACTATCTGATATCTTGTACATGTTCATTACAAGAAGCAAGTTGAAAAGAGAAAGGAAAGAGATTAGAGCACAAAGTTGATGTCAGTACTCGCTAAAGAATACGGAATAAGAAATTAAATACAATAAAGAAGCAAAAGGAGACCAAATATGTTGTACAAAGCAATAGTAACCTCTCAAATGGAGATACTAAACATCGGGAACACATGAAAAACGAAAAATAACTTCAGACTAACATGCAACAGAATTAAATTGTGCATTGGAGCTTGGGTACGTCTGTGGCTGTAGGCAGTCTAAATTAGATGATTCTTCACATATGCAGGATAGGTTCTCCATATTCCTTCTGATTCCATCAATTTCTGATGATGGATCATTGACCACATATCCTTGCCCGTAATCATAGTAAAACCTTCCATGTTCAGAAAATCCGAATTTGCATAGACTGGTATTCATGGTAGGATACATGCTCTCCTACAATTAACATATTCATATCCTCATCATCAAATAAGAATCAATTTGAAGAAAAAGGTTTCATAGATATTACCATATATATTAGTATAAAATACAAATACATATTAACTGAAGTTTCTTTTTAATATATGTTTCTCAGGAAAAAAAACAGTCAAATGCATAATTCTTCAAAATGCTACTAGAAGTCGCAAGTCTAACCAAGCCCGGTCCTTAACAGTTACTCAATTCAGCATTATAATTGGCAATGAAGCCCCGACTTGTAGGAAATACTAGACAACTAAACCTCAACAGGACTCACATCTGAGTAGTGCAAAAACACTTTCATTGTTTTCGCACTACTCGGTTGTGAGTCCTGTTGACATTTAGTTGTCTAGTATTTCCTACAAGTCGGGGCTCTCTCTCTTTATATATATATATATAGACACACACACGCACACACATATATAGCAAAAAACTTTTAGGTCTAGTGGTTGAGTAGCATTTATCCCATTAGGTCTTGAGTTCCTACAAGTCGTGGCTCTCTCTCTCTCTCTCTCTCTCTCTCTCTCTCTCTCTCTCTCTCTCTCTCTCCTCTCTCTCTCTCTCTGTGTGTGTGTGTGTGTGTGTGTGTGTGTGTGTATATATATATATGTATACATACATATATATGTGTGTGTGTGTGTGTGTGTATATACATACATACATCTATATACATACATATATATATATATAGACACACACACACACACGTACATCTATATACATACATATATATGTGTGTGTGTGTGTTTGTGTGTGTGTGTATATATATATACATACATACATACATCTATATACATACATATATATATATATAGACACACACACACACGCACGCACATATATATATATATATAGGACTCACATCCGAGTAGTGCGAAAACAATCAAATACATTGTTGTGACTTGTGAATCTATATGCATGGTGCTACTTATATTCATATATATATATATATATATATATATATATATATATATATATATATATATATATATATACACATATATATATATATATATAAAAACAAAAACTTCCTCAACCATGCTTTGAAAAGTGGATCAGATGAATCAATGGTTGGATGGGACCAAGTCAACTGTAAATTTATGTGCACAGTGCTACAGATCGATCCATCCCATCCAAGTCAAGGTTAAAACCTAATGGCGGGACAATGTCAATGTTGAGATAAAAATTTTGCATCCTTAGGCAGCACAGCCGCTTTGACATGGTAGTGGCCCTATGAATCAAGTTTGAAACCTTCCACTTTTGCAAATTTTACACATCATCAAGTAGGAAATGAGTATCAGCAAGCAATAAATAAGCCATCACTTTTCCATGATCAAATAAGACCAAAGTACAGGTTAAAATGAATAAATCTTACCCGATTGTGTAAAAGAGAATCAGAGAAAATGAAATTCAAATGATCATAAGTAAGACCTCCAAAAAAATCCACAAAGCTTCCAATTGAATTATATGGCATGCCTTGGGCAGAACTAGAGTAATGAACTTCAATTTGTGAAGACCAGCTCATCCTATAGTGCTATCTGCATACAGATATGTAAGACGTGAAAAAATAAAGCTAAAAACGAAAACAATTTATGATTCCATTACTTCTCAGCCTTTACACTTTACAACACACATTTCATGAAGTTCGAAATCCAGTGTATCCTGCATTCTATCTATTAGAACATTCTAGTTACTCAAAGAGAAATCCTAACAACCTTCCTCAAACAATTTGCTAAAAACTAATCAGACAACACGAATTTCACCAATGTAACAGATCGCTAAGGAAATTTAGAAGAATCACATACCACAAAATATCTCGCAGCCAAAAAAAATTCACGGCTAAGGTAGAAATCTCAGCAATAAAGCCCAACAGGAAATGAAACGAAAACCGGAGGTTGATTCTAAGGGAATGTAAAGAAGCAAAGTGCAGAAGACAAGATTAAAGAACCGACATTGGTTGCCTTTTTCTTATCGGACGCGATTCTTCAATGGAGTGTTGGAAGGCCACTTTATTGCCTTTCCTGTGTGAAACTGGCGTGCTTTAGAGTGCAGAGAGAGCATGAAAAGTGTGAACTGAGAGCTTTCTTTTTCTTTTTTTTTACTTTGGTCATATAAATGCGGAGAAATTCCTGACAAATTATCAGCATCCTATGATACAGAAAGGAGGAGAGTGTGAGGGCGACCATGTTCCCAACTTCTACTTTGCCAAACTGGCTGTCTCTGTATAGGAAAGACCCTTGAGGTCAAAAGACTTGCACCATAAAAAACACAACCGGGGAAAAACGAGCCCTCTTTCTCTCGCGAAATCCCTAGGGTAAGGCACGAAACCCTCTTTCTCTGCCCGCCCGGCGATGGACTATGATGAGCCAAATCCGACAACGGAGGAAGATGACCTCCTACAGAGAAGTATTAAGAAGCCAAAACCGCCTGCAGAGGGTGAGCCGGAATCCCCCGGCGGCGTATGGATCGACGAGTCCTGAGCAATGGTCGAATCTCTTTCACAAACCAACGAGACCTGCTGAAATTTACATGGGGCTAGACGAGGATGACGATACCTTGGATCTTATGCTTGAGGGTTATGATGATGCCATGGTTGAGGCGGATGCTGAGACCGATACTGGCTGCTTGTCTATTGAAGTGCCAGTGGAGGAATGCAGGGAATGGTGGCAGCCGTGGCGAAGGGCTTTGGTGGTGAAAGTCCTTGGCAAGCGGTTCTCTTTCCGAATCCTGGAACGCAGGCTGCTGGACCTTTGGGGGATGGAAGATAAGTTGGAGATTGTAGACCTTCCTAATGACTACTTTGTTGTCCGATTCTACGCTAAAGAACAGTACCAGCTAGCGCTGGAAAATGAACCTTGGATGCTCCAAGGTTATTATATCACGGTGACGAAATGGCGGCCTTTCTTTGCCACCTCGTCGGAGACTATAAATTCGACACTCACATGGATACGTATCCCTAAACTACACCTGGAATTTTTCAAAGAATGCTTCCTTATGCGCATTGGCAATTTGTTGGGAAGGGCTGTTAAAGTTGATTTGACAACCATGAAGGCGGGTAGGGGGCAATATGCTCGAATTTGTGTTGATGTGGACTTGAGGAAACTACTAGCCTCAAGGATTAAGATAAATGGTAGACTATTTAACGTTGAATATGAGGGACTAAATCTTATATGCTTTAGCTGTGGCCGCTACGGGCACGCAATGGAAGATTGCGGAAAACAAGAGGTCACTGAGAAGGTCGGTGCCAGGACGGTGGAAGCGAAGGAACAGGTGCAGCAAGCACCCTTCGGGCCGTGGATGATCGCTGTTAATAACCGCAGGAGACGCACACAGCAAACCCGGGAACAGGCGGAACAAACTGATGGCCAGGATATTTCGGATATTACGAGTAGAGGAAAAGCCAAACGAAGTACCAAGCAGGGGGAAGGGTCTAGATTCCATATTCTTTCTGAAGAGGTGGATGAAATGGAAGAATTAGGGGATATGGCAGAGGACCAAATGGAGGCGCTACAACATAATCTTGTGGAAGTTCCTGATAGGGGCCCGAGTGTGACATTAAACACGCACGCGAAGGGGGCATCCAAGGCGGGGGAACAGCGGAAAAAAAAGGGCATTGCGGTGAAGGAGCCAACGAAGGTTAGAGTTTATATGAACCAAGAGCAATGTGTTGGAGTCCACGGATGAATGGCGATGCACTGTGGGGAATTCCAGGGGGCGTGGACAGGGTTCGTCGTATAGAGGAAGAGGAAGTAGCTTCTGTGGAAGGAGTGGGACGGCCCACGCTAGACATTTACAGGACATCACGAACAATACTCATCATATAGTTCAGACTGAGGATAGAGATTTTGTGATACAGGATGAGTGGCCATCGTTGGAAGCCAGCCAAAGATCAGGCCTGGGACTTAAAGTGAGGGACCATCATAAACAAAAGCCACCTGATGACACACTGCTGGGGGCGGGTATGACTGAGGAAACCATGACCCCAGACCTTGAATATAGGGGGGCGGACATGGTTGAGGACCCCAAAATGAGAGATGTGGATATGGAGAGACAAGTGCCTGAGGAGGCGGGGCTGAATTCGCATAGTTTTCCATGAAGATAGTCGCTTGGAACTGTAGGGGTGCTGCATCGGCATCATTCCGGTCAGCGGTTAGTGACCTTATTTATGAATACAAACCTGATTTGCTCTTCCTGTTTGAAACACGTACCCAGAGTACGGATGCTATGTGGATATTAGATAGGTTCATCTTCACCAATGTTGTGGCGGTGGAAGCGAGAGGCTTTGCGGGGGGGTCTTTGGTGCTTTTGGTGTGGGGACAGTATCTCGCTGAAGGTACTTAATTATACGACGCAGATGATTAATGTTGGGATTTTGAAGAATGACAACATTAGTTGGATGTTATCGCTCATCTATGCCTCGCCGGTGTCTTCAATCCGGGATAGCTTTTGCGATTTTGTGGAGGGCATGAGTGGGTATGTCAATATACCGTGGTGTATGGTTGGTGACTTTAATCAAGTTATTTGCCAGGAGGATAAACTTAGGGGGAGAAAAGTCAAGGGATGTTCGGTTGAGTGGATGAGGCGAATGCTTGATACGTGTGGTTTCCAGGGGGTTGAGTTCTCGGGTCCGAGGTTTACCTGGACCAACAATCAGCCGGGTAGCTTTAATATTAAGCAGAGACTGGATCAATGCTGGTGTAACCCGGCTTGGTATGATTTGTTTCCGAATGTTAATGTTCGACACTTACTTCGTGTTCATTCTGACCATCATCCATTGCTTATTTCGATTGAGTTGGATGTCGCGCGACCACATGTCTTTCGTTTCTAAAATGGCTGGATGGAACATAAGGGGTTCGAGGAATTCATGTGTACGGCCTGGGTAGACCAGCCAAACGACTTTATCACAACTGTGGGTGCGTTTAAAATGAGGCTAATGAAGTGGAAGAAAGAGATGTATGGTAACCTTACCAATAAAAAGAAAAGGTGTTTGGCACGACTCGACGGGATTCAACGGGAACTATCCGCTTGCCCCTCTAGATTTCTTTCCAACCTGGAATCACAGTTGCAAGAGGAGTACATGGAGCTTGTGCGGTTGGAGGCGGAGTACTGGAGACAAAAAACCCATTTGGCCTGGATTACGCAGGGGGAGAGGAACTCGCAGTTCTTTCATCGAACTCTCAGGAAGCAGGGAAGGTGAAAGCATGTGGGCTGCCTGAAGTTCGGAAGTGATAGGTGGGTGACGGAGAAGTCGGAACTTTGCCACTACGTTAGGGACTTCTATGCTAGGCTTTATGCGGATGGGCCTGTGAACAATCAGTGGAGCTACCAGTTTAATTTCCCGACGCTATCGCATAATGATCGTAGATTCCTGAACCACCCCGTGTTGGAGAAAGAGATTGAAGTTGCGGTTTTCCATATGGGTGCACACAAGGCACCGGGACCAGATGGCCTCACCCCGGGGTTTTTCCAGAAGAACTGGGGAGTTGTTAAAGACTCGGTGACTAAGTTTATTCTTGTTGCTTTTAATACGGGCAAGTTCCCGACTGAGTTGAATGAGACGCTCGTCATGCTCATTCCGAAGGTACGTCATTCGGAGGACATTTCGCAATTCCGTCCGATCTCTCTTACTAATGTCATCACAAAAATCATATCAAAAGTTATCGCGAATAGGCTGAAGGGCGTGATTGGCAAACTGGTGGCGAACAATCAATGCGCGTTCACCCCGGGCAGACAAGCGGCAGAAAATATCATCATTGCCAATGAGGTTATTCATACGATGAGGAAGAAGAAGGGTAAAACTGGGCTTATGGCGGTCAAGATTGATCTTAAAAAGGCCTACGACAGGGTTAGCTGTGCGACGGGTTCTAGAGTCGGTGGGTTTTTGCTCCGGCCTTGTGGATCTGATTATGTTCACGTCACAATGGCGTCTTTGTCTATTATTTGGAATGGCGAGCATCTGCAAGCGATCCGGCCTACTAGGGGTATCAGACAAGGGGACCCGTTGGCTCTGTATCTGTTTTTACTGTGTATGGATGTGCTGAGCCAAAACATCAAGGCAGCGGTTGAGCAGAAGCGTTGGAGTCCTATTTCGGTTGCTCGGGGTGGGCCAAGTGTCTCCCATATCTTTTTCGCGGATGACTTGTTACTTTTTGGAGCTGCCACACCAGAACAGGCTGAGGTGATGGAGGTGACGTTGGCCGATTTTTGCCTAGCTTCTGGCCAGAAAATGAGTTATGTGAAATCCCAGTTCTTTGCTTCTAGTAATACAAGGCATGAGGTGGTGGATACACTAGCTGGTCGGCTACGAATGAAACACACGACCGATCTGGGGATTTACCTCGGGATGCCGATTATTCATCATAAGGTTACCAGTAGCACATTCGATTTCTTAGTCAGTAATCTGCGGGAGAAACTTAATTCCTGGCGAGCCAAAGTCCTTTCGCAATCGGGCCGGGCATTGTTAATTAAATCAGTCTTGACAGCTCTTCCTTCTTATGCCATGCAGACGTGCCGTATCCCGGTTTCAGTGCTCAATGAGATGGAGAGAATTATCCGGAAATTCTTTTGGGCGGAAGTGGATGGGTCCCGACACCTTCACTATATGGCTTGGGATCGGATATGCCAACCTTTAGAGATTGGGGGACTTGGATTCCGCAGGTTAGCCCGGATTAACACAGCGTTCATGGCTAAGTTGGGGTGGTGCATTTTAACTGAGCCAACTAAACTGTGGGTACAAATTTTGAAGGCCAAATATGGCTCTCCGTTGGAGGCGCAGTCTCGCCATAGCTGTTCTTTTATTTGGCGGGGCATTGTAAGCTGCAACTCTATCCTGTTGAAAGGGCTAAGGGCTTCGGGGGAGCCCCCCAGGTTGATGAACGCTGAGCAGCAACCGTTGGTACGGTGGGGGTGGAAACGTCGGGGAAGTTCTCTCTTGCCAGTGCATTTAGAATTCAGACTTCCAACACGGAAGCCAGTGAGAGGCAAGCATGGCACCGGATATGGAAAATGAAGGGTCCTAACAGAGGGAATTCTTTTCTTTGGCGCCTCCGGAACAATGTTCTCCCGACTACTGCGTTCCTTTATAGGCGTCACTTAAGTGGGACATCTTCTTGTGCCGTGTGCAGCGGGGATGGGAGGGACGATCTTCATGATTTTCGTGACTGTGAGCGGATGGTGAAAGTGTGGCGTCTGGTGGTGTCGGCGGATCGTTGGGATGACTTCTGTAGGCCGATATCAACTGCTACGTGGGTGGATCTTAATGTCACGCAGAACCTGGGGGATAAGGTGACGGAGCTTGGCTGGAGATATCTGTTCCGGGAGGTGGCTTACGGGAGCTGGCTTTGGAGAAACCGGCTTGTGCATAATACAGTAGATAGGTTGTTACCCCCTGCTATTTTTGTGAAGGAAGTGTTTGCTAGAATGCGTTCGCTTATTTTGGCCTATGAGCTGGACACGTCGCTATTTTTGTGTACATCGTAGGGGATAGTCTTGATATGCCTGATATGGCTTTTTGTAAAGTTTTATGATTGATTCTATAAAATCGTTCCTTTTGTGGAAAAAAACTGGTTGTCTCTGTGTCACATGGTTTTGCATCTTTCCTAAACATGAAACATGAGGTAACGGCAAACACTTCCCTCCCAAAATATACTTTATGTCAAAATAACACAGAAAAATTGGTAATTCATTAATTATTGTTTTTTGTCCAAATATACATTATAAATAACTTTTTTTGTAATTAAAGTTGTGTATTTAATGAGGACAACTTAGGAAAATCATAGTATTTTTCTTACCATTTAAAAGAATAGACTTATATTTTGGAACACCTCAAAATAAAAATATAAACTTATATTGAAAACGGGTATTAAAATGTTAGTCTATAAGTTATAACTATTAAAGATTACCTATATTGAAAACTTATATGACATGAAGCGCCTAATGTAGGCGTTCGATGTGCCTTAGCACATTCCAAAACACTTCGAACACCTCTGA
Organism: Eustoma russellianum; assembly: GCA_036186865.1. Classification (NCBI taxonomy): domain Eukaryota; kingdom Viridiplantae; phylum Streptophyta; class Magnoliopsida; order Gentianales; family Gentianaceae; genus Eustoma; species Eustoma russellianum. The sequence continues at coordinate 31,141,625 of AP025049.1, read as the reverse complement.
AGGTGTTCGATGTCACATAAGGCGCTTCATATAGGTGTTCGATGTATATCATCACATTCCAGAACACTTCGAACGCCTAGTATAGGCGCTTTATGTCACTTTAGGTGCCTCAAGTAGGCGTTCCAAGTGTACTGGAAGTATCCTTGACCCATTAGGCGCTCCATGTATGTGTGGTAACTTTATTCTCTTCCTTTGATCATAAAATACAAGGATATTTGAGGTGTACTTGTGGAATAAATGTTAAGTGTGATTAAGTAAGGATAGGATTGGATCCAAAGTGAGTTGGTGATATAAACGGACTTAGAGAGGTACGAGCGCGGAGTGTCCGAGGTGCAAGATCATGCACTTGATATATAAGATGTGTGCGTATGTTTACATGTTTGATATGAAGTTGCATGAGCATCTTGCATCACGACATGAACATTTTGTATTTTGACATGAGAATTGCTTTGCGAAAGAGCATGTGTTTACAAGAGAAGATTAAAGTTTTCGAAAATCAAACTATGGTTGCTGGTTGATTGCAGGGTATAAAAGTCATGCCTGCGAAAGCAGGGTATAAAAGTCACGCCTGCGAAAGCAGGGTATAAAAGCGTGACATGTGAATCAACAACAGGGTATAAAGTATTTTATGGGACCGTGGACCTATCAGCAGGGATATAAGATATATGTAATGGGGTCGTGTACCTTTCAGCATGGGGTATAAAGTTATATGTTATGGGGTCGTGGACCTTTCAGCACGGGTATAAAGTTCTGTTTGCTGTGGACTGATCACCCACAGGATATAAAGTTCTGCTACGCGAAGAATATGAATAGTTTGTGAAATGACACGCATAGCACGTTTATGAAAGAAGACATATGCATGGGTTTTGTGTGTGGTTTTTAAAAGAGTACATGCATCATGCCTCACGAAGCATAAGACTTGACATGCAAAGATTGACATTCGCGAATGATTTGTTTATGTAGAATGTTATTTTAGTTACATATTTGTTCTCGTATTCGCGTATCATTTATGTGATTTATTTGTTTTTATAAATTGTTATAAAGATGCTATTTGCTAACCCGAGCACCTTATTTTGGGCAATGACTTATACACTGGTGACTCGTCGTGTGTGATCCCGTAAGGTGTATAGACGGGTTACTTGCTGACGATGTTTTCGTTAAGAATAGATACTCCATCTTCTTTTCAGGTGAGCCAGAGTACGAAATAATATTTGTCGAAGACGGTGGCGAGTGGGCTCACTGGGATGATGGTCATGGAAGTAGATAGATTTCTGATCATTCTCTTTTAAGTTGGAAGACTTGATGTTTATTATGTTGTACTTGAGGATATGTTAGACCGTTAATCGAACACATTTTATTTCCGCCGTATTTCTATGGCTACATTGGTGTTAGTGAAGTTTTAAATTTTATGACGTTTCTGTTGATTTATCTTACATCATGAATGACGTGCGCTTGATCTGATTTGACGCTTCGTAGTCCTCGTAGTAGACTACGATGGGTGCACTAGTTCCCATGCTAGCATCGGGCCGGTGCGCTACAGGTGGTATCAGAGCCTAGACTTCAGATCTATCTCGGAAACTTAGGTTCATGATCTTTTAGCAATTTAAGATATGATTTTCCCTTAAGTTTGATCCTTAGTTATAATTGCTGATTTCTCTAGAGTTTAAGTATGATCAGGGTTGGGTGTGTGCGAGCGCGTTTATCATGTAATTTTGTATCAGTATTTTTATTTCATACCCCACCCATTCTTACGCATTCAAGCTTTCAGTAACATCTTATATCAACCGATTGTTAATGGAACGCTGACCTTTCAGAGAAAATGCCTAAGAAGAGATAACACAGGAAACTTTGACAACGGACAGGAGAACCAGCCACCAAAAGTGGTTTTACCCCAGGTGCTCACTGATGCACTAACGGTGATCGCACAAGGGTTTGCTCAGCAGCAGCAGCCGCCTCCGCCTCC